>CM017439.1:37158020-37279559 GCA_007726485.1 Eragrostis curvula
TTCTGTGCACTATAGGGCAGTGTATTTCTAGGTGGGAAGTATACGTTGTTGGTTAGTTTGGTGTTCTCTACATGAAAACTTTACTTGGAAATAATGTCTTGTAACTTTTGGTTTTATCTTAAATTTGCTTAAGTACTATCAATTTCCTATGTTGATTTATATCTGACATGATTGATTTCTTCATTCAGACTCCACTTGGCTGCATGGGCTGGGCATGTTGAGGTTGTGAGATGCCTTTGCAAGCACAAAGCTGATGTCGGAGCTGCAGCAATGGATGACACTGCTGCAATCCATTTTGCTTCCCAGAAAGGTCATGTAGAAGTGGTCCGTGAGCTGCTGGCGTCTGGGGCCTCTGTGAAAGCAAAGAATAGGAAAGGCTTAACCGCATTGCACCTTGCTGCGCAGAACTCTCACCTGGATCTTGTGAAGTACCTTGTCAAGAAAGGTTCAGACATTACAGTGAAGACAAAAAGCGGGCAGACAGCTCTACATGTTGCAGAGAATGATGATGTGCGTGCGTTCCTGAAAGAGTGTGAGCAGTCATTGAAGAAGGGGGGCGAGTTAACATCGGTGAAGGACGGCTCTGCATCAACAACAGCCGAGAAGGCCAACGAGAACAAGTCTTCAGGTGAGGCTCCGAAAGATGGAGACGATGCAGGGCAGGTAGAGAAGAGGAAAAGTGAAGGGGTTGCTGGGTCGAGTTCACCTGAATTGAAAAGGCCAAAGTGTCACTTGGTCATCTAGTTTGTGAAAATGATATGGACGAGGAAGAGGAGCAAAATTGACCACCCTTTACCTTGAGGTTACAACTTAATGGCGCCAGCTTGTATGTTAACCTTTGTTTGTATGGAACGTAGAGACGATGAAACTTCTAGTTGGATCGTTCATTTCATAATTACAATTAGGCCAGTCTCAGTGCATGGTTTCATTACACTGTTACCAAGATTCATATTTAGGTAACCGTGTCTGTTGGATGAAATTCCTCTCTATTCAGATGAAACTTTTCTTCTCTTTCCTCGTAAAATTGCTGATGTAGCATATGAAACTCCATTGAGAGTGGCTTTAGTGGGGGTATGGTGCAAGTGGGTCAACCGTGGAGTGTGGGTTCGGTCAGAGGAAGTCGGTGCCAAACTGCCAGCCCTGGGTCGGTTTAGATTCTGGGATAGTAAAGCACGCAGGGACTCAGGTGGTTTCGCAGCTCGAGGTGTAGACTTCGAGGTTCGGGCTCCGTTTTGACAACTGCTTACACTACTATGGCCATTTGTAAAAATCAGTTTTTTTCTCTAGATTACATGGCAAAACAGTTTATTTGATTTATTCTAAATTATTTGGCTTATCCAGTCAAATTGTTTGTAAAATAGCTTATCCCTTGATAGAGAAACCGCTCTAAATAGAAGGAACTCTATTTGCGAGCAGTTTTGAGAGTGAGTCGTGAAAAGCTACTTTATTTCAGTTTAAGAAAAAAAGCTTATCCTGCTACAAACAACTTATGGCAATAAGTTGTTTTGCTCTTTTAGTGTTTGCTCTACCATAAGTCGTGTCAAACGAGGCCTAATTTTATCTGTACATTGGTTTTCTGAGGTGACTTAAGTCAGTTTTGTCACACTTGTGGCAAGAAAATGAGCCCGCTAACCTTAGACGAAACGTGGTGCTGGTAGAAAACTTCAATCTATACCATGTTAGCTCAAGGACTAAGAAATTATATACGGGCTAAGTTGTACCTGTACGGCCAAATGTTGACTATTAAAAATGTACGGTGCCTTTGTAAATGATGAGTACCTGAGGCGCGAAATTGTAGTCATAATCTGGGTAAGGAACCTATGCATTCCTTTGATTAATGCAAGTTCAAATAACTTCGCTTTATATAACATATGTAAGTAGTAGAATTTGACAAAGTATCGCAAAGTATCCTTTGACATTAATTGCTTCAAATATCTTATGAATTTGATACAGAACTAATACCTTAAAGGAGAGTGCAAATACTTTTGGTTCTCTCAATTTGGTTCCAAGAAGAGATCAAATATTTTGTGAGGTCTAGAGTTTTATTTTCAATAAAACCACATACTTGAAAATATAGTTTGTGGTTTTATTAAATCAACCCTTCAAAATTAGGAGGGTACAAACATTATTGAACACGATGTACTGTAATGAAATTTAAATGCCTAATCTTACGGTATGACTTGTGAAATCCGAAATTACTTAATGATACAGAGAAAAAAGAATATCAATAATTCAATAGCAATTCAAATAAGAGGAGAAAATATGGGATCATCTAACGTACAAAGCAAACAAACGTAACCCCACAAAACGAGCGGAAACCGACCACATCGCCGGGCAGGGCTTGATAGATCGGCGTTCTAGATGCCGGCGCCGGCACCCTCCGCCGCCGCCGCCGGCGCGGCTTGGCGCACCTGCTCCTCCTCTTGACGGTCCTCCCGCTCTCGCTCGCCGCCCTAGCGTTTGTGCTCCAGTGGCGCGGCGGCGGCGTCGATTGACCAACGCGCGCCTGGCCCTCTCACGCTTTCCCCGGTATGGCCGAGCCACACCGCCGTCCCTTCCCCTCCTCCGCCTGCGCCGATGTCCTCGTAGGCTCCTCCGCCCCCTCTTTCCCCTACTTCCGCGGCTGGTCCTTCCCCTCCGACTCCGGTGAAGGCCTCAACCCCAAGTATCCCTGACTAATACGCAACCATTCCTTTCGATGCCCTGTGACCCTGTCCTCATACCGTGATCCTCGCCTCGGATCAGATATGCGTGCAGACGAGCACCTCCGCGGGGCTGGAGCAGATTCTACCTTGGCTCTTTTATCACAAGGTCATCGGCGTGTCGCAGTTCCTGCTCTTCGTGGAGGGGAAGGCGGCTAAGCCCCATGTCGCTGGAGTTCTCGAGTCAATTCCTGTATGTGACCAATTTCGAGGGCATTTTGTTTCTTGAGGTTCTACAATTTTTCTGTTGTATCCCTTGGAGTGTTTTTTTACCCTCCATTGACGCTGCAGGGGGTAAAGTCCGTGTACAGAACCAAGGAACTCGAGGAGCAGCAGGCACGGAGGTCAGCTTCTTCTCGCCATGTCATTGTTTTTTATAACAACTCAGCTTGTGTGCTATATTCATCCTGCTACAAATAATATTGCTGCA
The DNA here is from genome assembly GCA_007726485.1 of Eragrostis curvula. Classification (NCBI taxonomy): domain Eukaryota; kingdom Viridiplantae; phylum Streptophyta; class Magnoliopsida; order Poales; family Poaceae; genus Eragrostis; species Eragrostis curvula. The sequence continues at coordinate 37,161,153 of CM017439.1, forward strand.
TTTCATTCATTTCTTAAAGTATAAGAACTGAAGGAAACGGTTCTTGGTGGATCCAAATAAAATTGTTTCAAAGCGCATTGAACCATTAACAATTAATTTTGAAAAAGGAATTATGTTTATGCATTAAGAAATTTTCGTGGCTAGAACTTTATTTAAAAAGTGGCTAGATTTTTGTAAAATTTGTTGCTGGCATTTGTATCTTGCAATTCAAACATGTGGTTTGAGGACAAAGAATGTTGAACATTACATTCTACCTAACATGCACAATTTGTATATGTTAAGGCAATTTCCTTTCTTAATTGAAGAAGCATTGAAATATCACTTGTCCTTTTAAAAAAAAAAACTTAATTACAGCAGGAGAGACTCCCACTGCTATGTCCCGGCATCTCCTTTATCATATTATTCAAAACGCACCTTTCTAGATTTGTATTTTTCCTTGAGGATCATTCATGCTATAATAGTAAGCTTCTATTAGGACATAGCATAGCACAATATTGTAACGTGTTGATATCTGAGCAGCCAAGTACTCTGTAGGTTGGCATGCTCCTTAATACTTAGTGTGACGTACTTATTTCACCTTTCTGATGTATTTTGTTGTGTGGCTGAAGTCGAATCTGGAATGAGACTTGGCTTGCAGGTTTCTTCTACAAACCTTGCAACTATGAACTCTTTGTAAAGCAATCCCTCAACATGGAGATGGCTATTGTAATGGCTCGAGTATGTCTCTCAGTGGACTGTTATATGATTGAGCTTCATTATATACAATTTTAAGTTACTCAGTGGACTGCTATGCAACAAAATTTAGGATTCTAGTTTTCATTTAGGTACTCAACACTAAGGACAATATTATTCGTTGAAGGATGCTGGCATGGATTGGATTATACATCTAGACACTGATGAGTTACTATATCCTGGCGGAGCTGCTGAGTATTCTGTTCGACGTTTGTTAGGCGAGGTCCCTCGTGATGTTGACATGGTCATTTTTCCAAATTATGTAAGTAAAAGAAAGTCAAGAATCTAGTACTGCACTTCTATTCGTGTGTCTGGCTCTCTTCAAAGTTCTAACTGAGTTAAATGTCTGCAGGAAAGCAGTGTTGAGCGCGATAATATAAAAGATCCGTTTAGTGAAGTAAGCTTTTTTCTATGATGCCCTATTTTATTTTCTTGGCCTCTAGTTAGTGTATAACCGGTTGCAACTTGCAAGCCACATCCTGACACAACCTTCTCTATCAAATATTAATACCTTCACTCACTGATCTTGAATTGTAAATACACCACATTGATATTATGTTTATTGGACATATAAAACATTATTCCCCTAATTGTGCTAGTCCGCCAGGTCTTACTGGTTCATTTTCTATATAGGAATTTCACTTGTTTGCTATAATTGAATAAAATTCCAATTACTTAAGCTAAAATTGCTAGTATCTAATACAATATATCAAACAGTACAACAACATTTTAATTCAGAAAGCTACCAGTTTCTGCTGATCATTTTAATTCATTTATATTGTTTACTGTTTTCTCTTTTACTTTATTTTAATTTTTTATGCTGTAGTTTACTTTGTGCCCATCTTTGTAAGGCATCTATGAGGAAAGATCAGCTTATATGTTTTGATGCGTTAATATTTTACAGCCGTTTCTTTGTTCCTCAACCTCACCTACCCATTCCTGGTTGAGATTAACATCTGCCTCTAGTTATTTTGTGATTATCTTCCTTTGCTGTAAAATCTATTTTAACTTGCATTTCCTGTTTCTTGCTCAGACTTTCATCCAGACAAGATATAAATACACCTTCAACTTCCTTTATCAGTTGCGATCTCTAACCATAAAAGGGCCTTTTTAGCTCCTACTGGACATGAAATCTAGCCGATTCAGCAAATTGCTTACTTAGGTTAGTTAGTTATTGCCATCGTGGGTTCACCCATGAGATAAGGGCAGCTTTGCATATATGTATGTGTATGGCTTGTGATCTGACTTGCAGATAGGATGCGAAATTGTAAGCAATTGTTGTATTTAAGGATACTTATTCGTGCATTTGTCAGTGTTAGTTTTGATTTCCATTGAAAGCTACAGCAACACACTAGAATTTTGTGCGAAAATATATTCTTTTGTTTTGAAGCTTAGTTTTTTTCTGGTTCTGGTATGATTGTTTGAAACGGTCTTGTCTAGTTATGTGAAATGAATAGAATGGAAAGTAGAGAACATCCTGTATGGGCAACAAGCCACTATGCGGCAGCATTCCTGAATACAACAATGGATCAAGATATGCTTATTTGTTGATGAGATGAGATTACACATTGTTGTACTTCGTACTTATCGTACTGTTTGCTATGTTTGTTAGATACTTATATATTTAGTTGTGTTTAACTATTTTATATATTACTCATCTTCTTTAACAACGGAAATGTCTTGTATATGATTGCAACTAATCAACGCCAGTTGTAACCCAGAAACTACGTAGTGCATGAGCAGTAGCACCAAATAATGAAGTTACATTTGTGTTCCGGACTTGCTATAGTTCAGATTATCTTATTGTGAAAATTCTTTTGTACTTTGCAATCTCATACCAGGTGTCTATGTTCAAGAAGAACTATGATCATCTCCCTAAAGATACTTACTTTGGCATGTATAAGGAAGCAACACGTGGAAATCCTAACTACTTTCTCACTTATGGTAATGGCAAATCTGCTGCACGAATCCAAGATAATCTCCGTCCTAATGGCGCGCACAGATGGCATAACTATGCAAAGAGCCCAAAGTAAGTACCTTTTCTATGGCTTACATTTTTTACTTTATCATCTGCAGTCATTAATAGCCCCTCCAGTTATAAATAGTTGTTTCGAACATGCCATAAATTATAATTTTAGACAACATTACTACGGATTGAGAACATGGAAATCACAGAATAGATTTGTCTCACAAAGTTATTTTATCATAATATTATAGTTATAATGGTTTTATATTTATACAACAGAAATTAGTGATCTAGGTTGCAGGCCTTCTTGATGTCTAAAGCATCAACTATTTGTGACTCAAGGGAGTAGCTTGTATTTATGCTTAAGTTTAGACATCATATGATCTTTACTAATATTGTTGGCACTTGTCACATCATTATCAGTGAGATCAAGTTGGAGGAGGCTGCAGTCCTGCACTACACATACACTAAGTTTTCAGATTTAACATCTAGACGTGATCGATGTGGATGCAAGCCTACAAAAGAAGATGTTAAAAGATGTTTTATGCTGGATTTTGATAGAGCGGTAAGTAGTTATGCTTAGTTGTGATGCTCAAGTAAATACATGTAGTTAGATGATAATTTAAACTTGCATGATATCAATAAGTACCTTTATTATTAGGATTTTTTGCCTTTTAATTAGCCACGATCTCTGATGTCATGCTTGATGTGCAGGCATTTATAATTGCATCAACTGCCACTGAAGATGAAATGCTCCGCTGGTAATGTTTGTAGTTTCTGTGGTTACATGCTCTGTGATGTTGTAGAGATGTCAGACCGCTGTAGTAGTTGGAACTGGGACGTTATAGATACAAAAATTAGTGTGTTTTTTTCTTTTCTTTTTTGTCTATAGGCCTTTTCTCCTTGGGACATTCTATGCGTGGTAGAATGTTTAAAGATTGTTTCTTAAGGGTCACGCCCTTCATGTCTTCTTCAGCTAATCTATCTCTGCTTATCCTAGCACTTTGAACCACGGATGAAATGCTCTGCTGGTAACCTTTTTGTAGTTTCTGTGGTTACATGCTCTGTGATGTTGTAGAGGTGCCAGGCCACTGTTCTCTCAGTCCAGGTGCCACTGTAGTAGTTGGAACCGGGACGTTAGAGATACAAAAATAAGTGTGTGTTTTTTTCTTTTTGTCTATAGGCCTTTTCTCCTTGGGACATTCTATGCGTGGTAGAATGTTAATATTGTTTCTTTAGGGTCCAGTCAAATTCAAACGTCCTTCATGTCTTATTCAGCTATAGTCTATCTCTGCTTATCCTAGCACGCTGAACCACGTAGCCACCATTTCTGATGTAGTTACATTCATGAGCTACGAAATAACCTGCTTACTTTTTAGTTCATGGCAACAATTCGATGTATAATGATTTTTCCAGTTCCAACATAAGGTTACCTCAATGATATCACATATAGTAGTGCCAGACTGAATTGCCTGACCTAGAAACACGTGGGCCAAGTCTAGATCAGTTTGACAAGGCTTTTCTAGAAGCCCAAAAGGTCTGTTAATATTGATTATTGTTTTGCTTAGTAGGGAGTATGTATGAATCATAATTTGTTCCCTCAAATCAGGCTGGGCTGAGCTCAAAACTTGCGCCATGCCTGATGCTGTAAAAATTAGGCCATGCTGCACCTTTTCACAAACAGATTTGAAATTCATGGACACAGTTCCAGTTGTTTCTTGATATAAGTTAACTGTATTGATTTTGAAATGTATTATCTGACATATATAGATGTTCGATACAAGACATGTTTTTTTCTTGGTTGTCCTCTCTTTCTATCTGTCTCATTTTCTTTCTTTTTTCGGGGGCCCAGGTATAATGAGCGTGTTGTGTGGAATGATAAGCAGCTCAACCTAAAGCTTCTCAGGAAAGGAGTACTAACTCGCATCTACGCCCCAATGGTGTGTAATACTGCTGATGTGAAGTCGCTATCAACTTCTGTAATATTTAATGCTAATGTACTTATGTATATCTTCTTTGTTAGGCAATTGTTCAAGGTTTGCGTGAATCTGGTGTCTTCACTTCTGTCATTGCATCTGGGCAACCTGTTGTGAGTGATAAACTCTCAGCGAAGAAAACCATTTCCCGGAGTCAGAATGTTACTAGACCTGTAGATGTTCCAAGAAAGTTGATCAGAGTTAATTCTGAGGCATCTGCTAGGAAAATATTGCAAGCTAATGAGCCTACAATATGGGATACTGCTGTAACTGCTGTTCCACCCTTGTCGCCACCGAGTTTTGATGATCACCACGAGCATAGACAGTGAATATCCCCTACAAAAAAACATATCTTAGTTGGATGTGAAAGTTCCTCATGGTCTTTAACTTTGTTGCAATGCGCAGCAGCTGAATTTTGGCGGGCTTCATTTTGATCAAAAGGATATGGTGACCACATTGATAGATTTAGTGCTTTTTTTTTACACAATTTTTAGCAGTTTTGTACATGAACTTTACAGCTATTAACATGGAGTTTACCAGAGATGCCACGGTGATGACGAGAGTTGATGTTCTTATGGAACAGGACTTGCTCCTCTGTAAGCATTCTTTCATCGTTTTCTAGGACGTGGTGCCTTACTGATGACTCCAAATATAAGCAGTTCGAGATTTTACAATTGTCTAAATATAAGCATTTTGGGAATATTCTATTAATCAGAAGATGCTCCTCTGTAAACTTGTGTTGGTCTCCAGAAGGAGAGCTTGTCCATAACAAAAATGCGCTACATTAACAAACATCCTTGTTGTCTTCTCTGCTCTCTATACCTAAAAAATAGGCTAACCTGTCTGTGAAAGTCTTCTTCCATCGCTCGATTTGCATGAATTTTTAGCTGTTCTTAATTCCCTGAGACTAAAGTTGTTGAATCGATGAGAGATCTGACTTTTAAAAGAATGAGCATTTCCTTATGCATTGTAATTTCAATATTTCTTCTTTGCTTGCACCTGGATGATTACGTCACTGAAATTCTCATGTGTTGTCTCGGTAGCATCGTGGCCTAGTGCAAGCATGCACGCCAAGCGTCCTTTGGCTGAGCACAAGTTGAACGAGCCAACTCTTCAAAGTTAACACCTGGATTTACATTAATTTTCCTCCAGTCATCCAGTGAATTTACAAAATATGTATTATGCTCTTAGATGTCTAAGTATTCATCCTTTTCACGTACCACTTCTTTGTTGCGAATTTTTTTGCAGCTTCCGTAGCAACGCGTGGACTTGAAACTACTGGTATGTTCTTAATTTTTTTTTATATAAGAATTCTAGAGATACTTGCATCTGTAGACATGGGTAATACCACTACAGCAGTGCGGTGATTTATAAAATCACCCCTGAGTAGGCGAAGCCTGCCATTATTTATCTCCGGAGGTACTCGTTGTCAATGAATCAAGAGCAGAGCAGTCAAGGAGTCTTTTATACGCACAACGGTGTCAGCAGGTACCTAAGTATCAGCATTGTATTGATGATGCGTCAAATGCGTCATGCTAGTCCATACTGCTTTTGTCCACCACGATTCCATGAGTGGAGTATCGTGGAGTGCACTGAAAAAACGAGCGGCTGTTGTGCCGTGGCCGCGGGCCGTTGAAAAAAATCGTCATACTAGCTGCCTACCTGCTACCAGCAAACGATGCATTCATCGCCCATGCATGGAATTCAATTAAGACCATCATGTGCAACGCGTACACAATTCCATCAGAGCACGCCACACGTAGTCAAATGACTCAAATCACATGCATGCACCCAAATACTTCGTAACGCTCTCTTAATTGGACAGGAGCGACAAACACCTGTAATTAACTAGGTGCAACACAGAGAGAGAGAGAGATGCCACCGCAGTTACTCCAGTAGATTCTGGTTATGTACGGCTGCTCAAAATAGATGCTGGACAGCACTCCTTCTCGCTCCAAGAGGTTTGTTTGCCCGTTGTGTGATCAGGAATAGGAGACAATACAACATATCTTGACAAATTGTCAGCATGTTCCCTAAACCCTAAACCCTGTGTCTTTACGAAGGAGGTGTCGTTGTTGTGTCTTTACAAAGGAGTGGTATTATTTAGACTCTTCGGGTTCCCAGATTTCTCTTCACATTTGGATGGCCTCGTGTTTAGTGAGAATGAACAGGACGATACCCAGAAACATGAAACAAGAATTGAACACATTACACATTGATTAATGTCTCTTCTCAGAGAGGAGCGAGCTGAGGGACACTTCTAGTGCTTGGCACCAGCGAAGGATTTGGCGTGGCTTCATGCTGCTGTCAGCTAGGCGTGATGTAGGATTATATATGTCGTTTTGTCGATTTTAGTAACACAGGATCGAAGTTTGGCGGTGTGAGTTATACTTTATTTAAATTCTTTTTAATGCAATGATACACAACGTATTCGAGAAAGAAATTGTTAAAAACTATTGAAATGATATTCTATGTAGCAGTATGTTTTTATGCAAGCAAGCCAGGCCAGAACAAGGAGAGTCAAGAAAACAGTAACCGTTTGCTCACAAGCTAACACGAAGCACGAAACACATGGATTCTCTGAGAACCGGACTGACCCAACCAAGCAATCACTTGAGCCATTCACAATCCATGATAGGAGAACTTCTTTCACTTTATATGATTAAACAAGTGAGTCTTTCAATTTCGTACCCTCCGGTGAAACGACCTGGATTATTTCTGAGCACTTCGCACTTCAAAAAATCGTATAAAAATCAAGCGAAAAAAAAAAAGATTCTGGCAGGCGGCTGCGGATGTGAATCATTTATTTCCGTGCATCACCACCCGCGCGTCAAGAATTGGTATGCATCATTTAGACCAGCCGCAGTGTGTGCCTCAACCCGGTGCCTGAAGGAATCTTTTACTCTCAGGCACCGAAGCCTGCCACTGCAACTACCGGTGCTTGAATAAAAAAACTCAGCACCGCTGCTTGTACATGCACCTGGTTCCAATTGAATAAACAATGGTTTTTGTGCTGATGGGAGAGAGAGTAGTGAGGAGCGTGTAGCGTGTTCTCTTTAATAGTGGGACCAACTTTCTGCACCAGACACCATGCTCACACTGTGAGATAAAACAAGAATGAAGCACCAGTGCTTATATGACAATGAAATGATGTTTGAGGCACCATTGCATTGTGGGTGGTCTTACACTCTCAGGTCAGGTCTGGATATGATGTCTGAGTATCAAAGATGCCCTGATTTGCCATGATTCTGTCATTATCAGACCCACTCACACAGTCCATGATACATCTCAGCTAGCACGCCATCAAGTTATTCATATAGTACGTTCCTGTTTCGTTACAGTTAATCATGTACTACTATATAGAGGGAATGCTGGCATATGTACAGAGATCTCCACGGTCCACACGACCACACCTTCAGCTGGAATAATTCCACAAGATGGACCATATAGGCATGGAACATGAAGCAGACATATAAGAAGTTATTATAGGGTCAGTTCAATGATTCAATCATCTGACCGAATCTCATACAGATACAAGGGCATGTCATTATTGTATCATTGAAAGTTAGTATTAGTTTGGTGTGAATATCACAATTTTAAAACATGGATGTTTAATTTGGATCGAATATAGGCTCTTGTTAGGGCTTAATTACCGACAGATATATACTTATTGGAGATTAGTCCCCTAATAAAACGGTTCACATAGATATTTTTCTGGTTGAATATTGTAGTACAAAACAAATAGCATACTACCTATGTTCAAAAAGCATAAGGATTTATGGGTTTGAACAAACTCAGTTTTTATAACTTTGACCACTAACATGTATACAAATAAATCTTTTTAAAAGAGAGATAGTCATGTATTGTGATTTTTGGTTTCACCATGAGTCTATTAACATTATCTTATATGTTAGCTTTTATGGTTCATTTTGTTAATGAACCGTCAAAATTGAGAATGTTTGATTTTGACTAAACTCAAAATTCTTACATTTCTTGATAGATGTAGTAGGTAGTACATATGTATACATGTACATTAGCACGATGATGCGGACATTTTTGTAGAGGAAATGGCATACACGTAAAGGACGTGGATAGTCCAATTTGCTCATAACGTGATTCACTGTTAATCATGGTTGGGTAGATGCTGTCATGGCCTGTGCAAATAGGAACAGGAGGAATCTTGTCGAAGTAAAAGTTTTTGTACTATGCTGCCAGATGTTGTATTCCCGCCAAAGACTCAAATAAACGTGTCCATTTTAGACTGTTCATTATTGCATCCACCCGTCGTTGATCAGCACGACGAGCCACGAGGATGCTTTTTTTTTTTTTTTTTTTTTTTTTTTAGTACAAGCCACGAGGATGCTGCGTGCCATGGCTGGCGCCGGCAAGCAAGGCCCAGGAGATGATCCTTTATTTTTTTGGGTGGGGAACCCAGGAGATGCTCCTACTCTGGTGTGTGGGTTGGGTTGAGCATTGCAAGGACTGTATAGTTCATTCAGTTATTCAGTACAGTTAGGTTCAAAAAAAAGTTATTCAGTACAGTCCAGCGGTGAGGCAAACAGATATACTGAATTTAGTTTTCTATCTCTACTGATCAGAAGGTACATGCGGCTTTGAGTTAATTTTTTTTTTTTGCGAGGGCTTTGAGTTAATTAGTATATCTGGTTTGAAATCTTTGAACATCCTGTACCGCGCCATGAACCTTTAGATTTCGTTGAACTGTTGGGTGTGCCAAATATGAAAATCGCGTAGTTACCCAGCCCAGGTCCGGTCGGCACTGTGGTTCGCATTTGCACCGAGTCACGCACGGGACCATGCATGCATGTCCTCCTTCCCAACACTGTCCTTCGTTATTAAGCAACTTACCCAACTTACCAGCTGACCAACTTGCCCCAGCCCCAGGGGGGGGGGGGGTGGGGTGGGGGGGGGGGGGTTGAAAGCAAAGCATGCCGAGCCGCGCGGGACCAAGAAGGCTGCAAATCGGTCTATATAAAGCATGCTCTTCGGCCCCCTGAGCACTCAGCCTCACCATCTGAACCTGCAAGTGCTCGATAGCTACCCTTTTGCGCACTGCTGCCACTGCGCCAGTGTGTAGTAACTGCTCTGTTTGTCTCTCACTCTCTGCTAGCTCATGGAGGCCTGCCGTGTAGTACGTGCAACCAACCCCGTCTCCGGCGAATGGAGGACGCGGCGGGCAGCTGCTGCTTCCATGGCCTGCTTCCGCCGGCGAATGGTCCGCGGCGGCGCTCTAACAGCGGCCAGGCTGGAGACTCCGACGGTGACGACAACGCCGCCGGAGTCCCAGGAGGTGCTGCGTTCGCTGGAAGGGTGGGCGGAGTCGAACCTCCTGCCGCTGCTGAAGCCCGTGGACCGTTCCTGGCAGCCGCACGACCTGCTCCCGGACTCCTCCTCCCCGGGCTTCCGCGACGCGGTCGACGAGCTGCGCGCGCGCGCGCGGGAGATCCCCGACGACTACTACGTGGTGCTCGTCGGCAACATGGTCACGGAGGAGGCCCTCCCCACGTACCACGCCGCCTTCAACAGCTTCGCCGGCGGCGACGATCCCTCCGGCGCCACCGCGTGGGCGCGGTGGTCCCGCGGGTGGACGGCCGAGGAGAACCGGCACGGCGACCTGCTCAACCGGTACCTCTACCTGTGCGGCCGCGTGGACGTGCGCCGCGTCGAGCAGACGGTGCACCACCTCATCGCGGCCGGGATGCGCCTCGCCGCCGACGGCTGTCCCTTCCGCGGGTTCATCTACACCTCCTTCCAGGAGCGCGCCACCGCCGTCTCCCACGGCAACACCGCCCGAAAGGCCAAGGAGCTCGGCGACCTCTCCCTGGCCCGAATCTGCGGCGCCATCGCCGCCGACGAGAAGCGGCACGAGGCGGCGTACACGAAAGTGGTGGACAAGCTGTTCGAGCTGGCCCCCGACGCGGCCGTCCGCGCGCTGGCACACATGATGCGGGAGCGCATCCTGATGCCGGCGGTCTACATGTTCGACGGCACGGACCGCGACCTGTTCCGCCACTACGCCGCCGTCGCGCAGCGCCTCGGCGTCTACACCACCGCTGACTACGCCGACCTCGTCGACTTCTTCGTCGCCCGGTGGGGCGTCGCCGGCCTCGACGTTGGGTTGACCGGCGAGGGCAGGCGCGCGCAGGAGTACGTCTGCCGCCTGCCGGAGAGGGTGCGCAAGATGGAGACGCGCCGCCGGTCCACGGAGCCAGCTCGTCGTGAAGCAGTGCCCTTCTCTTGGGTCTTTGACAGACAGGTGGAGTTGCACCTCTGACTGGGATCCATCTACCGCAGTTAATTCTCGGTACTGTGCACGTCAACTACTCCCTCTTTGCCTTTCCTGGTTCCCTAGCTAGTACTGTACTCCAGTCGCGGTATGTTTACTCCAGTCGGTTTCCGGCCGTCCTCTAGGCCCCTGCCAATTACCATTTCCGTCTTTACCCTTTACCTGAGGTATAATTGAGTCGGTTACTACTATTGTAAGATTGTTCTGTCATCTTTCATTTTTGTGTCAATCTGGTTTTTTTGGGATAGTTTTTCTAAGAAACTTCTATGTCGAGAGAGAATATATCTCGTAAATCTGTTGGCCGGAAAATTAAACTTGACCGTTTGTGCAAAGATTTAAGTGAAGTGGAGGGCCCAACCTTCCTGTCTTTTCACTTCAGCAACCCTTGAACACGCCATCAACTTCTTCATTTCCGCTCCTGTCAACATACTCCTATCTTCTACCCTAATGACGCCATGGATGACTGGATTTGGAGACCTCTCAGGTCGTCACCGAGCTTCCGAATCTGGACTCCAAGACTATGAATCCCATCAGCAGGCAATTGCAGGTTGTCTTCTTCCACAGTATGTCGTGGACTTGTTACAAGCCATGTATGAATCACTAATAAACGATAAACTAGATCTCTGGATGGCGACAAAAAAGAAAGAAAGAAAGAAATTGCTCCACAAACAAACACATGAATCATCCAAGAAAAATTCATCACTAAGGACACATTTTATGTTCATCTTACATGCATGATTCTCATTTTATAGGAAACATGTCGAGAATTATTACCCAGCGACCTACGGCTACGCATCAACTCAATTAATTAGTACAAAACCATTAACCAAGCAAGACCAATGTTCTCTGTTCCGGACCTGCCCTTGTGGTTTCAACGTACGGGTGTGTAGCCAGTAGGTATTCAAATTTATTTTATTCTATTTTGTTGGCAAAACTCAATTTCTTGGTGCAAGTTTTGAGAAACTGATAAAGGATTGCAAAAGCATATACGCATAAGTCGAGCGGACAACATCAGTTTGAATGGAAAAGTTCAGATGTAATGTATTTTTTCAATCCTGAACCGAACAAATAATGAATTTTGTTTTCTGTTACTGTTGAAATGTATATACACAGCAAACAGTATATACTTTATTCATGAGAGTTGATATTTTAAACAATCATGATAATAGTATACTTGAAATCATCCTAAGTATTTAAGTTAGTATATCTAGTTTGAAAAATGTTCTACATCCAAAAAAATGTGTGTGGATGTTTGAAAAATTTCCGTGCACTACCTGCCAAGAATTGGTAATGCATCGTTAAACTATCATATTAGATGTGGTCATGTGGATGTCAACGACACCAATAAGCTGATGGACCACGGAAGTCTGCGTGTTGATGCTGGTTGCCATGATTTTGTCATCATCGCCTCATCGGACCAACTCACAGATCCATGGAAAATCACATCAGTCAGCATGTAATTTTTGGAGGCCTCTGAGTTTCATGGACCCTTGCACTCGCTATCAACTTCTTCCTCTCCTCTCCTGTCAACATATCTTCAACCCTAATGACGCCATGGATGACTAGATTTTTGGAAGTCGAGTCGCCACATTGGCACATTCTACGGTCATTTCACGTAACAACATTCAGGAAAAAAAATGCAACCAGCGTACGTGTTCATCTTACATGATTCGCATTTTATAGGTACATGTCGAGAATTACACCGCGACCTACGCATCAAATGGGAATCTCTGGATAGCGACAAAAGAACAAAGAAAATGCATCATTAAGGCATTCCCTGAATTAACAGTTGTATGAACAAAATAATGAATCATCCAAGAAAATGCATCATTAAGGCATTCTACGGTCATGTCAGGTAACGACATTCAGGGCAAAAGTGCAAACAATGTTCATCTTACATGATTCGTGTTTTACAGGAACATGCCGAGAATTAATGCCTCGTGATGCAAACTACAGAGGTAGATGGGATCAGTAACAAGTGGCTTTATTGTGTCTACTGATTTAGTGTGAGGTGATTTTACACTGTGATCTTTAAACGAAGATAGCTCCAACGGATGGATAGCTGTAAAACCAGGTGAACGAGCATGCATGTGTTGAGCGACAAATGTAGCCGTTAGAATATACGTAATGCTGTTTAAATGTAAAATAGCTACTTCTTGTTTACACGGAGTATTGAAGAATAGGGAAGATTGAAATATGAGCGTTAGAGCGAGATGAGTAAAAATCTAAAAAATAAAGAGCACCCATAATTGAAAAGAGCCGTAGCCTGTCGAATCGAAGTAACTACAGTAAAACATCGCTGATTCTCCTGGTTTTCTTTTTTGGCGGCCTTCTTTTTCCCTTTCCGTGCGTTTCCCACAAGCGGCTCACCGGCACAGACCAGCGATTTCTGGAGACGCGACACAGAAGCACTTCCGGGTGCCGTCTTGTCTATGCATGCATGCTCTGCTACTGCCTTCAGTGCAGACTCCAGAGGATTCATATCATGCGCGGTAGATGTCACACAATTTATTCGTAGGCAGACGAGTGTTCGGAGTCATTGATACGAGACGCTAAACCATACGACTATAGTAAGAAATAATTAAGCAAACCACCTCTGAACTTGTGAACTGAAATTTTTCTACGTTATTACACGAGCGTTCGATTAAGAATGATGGCATCCCATGGTCTTCTACCTCCAGTTCATCGCTATTCAACACAACTCAAATCACATTCCCACCCTGCCCCCGTGGCCCCGTCGTCCCCGTCTTCTAAGCTTGATGGAGAAATCAAACCTAAAACCACCGGCCCCTAAACGCTCTAGCAATTTGAACAAAATCGAGGTAAACTTCAAGAAATTGACAGGTGGATGTTATATAGTTTAAGACTTGATGATTTTGCGTCGAAATTCATATGGGTGTTGTGAACAAGCCCATGAGCTCCACCCATTACCGACACATATGCACCCGATTTTACCCGGTTCTGCATGTTTTTCTGTTGTAGTCCACAGCATGATCAAGCAGAAAAGGGAATGTCCTGGCTGAGGATCATTTGTATGGACTGACGACAGCCAAACAGACGCGGTGTACCTTAAAAGTTCGTTACCATTTGTCTCTATACTAGCAAGTCAGGAATGCTGCTTCCTCTCCCATTTACCTTCTCTCCTGGCAGTGCCTGCAGCACCATCTCGCTCCCTCCGTTCGACGAGTTGCCTAGACGATGAAGACTTGCTGCCGCTGCCTCGTGGTCCATGCTGCCTTGTGCCATCGAATTCAGGTTCGCCGATGCTGCTGGCATCACCAGAGTCCCTGCTGCCCTCAGCCCAGGTGCTGTCCTCATCAGCAGTGCGCTCGCGAGGCTGTAGGATCGTTGGAAGGTTGCCTCCTGAAAACGTTCTCGATCCTGCAAGCATAACTGTTGGGCCAGGGCCCCCAGCTGGTGCCAAGGCTTGAGCAGAGCCTCCTCCCTCATGGCCTCGGCTGCTTGACCTTATGCTCCCTTCCTGCTGTGACCTTCCGCCATCCCTTTCGCGGTATCTCTCCCGGGACCGGCTGCAGTACAAGCAAGTGACAAAGGTAAATGCAATGTTGCAAATGATGGAATCACACTAGGACGTGTGATGCCAAAAACAGGTGATTAACGGTAATAAGGTATGACCAAAATACACAACCTGCTAGGATTGGCCGAGTACTCCCGCCTTGACGACCGCCCCAACTCAACTTGTTCCAGTTCACGTTGAAGCTCTCTCTAAAAATAAATCAGCACCGTATGACTACAATTGTTCTAATGGTTTCATGCTTGGAGGGTTGATTGCAAGCATCCGTTCAAACACGAACAAGTTGTTTCAATCAGAAAAAATAAAATTGCACTGTACCTGAGTTTGTTTTTCTTTTTCCATGTCAAGGTTGAATTGTAGTTCCCTTGATTTCGCACGCTCAATATCTAATTGTCGCTGCCTTTCTATTTCACGTTCCATCTCATGAGCTCTTTCTCTACAAAGAGATACAACTAAGAAATTGGGCTAAATATCTCTCGCTTCAAAATGTCAAGGAAGAAAGCAGTAGGTCCAACCTATCAAGCTCTTGCATAAGCTCCGTTTCCCTCGACCTTGTCTCTTCTAAGTACTTTTCGCGTGCATGTCTTATGAGTAGCTTCTTTTGTCTGCGTGCTGTAATTTCCTCTTTGAGCCTGGACCTTTCCCTAACAAATTAAAACAGAATTATGAATACATAATAAGAGTTGACATATTTCTTAACTCCAATGTACACTTGTGTTAAATCAAGGAAATCCTGGATGAACATAGCACTCATAATCAGAAATCAGAGAACAGTAAATTTAAAGGGTCACATGATATGCAAACTTACAGGGAACATATATTCTCACGGATTTCCTGGAGCCGCTTATCATGCTTCTGATCTGTAAATGAAAGTATATTATGGCATGGCAATATCAAAATATAAAACTGACAAACAATAAGTCTTACATTGATTCAGCTCACATGACGGCATATCACGAACCACAGTACCATGGGGATGCCCGGAAAAGTCATGATCTGCTTTCTCTTTTTCAATAAGCTCCAATTCAATCTCAGCTTCTTCAAGTTCCTTGGTGTTGTATATAATCAAGTGTCAAAACGTGGAATAGTTCAAAACAAGGTGCTCAAAAGGAAAGGTTGTTGCATTTTTAACCTGATATTCTTTATCAGACCTGGCTGAGAAAAACTCGAAGTATGCATCAACAGAACTCAAAGAGGACATCACCTATCAAAATAAGATTCACAAGTTTAGATAGACCGGCTCTAACCAAAGAAAAAAGTTAACACCATATGGTCACAGCAACTTCTAGCACAATATGATTCTGACATGCACATTTGATAATGAGAACTTAATCAAGTAACTGAAATAAAGAATCAAGCAAGAAAGTAGAAACTGAGACAACCATAACAGATGCAAATAACATTAGAAAAAAGGAATCATTTGGAAAATTATGACCTGTAGAATCGATTCACGGATGCTCTTAAAATCAGGGCTGATTGGTTGTCTGGTACATCCTGAGATAACTTCTTTAACATCCTAAAGGAAGAGCTTATGAGTCAGTACTTGGTAATCAAAACATGCATGAAACATTATTAATTTCCTCATTGTAAAATAGTTTGTTCAAAATCATGAGAGGGAGGGGGAGGGGACCCTACTTTTTTAGCATCTGATTCACTTCTTAGTTGGCTCAGAGCTCGGCACAGATCTTTCTCCATATAACTAAAACCACCTAGTAAGAAACAAGAAAAAGCAAAGCTTGGATAATGAGAAGCACCACACTAGAATTCACATATGTTGGCGCATAAATGTTGATAATCATTATTACAAATTTACCAGTTGATGTCTGCATGTTTTCCAACTTCCTCCAAACACATTCAGGTATCAAAGCGATATCTTCAGGAGTAGAGTAAAGACATGCCCTAGAAAGTAACAGCAACGACATCCGTGCCATATAGCCCTCTTCTATTACACCAGAAAGTTGACACACACTATTCAGGATGCTGTTGCTGGATCCAAGAAAGGACCGCAGATGTTCCGTATCAACAAAAGGTACATATTCCATAAGCAATGCAATTGCATGGTTCCTCAATAGCATAGAAGAGTCATGGAGAGCCAATGCTACTACTCTGTCCCATGTACGAGTAGCCAAAAGGGACGCAACTGCTGAACCAGATCTGATACCATTTTGGTCATAAGTAGGAGATGATGGATCAGCTTCAGTATGACTTGTTGAATTAATTATTCTCCCTAGTTGTTGTAATGCAACAGAGCGCTGCTCTGGTTCAGAATGACTCAACATCGTACAGAAAAGATCAATCAAACAGACCTCTCTATTCTTAAAGTCCTCGATTCCACCACAAACCAATAATGATAGCCACTTCTCCGTCTGCAGCCTCCAACATATCCTAGGCGCATGAGAGCAAAAGTGCTTGACTGCAGAGCATATGCTGTTAAGAACATTACCCCATGTAAGGATGTTCGGTATCTTAATTATATAATCAATCATAGATGATGCCACCTGCCAGCATTGTGCTTCCTGATTTACTGATATAAATTCCACAAGACCTTCCAGGGCACTTTCCCAGTGCTTCTGTGCAAGTTCACAGGAAATTTTCACAACAGCATCTTGTTCACTGCTACTAGAAATTATGTCTTCTTGTACAACAGACTTTAAAAGTTTTGCAAACAACAAACATTTTGCAATCGACAAAGAGAGCCTGGAAGCCAACAGATGGTGCCATTTCCAACTACCCTCAATAGATGGAGTAAGGTGTGAAATAAACTTCTCCAGTGCACCACAAAATTCTTTGATACTATTAGGGTGCAGAGAATATAAAATCTTGTGACTTTCTCCATTCTCGCTATGTTCTGTGAATTTTGTTACTATGTCCTCTTCGCTATCCCGTGCCTTCTTGTCAGGTTGCATTATGCTATCAACACCTAAGGAATCAGAAGATTCTATAGAATGGCTTCTCGCAGAAAGGATTCTGATACCGAGGAATTCAATATGCTGGACTAATACAGTCTGGCAACCATCAATAAGAGTCTGGAAGCTTTGAAGATAGCTGCATAACAATGATTGTGGTTCGGAACTGAGATAATCCACCCAACCTAACAAGGACCCTAGTATTTCGGTCCTCCTCTCAAATGAAAAATCAGGAAACATTGAACCCAGAATGTAGATAAGCAAGGGTATCTGAATCTTATCTCCGGTTGTACCCTCTGAGAGTTTACCACACCTGATAATTTCAAACAATTCTTCAAAACAAAGCAACTCAAAATCGCTGCACTCTGTTCCGTGACCCAATAATTTTTCATCATCAGCTCTGCCCCTCAAGTAGTAGGAGATGAGTGGCTTCACTAGAGACAGCACAGACTTGAGGAAGGCCACATCAGTATAAGAAGCTCGACAAAGTGACACGAGTATGTGCACTATCCTTGGCATTTCTGGAATCATAGCCTCCACACGTTCAACAACAATAGACTCAAGTAGGTAAAAGACAACAGCTTTCGCGTTAGAAGCAATGTTTCCTCTCAAATAACTTACTTTGTTTGCAGATAAAAAATGATCCTTAATGCATTCAAGATAAGGCCACAAGCACATCTCAGAGAACCAACAAAGAACATCTTGTACTGCACTGTTGGGGAGACATTTTAACTGTAACCCAACAGCCTCCAAGATGCTCTCTCCAAATGAATTAAACAATTTGCACATGCTTGGAAAGAAGAAATGCAACTCAGGAAGTAAAATCTTGAACTGTTTTGTCATGTTTGGTTGAACTGACAGAGCAGTTTCCTTCTTGAGTAAGTGTTTAGTGCAGTCAGATAATTCATCTTTCACTGGCCTGGCATTCTGCGTTGCAACTCGATCCATCAAAGAAAGTTCATCCATATAAATTGACAGCAACGACGTAAGCTGTGAGAAATCAGAAGCAAGGAACAACCTCTCATTTAAATATTCCTTGGCATAACGAGAAACTGCCATCCATCCAAGAAATCGAGGGAGTGAGCAAGAAAACCTAGAGAAATCCGATATCTTATGTATCCATGCTGATGGGGGGACTAAGCTTCTAAAACGGAAACCATCTCTTTTAATGCTGACAAGTTCTCTAGTATTATCACTACCAGATGACGCCAGAACCAACTTCTGGAGGAGAGTCCAACGTCTTCTTAGACCATGTAGTTTTACTCTATCTAATTTCTTATCGCCTGCATTAATGCACTTGTAAAGACATGAAAGCTGCTCATTGAGGTTTTCAGCAGACTTCAAAATTATATCGATTATATTCTCTGCTGGACAGAATAGATCAGTTGCTGAATGCAACAAGAACAGCAAGCTCTGGAGAAGAATTTCACTATGCAAATGCTCTTTTCTTTGGAATTGCTTCATAATAAAGTGGCAGAGCATAGCCTGATTCTTTCGGACCAAAGTTAGAGCATCAGCGGACTGTAGAGCTTCTGCTGAAATCTGTACAGACTGTTTGTCATCTTCGGAGGTATCTGGATAAGGTTCCCCTTCAGGTATCCTTTTATTGTATTCAAAGTCAAATCTTGCAGCTTGCAGTAGTACATCTATGACAGATTTATCCCGCTTATTCTCCAGATTATAGATCGTTACTAGATCTTTATCTTTCAAATGCAAATCATTTGGCACATAGGAAACATTCCCTTGCACCAACTCTGAATGGATACGTTCAATTTTTTCTAGAGGCTCTAAATTCTGGAAATCCAAGAGAAAAAATGGATTAACATAACATTCTCCAGCTAACAGCAGAGCATCAATTCCAGCATTATGCCCTTCAAGTGTAGGTTCCTGTTGCATGCATAAGTTCAGTGCTAAGCGCTGAAATTCTTGAGCTCGTAGCTCACAGTCCTGGTGGTTCACCAGCTGTCTATAATCAGCATGTAAGTCAAAGTAATCAGCAGCAGCAATATTATCTAATTGGAAAGGTTTTGACGATAACTTCTCATTACTTATTCTAGTTTCAGGGATCTCCTGGTTCAAACTTGTTTGAGTTGTTTCATCCTGTCCATTTCCCTTCGAAGTAAGCCTCATCGGCTCAGATTGCTTCAACTCTTCAGGAGCAAACAAAAAATTGCACTGTTCAAAAATTTCAGTTCTGACGGTGGTTTCAGATGAATCACGCCCATCAATATTTTCAGGGTTCGATAACTGTGGTGCAGGATAATCCGAAACAGCCAAAGATACATTATCAATCTCATGCGCTGTACTTTTGCAGAGGTCTATGTCAGGAGGAAGTGGCATATGTGGATCCAAGATGGAAAGAATTACACTGCAAACAAAAGTTAGGTTTACCATGTTATACCAACATGCATAATAGTACTTCTATGCAAGAGAGATAATTCATTTATATGGCAGGGATTAAGGGATACAATTAGCAAGAACTCGCCCTCCATGGAGCCTTTGAGTAGTGTTTAGGGTCGAATTTCTTGCTTGCTATATTCAACTGATCTCGCCGGCATTATATAGCCGGCGACTTACAAATCAACTCCAACTAACTAAATCTTTGATACTAACAAGCTCTGAAACTAACAAGACTTATCTAAATAAACTCTGAAACTAAAATAAGCTACCATGCAAGCAACACACCCGAAATCCTAACCTCAACCTGACACCACTGTACATTTGCCCTTATCCTTGCCCTTGTAGTGGATGCCGACAAAGGCGTCCACAACATTCATATACTATGCCATAACATGCACGCACACATTGAAGTCCATGGTTCAGAAATTTGCATCAAGGTCTTGAAATGCAAACTAAATTCATCACTATTAAGTGTTGTATACGTATACGTATACGTATATGTATACGTATACAGCATGTCTTGATCCAGGATATCTGATAAGCAATACTTTAAATGGAGTACCCGTGCATCAGATTTGGTCCATGTGGCCATTTGATTGGTTTGGTCCCTGATACCAATAACATATCTTGTATATAAACCTGATTGTTAAATACATAAAGTTTACAGTTGAAATTATCTTCTCATATTCTCAAACTCTTAAAATCATTTGGATGATAAAACTAGCTGATCTACATCATAAACCAGTCAAATCTAATGGTTTGGATCAGATAGCCATTAGATAAGCGAGCTCATTTTTTTATTAAAGAGAGAAAATATAAACAGCATGTCATAACCCCTAAACTGTATATCGCTCATTGTATACTTTTTCTTTGACGGGAAACACTCATTGTATACTTCAAAGACAGCTGTTGGAAAATGCAAAACGAGTTTCCAGTCCTGATCAACGGTACATTTGACTCCATCCGATCAGAATGTATTTTGTATTTCGACTTGTTAAGGGAGCCAAGACGAAACATGCAATTCATTCTTTTACCACAATAGATAGAGTTCCGTTCAAAACAAAAACAATAGATAAAGAGTATATAAATATGCATCAACCTATGATTGCAATACTAGTTGACTTTGCATCAGACACGTGAATCGGGTTATTATAGTGTCAAACTTAGGTTAAAGGTGTAATAGATCCTACCTCAGTTTCAAAATACTTGTCATTCTAGCTATGCAACCGGCCAAATGCTTGTACAAGTGCATAGCCAGAAAACAAGTAGTTTGAAACATAGGTGGTATTATTTTACCAACCTTGGGGCAACAGCTCCTCGTCGCCATTCAAGTTCCAAAGAAGGGAGAACAGCAGCCCTTTTTACTGCTGTTCGAATGATATTTAAGGCAACATCGTACGCGCTTGCCTGCTTCTCCAAATATATAGCAGAGATACCACTAAATATTAGTGTATCCTTCATGACACTTGTAGAGGGATCGATAAACGGATCTAGCATCTCCAAGATGAAAAGTAACTTATGCATGACTTCCTGAAAGTAGGCAAGTTAGGGAAGCAGTAAAGCAATCACATCTAAGAACCACTTTCAGAAAGGGATACATGATTTTACTTTATACTCTATGAGCACATCGTCCATGTGCCCCGAAATTGCCAATATAAAATACTTCAGCGCTGCACGAGAACGAGCAAGAGATTGGCCAGCTTCCTAACCAACATAACAAAGAACAAAGTCAATAGTTCGCCACACAAATATGGAATGGAAATCTTGTTAAAAAGTCCTGATGTGGTTTAATAAAACAAGGCATTGATTTCTATTAGGATGTCAAGAACAAAATATGGAATGACAACTGTATTAAAAAGTCCAGAATTAGTATAATGAAAAACAAAGTATTGAAGTTAATTTAGGATTTCAAAAGGGGAAGGGCATAGCAATCATGGTCGAGTACTCAGCTCAGTTGAGAATAACTGATTGTTTCATTTCATCTAAAATGAAGGCACATCCCTTCGAGAGAAGTAGCACGGGAAAGATATAAACATAAATTAAATCATTGCTTACACACCTGGATGATACAAAGGAGATCCTCTAGAAGTTCAACTGCAAAATCTATCTGTTTAGAAAGTATACAGAGAATTAAAAATTAGTCACAAAAAGGAAAGAGTAAAAGAAAAAAACGTTAAGCTTCAACAAAGTTATAAATTGACCTTTGTAGTTATCATGGGTATCCATGATATCAATGGCCCTCTACACAAGTCGAGCAAAACGCAGGCTGCTTTTGCCTAACAAGTGGGCAAAAAACAATAAAAGCATGAATAATATTCTAAGGATCCTTTGGACAGTAAGATGTATAGCAAACAGGTGACAAAAAATAATTTTCTGAAACAAAAAAAAATACAGGAGAGATATACGGACATGGGATGAAAGGTAGGATGAAAGATAACCAGCGCAGGCTCTGAGAAGAGGATGAAAAACTGATGATGATATTGACATTGTAACAATCTGCAGCCAAAGTTATCTTGAGGAATGGTATAACAAATTATATTAATCAAAATCATTGAGGTACCTGGGACAAAGCATTCTGAACAGTTGGATGATTCCATTGATTAAAAGAATCATCAATCTGTTCGGTAGGACCAGAAGTGAGTGGAGGACGAAGTGCTACAAACTCACAAGATCAACAGCATACTATCAGTTACAAGATAAGGTGCAGGTATCCTCAATTACAGGTAAACCTGCCTGCAATCATAGATAATGCCCACTAGCAAAGAGGGTCACGTGATCAAGGACCGGAAAATACATAAATAAACCAACTGTACACAGTGGTCAGCACTCAGCAGGACTCAGATAGTGGCCTTTAGTTGAAAGAGACACAAATGGCATGCCAGTTGGCACAGCCACATCGGCCTGCCATCACTTAGTACGAGATACTAACACAAGTCAAAATTAGGTAAAATCATGGAATCTAGGCAGTAAAACAATTTAACTCTGAATTTGATGTAGTTGTTTAAGTAGGTCACACAAAAATGGTATATCAAAAAAAAAATTATAACATCATGACTATCTTAAAATTGATAACCAGAATTATACAGCATCATGACTATCTTAAAATTGATAACCAAAATTGTGTTTAGCTATCTCAGCCATCCATGTCACAAAAGCTATCTTTTCTATGACCAAAGCAAGTAACACGTGATTGAGCTTGTCCGAATGCATGGGTCACCCAAAGCAAACATTCCATGAAGAGTGGTAAATAAAATGTGACAGCCAAGCATTACCTGGAAGAAGAGCTTGAACAAGTGGTAAGACAGACCACATGTCTGAAGTGATCTTAGCAAACTTGCGACATAGCAGAGGCTATAGTTACAAATCAAGATAGAAATTAGTTTTTTAATAGATTGGTACAAACATGATGATCAGAGATATGAGGATGGAGATAAGACACTTAACCTGTGATGCAGTTGCATATAGAACATGAAGAATACCTTCTTCAACAGCAGCGATATCCAAAATATTCAGCAAGGAACCATCAAACTGATTTTCCGGTATGCTAAATTCTTCTCCAAATAAACTAGAGTAATCGGTCGAAAGAACCAGGCTGGGAGAATCACTTTTTGCGATTTCATCACCATTATGACTTGAAAGCATGCCACCAGACATCAATTTGTCTAAAAATGGCTCAGGCTGCAAAAGTTTTTGCAGCACTTTTGATGCCTAAGTTAAAAGAAACAGCTACTGAGAAACTCTTTATGAGGAAAATCACATAACCATAATTAGAAAGTAAAGTGCTAGATAACATACTCGGAGGCAAACAATTCCAAGGGTTTCATCCTTATGTGCTTTCCTTAGGAGCAGTACGCACGTTTCAGATCGAAATGCCAGTAAATATGAAGCAGGCTGAACAGAAGATGGACTCCGTGATCTCCTAGTTTGTGCCTGGACGTAATGAAAGAATTTAGCATGATAATATCAGGTCGAAACATTAAGCTGAGTGCGTCTATTTTGTTGTTGATTTACTGATTGTCAACCCCTTCAACTTCTTCCATTCGTCTAGGTGGCAGTTTTCTCTTGGTGATAAAAAGAGGCTTGGAAGGGTAAATTAAAATGATGCACACCTTGTATGATGGTCATGGTTTTTGTAAAATAAAACGTTAAGGTTTGCATTACTTTTCCTCATAGAATAGAACATTATAAGAAGTTGTTATTTCTTCGTGCTACCAAATTTCATATTGATTCTTGCAGAGTATTAGGACTTCCACAATGGTAATATTACGTTGAAACAGGTTGATAGAAGAAAATTGGTACTTGCCAAGGAATAACAGATGGAACAGGAGCAAGTTCTAAAAGATTCTTTATGTCAACGGATAGGTTGCTAGTAATCCTAGATAGTCATATACCACTAAATGTTATTTATATTTCATATTCTTGAGAAACCACCAGGAAACACGTCACAGTTAGACGTTCTCGAAAAAAACACGTCACAGTTAGAAGTCAGAACTATGCTGTTCTAAAAATGTCTTTGAACAGGATTGTCAGACAAAAAGACATTTGCCATGAATGAATAAAGTTAACAAAAGGGGAATTAAGGTAGTATTTCGGCTTGTCACTTACTACGGCATGGTCAACAAAAGCTTTTTCCATGTGATAATAAAAGATTGCATGAAGAACCTGGGTAACATTAACTAACTTATGCAGGTGACAGATCGTCAACAGCCATTCTCTCCAGACTGGATATGCATAGGCAGTCTTTTGAAAACTCGCAAAGGAGCTCGGTGTTTATGCTTTCAGTCAGCACTATGTTTACCAAGTCTGTTCAGGACAGGGATAAAACGGACAGAAGAGAAAGGGTTGTCAAAACAGCCACTTCAAATAACAAAGAAATGACATATGACTAAGGCCGCAAATGCAGCATCATGTGATCATAGTTTTGGATGCAATGCAGCAGTTTTGACTTTTCCAACTACTATAGCAGAGTGCAACAACTAAGAAAACAGACGCACATAATCACGCAGAAAGAAAAGTTACACGCCTCAAAATTTGAGGAAATTGTTGGGGTCGCAGCTGGATTATTTCTTAAGGGGTCTGAATCGGCAGAAGTGATCGAAGTTTTTGAAGGATCCCTGTAAGTTTAGGACACATTTTAGATATCACTGCCACACAAGCTAAGCAGATGCAAACATGTGGACAAAACATAATGTATAAAGCAATATATGATGGCAGAGAACTTGGCATGTATCACAAATCCAATTGTTATTAGCGAGCTGCATGCTGAACAAGAAACACATACCTTTCATTTATAAGGTGAAGGATAGGATAAAATGGCCCAGCGAGCAGAGCCAGAAACCGCACACTGTTCTCCGGGTCGTCCGCGACACTGTTAAGGGCAGCCTGTACTAAATAAAAAATGGCATGTTAAAAGAGCAGTTCAGGCATGGACAATGTAACAAGGAGCGAGAAAGACTGTCTTCACCTCAATCTGAGGCACAAATGGTGGTAGCCTGGTTGCTATGTCTTTAAGTAACTGGAATTAAGCAAACCCAAACGAAGCCGTTACAGGAGAAACAGAAGAAACAAAGTAGTAAGAAGCACATGGCAGTGGAAAAAGAACCTGAAGGTGCATATTCTGAGACGGAGGCTGTTTGCTGGATGTGATTTGTGGCAGCAAGTAGTTGACCAGAGGCTGGAACTCGGGTTCAAGCCCGGGTACGGGGATGCCAATGAGCTGGATGAAGAAGATGGCGATGGGATTGCCGCGCAGGCAGGAGATGCGAACATAGCGGCAAGGGGTGTGACTGGCGGGGTACACCATGTCCCGCTTGGGCGCCTCGCAGCGCGCGCGGATCTTGACGAAGGCATCGGGCTTGTAGCGCAGTCCCGCAGTGAGCTCCCATTCCAGGACGGACTTGTTGTAGATGCGGACGTGGGAGAGGAGGCACGGTTCCTGCAAGCGACCCCTCAGTCCTTGTCAGTGAGTAGGTGACTGCTCAATTCGATAGGGGGGCAGCGAGAGGAGAGAAGAAAGAAGGCGAAGAAGAAATAGTGGAAGGCAGCATGGACCTGGAGCTCGAGGAGGATCCACTCCTTGGTGTTGGTGCCGGTGGACCAGTGAGAGCGCAGGTCGGGTTCCAGCACGTTGCTCGCCTTCTGCGACGCCGACTCGCGAGATGATGCCTTCACTCGGAAACCCAGCGCCACCGCGCCATCACCCCAGTCCGCCGGCGTATCCCTCTCCGCCGGCGCCGCCTCCATCAGCGCCGATTGGTCTCCCACTCTTTCTCTTGTTTTTTCCCCTTTTTTCTTTTGAGACCACTCTTTCGAAGTGAGGAAGAAGATGATAGACAAGACGAGCCCTTCTTTTAGTTGGGCTGGCTTGGCTCGCCTCGGCCCATATGCCCATTCCGCCGTTCAGTTTGTCCTTTCTCACTCAGGGAGTCAGGGATGAAAACGGACAGGAGGGAACGGATAGTCTTTCCATATCTTAATCCATCATTTTTTACTGAATATGGAGCAGAGCGATAATATGTAGATACGGGTATGGATACAGATTTTTTTAAATGTCAGGAATCGGATATGTTTGGACCAGAGCGAAACTTTAAATGTCAGATATAATGTCTATTCATAGAATTATATGTTGATTAAGAATTTATCAAAGCATATAGCAGCAACTATATACGTAGCCAAAAAAATCACACCATCCAAACTAGAAGTTCTCGATTCAAAATATCAGTAAACCCATAAAACCAAGAAAAAAACGGTTATCAATCAAATTATTGTTAATTATTGTATATTTTATGAATTATCCAGAAGGCTTAAATTACAAGGATGGGTTAGGCTATAGATAGATGTGGATTGTGGATTTCTTAGGCTTATCGGATAATCCTATTTTAATATTTGACCAATTCATTTTAATATCTTGGATACTTCATATCCATCGGAGTTTGCTTATCCTATATCTTAATCCGCATCCGCACATAATCGGATTCGGATCAGATTGAATCTGTTAGGATACCGAAAATGCTTCTTCAAATCCTCTAAAATCGAATTTGGATTAGATCGAATCAAATAATTATCCATACTATTTTCATCCCTGTTTCTCACGGAGGAAACGGGACTACTGGCGCGTTCAATTCCACCGGAAGCACTTGACGGTGGGGTTCTTCTTCTTTTTTCTTTGGAAATAAGCACTTGAAAGGTGAGCGTCTCCAACAGATTAGTTAAGAGGGTGCGTTTGATAGGGCTCTAAAATGCTCCGGCTCCTTAAGTAGTCCTATACTTCACTCTCTTTTTTTTTTACAAGAAATATACTTCACAGATGGCGGTGGAGCAAAAAAGAAAGTGACTTCTCAGACTCCCAGCTCATGTTAACAAGAGAGAGAAAACACAACTTGATGCAGCCGCATGTAAATAGTGACATGAAACGTAGTATGTCAGGAAGAGCATGAACTTGTTGAAGCCCTGCCAAACATGCCTAAAACTTATTTTGTGGATCTTCTTTAACTAGTTGCTTTAAAAGATTCCATCTCAATATATTTGTATATCCATCTGACATACTAGCTAAAACACACCCTCTATTATTTTTCTCCACATCGTTTTCACCTTGTTTTTCTCAAGAATAGAATGGGCAAAATAATACAACTATAGTTCAGTTCGAATGATAAACAATAGTCAGATAGAAATCCATGTTTGATTAAAGAGTTAAATACACCGGTGGTATTTAAACTATTTTGAGTGTGTCATTCAGGTCAACCAACTCTCAAACCGCATATCTATGTACGTAAACTATCAAAACCGTTATGTCTATTGGTCGGTTTTGGTTTTTAAAAAATACAAAGAGGCCACTGAGTTTTCTATTCTTTTCGCACGCGAGCCCTGCTTCCCACCCCGGTCCTACTGCTGCTCGCCGGCGAGTGCAATGCCTTGTCCTGTGCTGGCGTCCGTCACGGCTGGAGCAGGTGCGCACGCCATGGCGGTGCGTTGTTCGTGGGGAGGCACCAGCCCACGCAAATCGCACGGAATCGAAGCGGGGACGAGTTTCGCACGCAGCATGAGGATGCCCGCCCAGCCCATGGCGCAAGGGGCGCGGCACTCGAGCTTGCTAGAAGACTGCGCTATGTGAGCCGCGGCTGGCTTGCTGTCGCCACGCATGCATGCATGCATCCATGGCTAATCATTTAGCAATTGAACATGCCGTGCTAGAAAGCTCCTGTCCTAAATGCATAGGGTTGTAAATAGGTGCCCTTTAAGGCATCCTCCGACTCTCTTTAGTTCAACCAAATGAATTAGATTTTCAAAATAAAAGCTTATTTTGGAAATTTCATTTGATTGAACTAAAGAGGGTCTGAGGCGACCCTAAGGGGCACTGATTTGCACCCCTATAGATGCCGCAAATTGAAGCAATTGATTTTGAGATGACGCTCACCGTGAGCTGCAAATCGACTTTCCCAAGCAATTAATTTAGCAATTGAACACGCCACATCGTGACTCCTCTTACAGCGTCGCACCAGCACCCTCTGTCGCGCAAGCGAGGCTGCTGCGACCATTTTGTGGCCCGGACATACAAGCAATGCGGCACGACAGCGTGGTGGCCGGGTGTAGCACCCCACCTCAAATTAATGAGGGGTTTGCTAACCAGGATCTTAATCGGGTGACTCTTGACGACGCAAGAGTCCAAAAGTACACACACATAAGCATAAATAAAATAGAGTGCAAGTGAAATCTTAATTATTACAACTTTGGGTTGAATTTGATTACATAAAAGAGTTTGAAAAGCGTAGCGGAAGCGATATACAACACGACGTCATTAATCCTATAATGAAGCACATTCAGCCCATAGATGTGCCTCATTCTCTTGAGCCAAAACATTCCTGCAAAAAGATTAAACAACAAACCCTGAGCAACTAATACTCAGCAAGACTTACCCGTCAAAATGGTCTTCTAAGACCGACTCCTAACATGCAGGGGCTGACCAAAGGTATAGGAATATTTGCATAAAAGTAACACTAAAAGTTGGTCCTTCTTTCAAATTTTAGCCAAATTAAAAGGGTTCTTGCATAACATAAATATTAGCAACCTACACGAATCAATACATGGTTGCAATACAATTTATTAAAGTAACCAATCAGCAATTATAATCATCATGTTTCACTTCTTACTACGAGGTGACGCAGTGAACAAGTGGTACTCAATAACCGCGAGGGACGGCGATTCGAATCGATTTACACCTGCAGGCGAAACCCGGATACACGACGTACGCACACTCACGGGGAGTCACGCACGGCAACCTTTCACAAGACACCATAAAGTCGGGCCGCTTAACACCTCTCCCGAGTACACGTCTCCCCACGCGATAGCCACGCCGGGTCTAACCGTGGTTCGCCCGAGCACCCTCCCCTCAAACACGGTCCCAGATTCCACCATAACCATCTTCATCACCAAAAGAGAGGCGGGTTCACGTCCAACAATATAGCATCGAGCTACTAAGTTTACTAGTTCCCATTCTCCTAGCATGCATCCGGTACTGTTCAAACTTGCTCAGCGGGGCCACAACGAACGGTCCTCAATCGACATAGACGGGGCTACCGCACACAAGACCTCCATGCCTTGCTGCAACCTACACATCCCCGTCCGGTCTCAAATTATCATCATCATGTGTGAGCTACCGACAAATATAGTTTTTCCCAAAAAGAGCCCTATAGCTCGCAAGTAGTGTTCCGCACCACTCGACTTCTACCGATGACTCAATATTAAGCATAGCAGAAACTAACGAACGGCTGAATATACCCACCCATAGGAATACATATGGATACATGCAACTAAGGTTTCATTCAACTCCTGAATACCTAATGCACATAACATGACTCCATATATAGTGATAAAAGGAAAATCTTTTAAAACAAGGTGAGATGCACCGGGGCTTGCCTTGGGTTTGAGCAAAGTTAGCACATTTCAACATGTTAGTAGCAGCACCAAGTTCTCCACGGCGATGATTCCCATCTCTTCGGTTCCACCTTCGCATCCTAAATGACAATATAAAGTGATGCGATGCAAATTTAGAATGCATGAATAAAGAGTGAATTGTGACATGTTTGATTTAGTTAACAACAAGGCAGCATTTGTCGTGACTAAAATAAAACTGAACTTCGTTAACAATAAGGGGTGTGGTCTGAGGTTGAGGTTATAGCTTTATCGAATTTCACTTAAAGCATTCTTTTCAAATGGAGAGGAAGTTAGTTTCATCATTAACACTGGTTGCTTTCTCTTATTGCATAACAGTGTCTTGGACAATTATTCTGAAAGTGAAGTGAGGTTTATAAGCGCTTACTCATCTTCTCAGTAAGTTTGGGATTTAACCAAGTATACGTTATTTACTGAAATGCAGATTAGCGGAACATGATATGGTTCATCCTGAAAATATTATTTGAGCTCTATGAGTACGGAGGGAACCTATTGGGATTTACTCTATGATGATCACTTGTTTTAAGATATGCTCTTGATCTTATAAGGACCATATTCACCTAGACAAAGTATTTATCCTATAGTGTTTTCCCTGAAAGAAAGTAAAGTATGACATTATGTATAAACCTCTATTTACTATGAATTCCAATGGTGAAAATGATGCTACATGTATGTTTTATTACTGGTGATTGCGTGCATATCTATTATGAAAAATCTATATTGAGTACTAAGGAGCATGGGGTTGTTTCAAAGAAACATGAGTAAGTAAACTAGATTTACATATAAATAAATCCTAGGGTGGTTTGAATATAAAAAGAGGCTATATGCACCTAGTGCCTAGGGAGACATTCTTATGTGTTAAAAAGTTTACTTTCTACATTTAAGAAGGCATGCGGAAATTAATTACTTAAGTCGGAATTATATGTGCGCATATGCTGGACAACCTATACTCAGGGGCATGAGATGCATGGATACCACTTAATTTACTATAACAGATAAGTGCCAAGTATAAATGAATCTAGATGCTCATGCATAGCTAATATGTTCATTTACTTGGACTAATTAATTTAACATTCAAAGTAAAACGTGTGCAAACTACCATTTTAGTAACTACATATGACAAGTAGATGGAGATCCATATATGTTGTTCGAAGCAATTACATGTACAACCATTATGTGAATATGCAAACTATTTCTAATAGGAACCTATATAATTATCATAAGAAACATGTATGCACCAAATTAATTATTATTATCATCATTTTTAATGACAATGTCCTGTGCTTTAATATTGGCAACTAGTGGTACAGGTTCCTCAATGAATTCAAAATAATATACTTCATGAAATTAGTATAAAGGTTCATGGAACTTCCTTGATAAATATAATTTAGTGACATGATGCACATGACATGGTGATGCTCAAAAGTAACTTATGAACATTTTCGTTGTTTTTGTCTAAACTATTTCTTTTACCAGTAATGGTTTATTGGTTGTATAAAACAGTGTGAACAATCAAAGGAAAGTTAAACATGTCACCGGTTTTAATTGAAAGCAATAAGAGATACGGACACCATAAAAGGATTTATGGCACTTTCTTGATAAAGAGGAATGCGATGACATGGTGCACATGATGCTTTGATGCTCATCAAAAACTTAAGATTATTTTTGTTACTTTTGTTTTGAAGTTTTTCACAAAAGGAACTAAAGGATTGTTGGAGTTTTCAAAAGATCGAAACAAAGATTTCATTTCGAAATTACTCTAACATGGTTCTGTAAGACATAAACCACATGGACTTGTCTGGTAAACAACAGTAGCATAAAGAACACTTTTACAATTTTTCAAAAACATTTGGTGCAGGAATTAATTAATAAAGTTAAAACACTGAAAAGCTTGGAAAAGCAATTAGTGGTAAAATTTGCATACATTTATTATGCAACTTGGTGAGGGGTTCAGGAATGATCTGGGATGTATGCATACCAAAATTCAGAGATTTTACATGAACAGAAACGCATATATGAATTTATTTAGGTTTTCATTCTCTGAATTTTGTAGTACGATTTATTTTGTATCCAGATGTTTATGTTGTACCACTGGATAGATATATTCACCAGGAATCTAACAAACTTTGTTTCACATTTTTCCGATTTGTATTTTATTTTCTATCGAATTTACAAAGTCACTAGAATTCTGGAAAAGAAAAAGAAAAGACTGGCCGATACTGTAGCTATGCCAGCGAGTTCACGGTGGGCACGGCGGCTGGCAAGGTCGCCGTTCCTGCTAAACGGCGGTGAACTGAGGATAACCGTGAGCATCTACACGACAAGCGTGACGAGGAGATTCTAGGACGCGGTGGTGTGCATGTGCACGATGGGCGGGGCGATGCCGGCGGCGAGGACGGCGGCGGCGGCAATGGCGCGGCGGTGTTCCGGCGAAGTGAGGCGACGAGATGGCGAGATAGAGGGAGCATGAGAATCACCTCGGTGAGGAGGAGCTCCCTGGAGTACGTGTGCACGTGGATGAAGTCCATAAGGCGGAGTTCATCGGCGTGGTGGCGGCGGGTTCGGTGGCCGGCGGCGGGGAAGAACGGGATTCCGACGAGCTCGCTGCGAGATGGACGACGAGACCACATCAGGGAGTTTCGCAAGAGAGTTAGGAAGCTACCCCCGAGAGTAATTGAAGTGGTGCTCACCGGAGAGGGAGGATTTGACGGCGAGGTCGATGACGCTCACCC
This sequence comes from Eragrostis curvula, assembly GCA_007726485.1. NCBI lineage: Eukaryota > Viridiplantae > Streptophyta > Magnoliopsida > Poales > Poaceae > Eragrostis > Eragrostis curvula. The sequence continues at coordinate 37,193,652 of CM017439.1, forward strand.
GGCGGCCATTTTTGAAATTCCGCGTCGATCTCAGGTTTCGTCGAGGGAGCTTGAAATTGGTGATGGGGAGGAGCTAGAGGAGTTCCTGACGCAGCTCTGGGTACCATTGGTTTGGCTCGGGGAGTAGCACAGCAGCAGCGCGACGCGAGCTCGCTGGAGGCGGCCATGGCGGCTGTTATTGCTCGAGGGAGGAGAGAAAGAAAGGAGAGAGCGTGAGGGAGAAGGAAACCAACTGGGGGAAAAGGATGAGGACGAGGTGCAGTGCAGCTTTCCCCACTTGCGCGCATGGGAGCTGGGCATCAGCGGCAGGACTGCTGGAGCAGTCGGCACAGGAGGAAGAACAGAGAAGAACATGGCGCTACAGTATTTTTCCCTTTTGATTTCTGAGTTGATTTTCAACGTGCTGATTTGTGTGGACCCAAACACCACCTTCCACAGTTCCAAAAAATCTGAGAAATTGGTGATTGAAAGGTCAAAGCAACAGGAACACTTTTCATTATTGGAAGATTTTGAATTTCGGCCCAGAATTTGAATTAAAATTCTGTTAAGATAAAAACTGTTTGAATGCTCTTTGAATTATTTAAACTGCTTCCCTTTCTCATAAAATTATGGAACATTGCCCAAATTTATATCTTGGCCCCTGGAACCCATATTTGGTTTTGGTTAGGCCCATTTATGTTCAAAAGTTTGGAGTTTCTTGTTTGAGTTCAATTTAACGATTTTTCAATTAATTGATTTGATTTGCGAGTTCAATTACGAAAATTTATAATTAACAGGGATTTTCACTAATCAAGAAGGCCTAAGTGCAATTAAGAATTTGGGGTGTTACAGCCCTCCCCCCTTAAGAAAATCTCGTCCCGAGATTTACGGCGAATTAGGGGGGTAAACAACGATGGAAACGATACAACAAGAGTGAAGGGGGGTTAGGTGTAACACGGATCTTGTGTGGATCATTATTTGGTACAGAAACAAATATATACCAAAAGAAAGGATTTTCACAAAGATTGGATAAAGAAATTGGAAACCAACTCAATCGTAAATGATGATGACATGAAGCCAATAGTTCAAGGAATGTCTAAATTGAGTGAGCCTAAACCAACTTGAACCCTCAAGGTCTTGGATTCATTGCTTGCTCCTCAATTTCAATGGCGGTGGTTATAGAAGCAAGTGGATGTCAGCAGGATGAACAACAAGATTGGAACCAAATTCATAGGTACTTGATAACGATACGGAGTCGACGGTACAAGGAGGTATAAAATCGAGTGGCCAGAAAGAAACTTGAGTTACGAGGATTTTGGGTTCAGTGATTGCTCCTCAATGGTAATGGCAGTAATGAGCAACCAAAATTTGTCTCAGCAAAAAGGTTGTCCAAACACCCTATTCTTGCTCTTTATATTAGTTATTAATGCAATATTCATACCATGATGTGCATCTTGATGAATGCATTAATGATATGTGCAACTCATGATGCATTACATGTTTGCATAGTGCAATGTATGCATTCTATGGTGTTTATGCAAGGATACCATTGCATATGGTCATGCCGTGGACGGTGCATAACGATGCATATGGCATGGTGTGCAATTATGCGTTGCATAATGATGCATTATGTTGTGTTGCACATGGATGGTGCATAATGATGCACATGTTATGGTGCAATTGCCATGTTACACATGGATGGTGCATATGTTATGATGCTTTTGCATAATGTCATGTCATGAGTGCAATGCACATGTTTTATGGTGCATATGGCATGGCGCAACTGTTATGATGCAATGTTCATGCTGCATATGGATGATGCGCACTAGTGCATATGTTGTCATGCGTCATGTAATAATGGTGCACCCGATGAAATTGTGCAATGCGAAATGCGATATTGCAATGCACACAAATGAAAGGACACTATGGCATTGTGCAAGTGCATATGGTTCATGCTGTCAAATTTTTATTACCCGAGCAAGATAAGAGTGATACAAGTATATAGATCAAGAAGACCGCAAGGACAAGGTTAGCGTTTTATACCTAGCAGGGGATATGTTAAATAATTTAACATATACAGCCAGGTCATGGTGCAAAAAGATCACAAGAAACTGATGAAAGATCAGTTGAGTTTAGCAATTTAGACAAAATATGCCCCAACTGGCAGTCATCACGAAAAACAAAACTGGGAGTTCTGGGAGCTGATTCAAGATATTTGATGAACTACAAAGTTGTAGAGGATTCTCACAGATTTCCAACGAGTATTGACATGACCTCATACAATAGAAGGAAAAGGAGTTATGGTCTGTGAAATTGAACAGTCAATGGGCTGATTTTCTGTTCTGGACAGAATTGACAGCGACTCAAAGATTGGATGTTTAAACAGATTTACAGGGAGAAACTCGAAAAAGTTTGAAAACCAAACTTGGAGTATACTTCAAAATCTTTCCAGAGAGTACTCAAACTCAAAATTTGATAAGAAATGAATGAGCTACAGATTTTTGAAGTTGACTGAATTTTCTGTAAACTTCAGGTTGCAATGCAATCGACGGCGGTGCGAAAGATTGGTCGATCAATCGTTTAGTACAGCTATTCGATATCGAATGGAGAACACTTTACGAGTGATGAACAGGGTAACATGTTTTCAAATGTTTTACTCCAACTTTCATTTTTGAATTCAAATTGGTTGATCCACGTTTTGGCAAGTTGTTTGACGATGATGAAACATGATTAATGGCTTTAAACACAGGGATCATGTTTTTAAGTGCTTTACTCAAGCTTTCGCTTTCAATTTCAAGTTAGTTGAATTATTGATGAAATCAATTGTTCATGCAACATGTGAATGCATTGGAGGTCAAATTTTATCTTGCAAAGCCTTGGTGATCAGAGAGTGAGTAATAAGGTGAGGCAATGTTTTACTTGAGCTATCCATGCTATGAAATGCAACAAGTTTTAATTAACCTAATTTATTCGTTCCTCACCAAAAAGAAAAAGGTGCCATTATATCGGCATTCATATTTCGGTGGCCAAATCGTCTCTCAACCTTGTTAGTCTAGCAAACGGTGTGACCTCTAACGTGGTTGGTACCTGCAGAAGATTCGCAAACAACAAAATAAAGCATAAACAACAAAAAGGCCATGAGATCAACGATCCATGCCCAACAATACAACACCAAAGCCATGCGGTCAACGACCCATGTCTCACATCATTCTTACCTTTTCATCTCGCCGACATTTCAGAAAAGAAAGAAAAACAATCAAATCTATTCAAGCAAGACTCACTAGTTGCCACCTTAAACCACTAACATCCTTATATAGGGCCGACTAATCCGTACCTCACCGTAAGCGCGGTTTTCGAAAATAATGCTCATTAGTGTGGTACAACCCCGACTTAGCTCTGATGCCAGCTGTAGCACCCCACCTCAAATTAATGAGGGGTTAGCTAACCAGGATCATAATCGGGTGACTACTTGACGACGCAAGAGTCCAAAAGTACACACACATAAGCATATATAAAATAGAGTGTAAAGGAAGTCCTTAATTATTACAACTTTGGGTTGAATTTGATTACATAAAAGAGTTTGAAAAGCGTAGCGGAAGCGATATACAACACGACGTCATTAATCCTATAATGAAGCACATTCAGCCCATAGATGTGCCTCATTCTCTTGAGCCAAAACATTCCTGCAAAAAGATTAAACAACAAACCCTGAGCAACTAATACTCAGCAAGACTTACCCGTCAAAATGGTCTTCTAAGACCGACTCCTAACATGCAGGGGCTGACCAAAGGTATAGGAATATTTGCATAAAAGTAACACTAAAAGTTGGTCCTTCTTTCAAATTTTAGCCAAATTAAAAGGGTTCTTGCATAACATAAATATTAGCAACCTACACGAATCAATACATGGTTGCAATACAATTTATTGAAGTAACCAATCAGCAATTATAATCATCATGTTTCACTTCTTACTACGAGGTGACGCAGTGAACAAGTGGTACTCAATAACCGCGAGGGACGGCGATTCGAATCGATTTACACCTGCAGGCGAAACCCGGATACACGACGTACGCACACTCACGGGGAGTCACGCACGGCAACTTTTCACAAGACACCATAAAGTCGGGCCGCTTAACACCTCTCCCGAGTACACGTCTCCCCACGCGATAGCCACGCCGGGTCTAACCGTGGTTCGCCCGAGCACCCTCCCCTCAAACACGGTCCCAGATTCCACCATAACCATCTTCATCACCAAAAGAGAGGTGGGTTCACGTCCAACAATATAGCATCGAGCTACTAAGTTTACTAGTTCCCATTCTCCTAGCATGCATCCGGTACTGTTCAAACTTGCTCAGCGGGGCCACAACGAACGGTCCTCAATCGACATAGACGGGGCTACCGCACACAAGACCTCCATGCCTTGCTGCAACCTACACATCCCCGTCCGGTCTCAAATTATCATCATCATGTGTGAGCTACCGACAAATATAGTTTTTCCCAAAAAGAGCCCTATAGCTCGCAAGTAGTGTTCCGCACCACTCGACTTCTACCGATGACTCAATATTAAGCATAGCAGAAACTAACGAACGGCTGAATATACCCACCCATAGGAATACATATGGATACATGCAACTAAGGTTTCATTCAACTCCTGAATACCTAATGCACATAACATGACTCCATATATAGTGATAAAAGGAAAATCTTTTAAAACAAGGTGAGATGCACCGGGGCTTGCCTTGGGTTTGAGCAAAGTTAGCACATTTCAACATGTTAGTAGCAGCACCAAGTTCTCCACGGCGATGATTCCCATCTCTTCGGTTCCACCTTCGCATCCTAAATGACAATATAAAGTGATGCGATGCAAATTTAGAATGCATGAATAAAGAGTGAATTGTGACCTGTTTGATTTAGTTAACAACAAGGCAGCATTTGTCGTGACTAAAATAAAACTGAACTTCGTTAACAATAAGGGGTGTGGTCTGAGGTTGAGGTTATAGCTTTATCGAATTTCACTTAAAGCATTCTTTTCAAATGGAGAGGAAGTTAGTTTCATCATTAACACTGGTTGCTTTCTCTTATTGCATAACAGTGTCTTGGACAATTATTCTGAAAGTGAAGTGAGGTTTATAAGCGCTTACTCATCTTCTCATTAAGTTTGGGATTTAACCAAGTATACGTTATTTACTGAAATGCAGATTAGCGGAACATGATATGGTTCATCCTGAAAATATTATTTGAGCTCTATGAGTACGGAGGGAACCTATTGGGATTTACTCTATGATGATCACTTGTTTTAAGATATGCTCTTGATCTTATAAGGGCCATATTCACCTAGACAAAGTATTTATCCTACAGTTTTCCTTGGAAGGAAACCAAGTATGACATTATGTACAAACCTCTATTTACTATGAATTCCAATGGTGAAAATGATGCTACATGTATGTTTTATTACTGGTGATTGCGTGCATATCTATTATGAAAAATCTATATTGAGTACTAAGGAGCATGGGGTTGTTTCAAAGAAACATGAGTAAGTAAACTAGATTTACATATAAATAAATCCTAGGGTGGTTTGAATATAAAAAGAGGCTATATGCACCTAGTGCCTAGGGAGACATTCTTATGTGTTAAAAAGTTTACTTTCTACATTTAAGAAGGCATGCGGAAATTAATTACTTAAGTCGGAATTATATGTGCGCATATGCTGGACAACCTATACTCAGGGGCATGAGATGCATGGATACCACTTAATTTACTATAACAGATAAGTGCCAAGTATAAATGAATCTAGATGCTCATGCATAGCTAATATGTTCATTTACTTGGACTAATTAATTTAACATTCAAAGTAAAACGTGTGCAAACTACCATTTTAGTAACTACATATGACAAGTAGATGGAGATCCATATATGTTGTTCGAAGCAATTACATGTACAACCATTATGTGAATATGCAAACTATTTCTAATAGGAACCTATATAATTATCATAAGAAACATGTATGCACCAAATTAATTATTATTATCATCATTTTTAATGACAATGTCCTGTGCTTTAATATTGGCAACTAGTGGTACAGGTTCCTCAATGAATTCAAAATAATATACTTCATGAAATTAGTATAAAGGTTCATGGAACTTCCTTGATAAATATAATTTAGTGACATGATGCACATGACATGGTGATGCTCAAAAGTAACTTATGAACATTTTCGTTGTTTTTGTCTAAACTATTTCTTTTACCAGTAATGGTTTATTGGTTGTATAAAACAGTGTGAACAATCAAAGGAAAGTTAAACATGTCACCGGTTTTAATTGAAAGCAATAAGAGATACGGACACCATAAAAGGATTTATGGCACTTTCTTGATAAAGAGGAATGCGATGACATGGTGCACATGATGCTTTGATGCTCATCAAAAACTTAAGATTATTTTTGTTACTTTTGTTTTGAAGTTTTTCACAAAAGGAACTAAAGGATTGTTGGAGTTTTCAAAAGATCGAAACAAAGATTTCATTTCGAAATTACTCTAACATGGTTCTGTAAGACATAAACCACATGGACTTGTCTGGTAAACAACAGTAGCATAAAGAACACTTTTACAATTTTTCAAAAACATTTGGTGCAGGAATTAATTAATAAAGTTAAAACACTGAAAAGCTTGGAAAAGCAATTAGTGGTAAAATTTGCATACATTTATTATGCAACTTGGTGAGGGGTTCAGGAATGATCTGGGATGTATGCATACCAAAATTCAGAGATTTTACATGAACAGAAACGCATATATGAATTTATTTAGGTTTTCATTCTCTGAATTTTGTAGTACGATTTATTTTGTATCCAGATGTTTATGTTGTACCACTGGATAGATATATTCACCAGGAATCTAACAAACTTTGTTTCACATTTTTCCGATTTGTATTTTATTTTCTATCGAATTTACAAAGTCACTAGAATTCTGGAAAAGAAAAAGAAAAGACTGGCCGATACTGTAGCTATGCCAGCGAGTTCACGGTGGGCACGGCGGCTGGCAAGGTCGCCGTTCCTGCTAAACGGCGGTGAACTGAGGATAACCGTGAGCATCTACACGACAAGCGTGACGAGGAGATTCTAGGACGCGGTGGTGTGCATGTGCACGATGGGCGGGGCGATGCCGGCGGCGAGGACGGCGGCGGCGGCAATGGCGCGGCGGTGTTCCGGCGAAGTGAGGCGACGAGATGGCGAGATAGAGGGAGCATGAGAATCACCTCGGTGAGGAGGAGCTCCCTGGAGTACGTGTGCACGTGGATGAAGTCCATAAGGCGGAGTTCATCGGCGTGGTGGCGGCGGGTTCGGTGACCGGCGGCGGGGAAGAACGGGATTCCGACGAGCTCGCTGCGAGATGGACGACGAGACCACATCAGGGAGTTTCGCAAGAGAGTTAGGAAGCTACCCCCGAGAGTAATTGAAGTGGTGCTCACCGGAGAGGGAGGATTTGACGGCGAGGTCGATGACGCTCACCCGGCGGCCATTTTTGAAATTCCGCGTCGATCTCAGGTTTCGTCGAGGGAGCTTGAAATTGGTGATGAGGAGGAGCTAGAGGAGTTCCTGACGCAGCTCTGGGTACCATTGGTTTGGCTCGGGGAGTAGCACAGCAGCAGCGCGACGCGAGCTCGCTGGAGGCGGCCATGGCGGCTGTTATTGCTCGAGGGAGGAGAGAAAGAAAGGAGAGAGCGTGAGGGAGAAGGAAACCAACTGGGGGAAAAGGATGAGGACGAGGTGCAGTGCAGCTTTCCCCACTTGCGCGCATGGGAGCTGGGCATCAGCGGCAGGACTGCTGGAGCAGTCGGCACAGGAGGAAGAACAGAGAAGAACATGGCGCTACAGTATTTTTCCCTTTTGATTTCTGAGTTGATTTTCAACGTGCTGATTTGTGTGGACCCAAACACCACCTTCCACAGTTCCAAAAAATCTGAGAAATTGGTGATTGAAAGGTCAAAGCAACAGGAACACTTTTCATTATTGGAAGATTTTGAATTTCGGCCCAGAATTTGAATTAAAATTCTGTTAAGATAAAAACTGTTTGAATGCTCTTTGAATTATTTAAACTGCTTCCCTTTCTCATAAAATTATGGAACATTGCCCAAATTTATATCTTGGCCCCTGGAACCCATATTTGGTTTTGGTTAGGCCCATTTATGTTCAAAAGTTTGGAGTTTCTTGTTTGAGTTCAATTTAACGATTTTTCAATTAATTGATTTGATTTGCGAGTTCAATTACGAAAATTTATAATTAACAGGGATTTTCACTAATCAAGAAGGCCTAAGTGCAATTAAGAATTTGGGGTGTTACACCGGGCAGAGCTGCGACGCTCGCGGCGAGGCACGGTGGCGACGTTGGTGTGGAGGAGAGCTCCATATCGCTGTCGAATGCGTCCTGTCTACATGCATATCCTCACCACTGCATTCTTCTTGTGCCCACGTTCGTGCATTTTTCTAAAACCAAAACCGGCCAATGGATTTTGGACGAACGGTTTCGATAGTTTAGGGATTTTAATGTGCGGTTTGAGAGTTCGTGGACCTGGATGACACAATCAAAATAGTTTAAAAACCGCTGGTGCATTTAACTCTTGATTAAATATTGGAATAGAACAAGTTCAATATTCAGAAGCACAATGTTCGGAACCACAACCGCTATAAAATCTCTCACGAATCACAGAAGCAGCTGAGAAGAGCACGTTCAAGTACAAGAGTTGTACCTGAAACACAAGTAGGCTGACTTCATCCTGCAAGTTCTAGGGCAGCACACATGGGGCTCAGATCATTTCGATGCAAATAAAGGACAAGCCCAGCTTACTAGATTGAGTGGTGTACTTGCTTGTATCATTGTTAACCAGTATGGTGGCGAGTATATATCATAACTATTTTGATACTTTGATCTCTTCCATTCAAATTTCAAGCAAGTGACGGGTATACAGATATAGGGGTATTATGAGTTAAATTGTTCATAACAGCAGTGATGTATAATTTATTGAAAATATGAGGCATTTTAGGTAAAACTTATCCTAATAGCATTGCCAGTGATTTTTTGCTTACCTTTTCCCTTGAAAAGAACAAAACATTATATGCGAAAAAACAAGGCTGAGGAAACCCTTTTTTTTAGAGCTACCCGTTCTTCATAAAACAAAATGCATCTGTTATCGATAGATAGACTGACACCACAGAATGCATTTGAACAGCATGCTATCACCACATACATATTGTTGATACATTACAACATTACTCACAAGAAAATCAAAAATGGTGTAGTCTCTTGAGGTTCAACGTGCAGCTGTCGTTGTCTCAGTTTCTTCCCGCCTTTTATTGAAGCTAGGCTGGACCAGGCCGCATCATCTACTCTCCTGTCCTGCCGCTATTTCTAACTCTAGTCAATTAGTCACTATAATACCTACATAATTGACATCACCTTTGCAACCCCTAATATACGCAATATAATACATAATTGCGCACATGCATAAAAGCATCCAGCCCAGTTTCGTCACTCGGCATTGTGTAAGGAGATGACATATTGGTTCCTCCATGTATGGTACATTGTATAATGCCAAGGTTCAAGGTGAGGAACTTCACTTTACTTCGGTTAATCCTCGAGCACCGGAACTACTGCGGATGACAGTTCAATATGTGACATACGAACTGCACCGATAAGCCGTTCCGGGAGCTCCTCGTATGTATTGCCCTGTCCACAACATTCACTTTAGCACTTCAGCAAACGATTACCTACTTTTTAGCGCAAACAAATTGATGAAACAAGTACTCGGGTCACCAAAATGCCTACCTGGACAAGAAAAGCCATGTCAACAACCAGTGTTGTGATCACACCACACACAAGCCCCAAAACTCCGTTTGCCACTGTAGATGAACCGATGTCCACATCTATCTGTGCAGGTCCATATTATAACATGTACTTGGTCAGTTCAGGGTTTCCAACTTCTATTTCTTAGCCAAAAGGGAGGGCGCGTAAGTTGCAGAAATCTTACTTCTAAATAATTTGCACCACGGATATAGGTGATGTCAACTGCTTTGCCTAAGAGACAAGGTGTGCTGCCAACACTTTGACGGACAATCCATGACCCCTGAAATTCAAAATGCTTTAAATGTCAGACAAAAGGATTTGAAACCACCAGCAACTAGTAAGATGATAGAAGTTATCCTTTCTTTTGCCCTACCAAATAGGAGTGTTTCTTACTTCATTTTTCACATCAATCTCACCGGATTTCTATATCATGACAGAGATGACCTTACCTTAGGTACGGATGGGATCAGCTTGAACCTACTATTCCGGAATTCATCATCACCATCAACAAAACGTTGCAACAAAGAATTTGGTATCAATTTCTTTGCAACAAAGTAGAAAACCATGCTATAGTTAGTCGTGCCAGGAACCTACAAATACAGGCATACTTTAATCAGTAATTAACCATATGGTAGTGAAAGGACATTGTCGATATTATCTCTCATTCCCGGCTCTCAAATAAAGCAACACAGATATCAGACATGTCTACCAAGCACGAGAGCTGGAATAAGTAGCATAATTATTGGGTATTCTTTCTAACATGAGCGCACCATGCCTGCTACGGAAAAATATGGCTTCAGCGCATTTTATTAAGTATGCAAATGGTATAGGAATACTTACTTGTAGATTTATTGCCAAAGCAAACAGACCCTTCTCAGCTGCAACCTAGAAAAGGGATAAAATAACAACTTAGCAAGAGCTGAGTTCTACTGAATCAAACTTTTCACGATTAAACATAAACGCTCCAAAAAAAAAGGAGAAAAACTATCAGCAACCAAATATCATAATAATATACATAATAAAACAGCTAAACGTAAGACTGTTATTTTTAAGTAACAAAACAAAACATGGCTCTCAGTGCAATAACTTAATGCTATGCTAACTCCACGTACATGTGCAACCCCAACACTGAACAAGCAGAAATACGAATCCATCCAAGCATCATATTATCCTCTTTTTCTTTTAGATTCACATCATATTATCCATCAAGCAACACAGATTAGCACCAACAACAGCAGCAATAATTCAGTTGCACAAACTGATAGATAATATCAGAGGATTAGAAGGGGGTGCTACTTATTTCCTCTGCTTTTACAGATTACAATTAATCATATCAAGAGTGAAACGTAAACTCACTTGAACCGCACAGCCTTTCCTTCTAGAAACATGATCCATTCGTTTTGTATCCTTAAACCAGTCAACAGCAACAAGCTCCATAAGGGGCTTTCCTGCAGGAACCTAAATAAAGAATAAACTTTATAAACAACAAGGTCTACAAAACAGCAAAGTGATTCTGCAGCATTAATAGCACGATGATTAAGGTCTACTGAATTGCAACCTTGCTTTTATCGTATACAAAATTCTTGCTTCGCACTCTGAAGTTATTCCCATCGGATATTCTCCAGCAGTCACGAGTATTATCACGGTCGTCCCGGCGTAAATTTCCAGAAAAGCCAGATAGATCAATCTCTGAATCCTCTTCCTCCAGCCCTAGAATCCACGAAGTTAATTATAATATCAGCACTAAACTCTTATTACTGTAAAGATAATACGGAGTATCAAGGAAAATAGAATTATGATATACCTGGCAGTCTACCATCAGTAGAATTGTCATGGGTTGATGGCTGCATAGAAAACATAATCCTGTTTAGAAAATGTTAAACATCCACTAGAAAATACTATGTGCAATTCATCAACCTCTAGCTCCGATTCAGGTAACTGAAATTCTTCATCTTCGTCAGACTCCTCATCAAGCATTGTAGAATGTCTGCTTTGATCCATCGGAAGGCTAGTTTGCATACTATTGTCTTGTCCTTTTCTGCCTTTTTTAGAAGGAACAGGTGGAGCCATGTTGACCATAACAGGAATCCTAGGAAGGACTTGATTTTCATCACTTTGCGAGAACCATTCCCTGAGTCCTGTCAGAGGTAAAAGAAGGTACAATGTAAGTAACAGAACACAGATCAAGTTGAGCTACCCAGAAGGTAAAAGCATGATGCTGCCATGCTGACTATCCATAAACCATAATGGTAAGTAAAATGTGTAAAAGCAACTGAAAGTAGCGTTGATGACGTTAACAGAGATAATAAAATATATACAAATGAAATGCTGGTAATAAAATGCTAAGGTTTTGCAGGATAACTCAAACATCCAAGTCAATGGTATATTGGTATTGCAGAAAATACATAATATGATTGAGACTGTCTTCTAGGTGTGTCATGCATTTGCACATATACAGTGTTTTAGAGGGGTGGGAGCTCCCTTGCTGTAATTGCTCAGGACACAGAAAATGATGGCTTTGAAAACTGTGGAATTATCGAGCAACGACCTGTTGACTTACTGAACCTAGGACTGAGGTTGTAACTGTTACAACCTTGTAATGACTTGCAGAAAGCCGATCTTCAAACTGAATGAGGGACTGGATAAGGGCAGCCCGGTGCACGTAGCTCGCGCTTGCGCAGGGTCCGACCATTTTGGGCCTTTTGTACACAGCCTTTCCCTGCATTTCTGCAAGAGGCTGTTTCCAGGACTCAAAACCCGTGACCTCATGGTCACAAGGCAACGGCTTTACCGCTGTGCCAGGGCTCCACTGGATAAGGTACAACGATAAAATGTTGCTCCACACACCATCTCCGAAAGAAAATATATGCAACTAGTTAGTTATTTAGTTTAGAATGGCAGCAGAATGGATCGCAAGCACACTCACTTCATCCACTGCACCCCTTTAACTCATCTGACCTCACATGGTATTCACGATACTCGCAATGGATCCACTTTCAGCCATTCAAACTGACCAAACACAAATATGGGTGCACACTGCTGAAGCTGGCAACTTCAGATACTAAGGGTGTGTTTGGTTAACAGAGTTCAGCTATGGCATAAATGGGTAAACTAGATCAAAGCGAGCAAAGCCATCCTTGTTCTACGTAATATTTGATACCAGCAAATCAGCAACAAATTTGCAGTAGCTTGTCCGCACGGCACTTGCCAATGAAAGCTAGCCAGTTAGACTCTCCTCGCTGATCAAATATATCCCTAAAATACAGGTTTTTCTATGCAGTTCCAAATGCCAAGACTTGCCAGAGTGGGCTAGGATTTTCATAGCCACATAAACAACCATACTTGAAGTTGAAGTTCCATTAAACCAGCACCCAAAGACTAGTCAATTTAAATCCTAAACCAAAGGAGATAAAAATTATGTTGTCTCGGATTACAATTTACAACACAGAAAATTAAGCTATCTTACAGAACTTTGTTCAGAAGCTTATTCCACAAGAAGTTGTACCTGCAACACTGTTTAGCATGTGAATGAGGCAATGCTGCTGAAATGAAGGAACGTAACCAACTCCCCAACCCTTCAAATCTATCTGCATAAGATGCTGCACTTGTGTCCGGACTCTTCCATTACGGGACTTCAGCGGAGAAATATTGAAGCCACCGCCTACCATAAATTTAAAAAGAGAAGAAGAAAATGTTAGGAACGCCAAATCCTAGTAGCTATACATAATTAACACAAATGCAAATATATGGTGTCGTTAAATTCTTCAGAGCAATTTCCTTACTCTCAATATGTGCCCTCACAAATCCTGGTTGTGGACCACAGTTTGGGTGCGCTCTAGATTGAAACAGCACAACTGCAAATGAAATTACAAAGCATAATCATCAATGCAAGACATGAAACAAATTACTACACATACATGTAGATATCTGGGGCACATGCACATGACTATGTGTAACCCCAAGGGTACCAACCATAGCTTCCATCGTCATTACGCCGCCAATATCGTACATAACATAAGTCACGAGGCCAAACAACCCTAGCAAAGTATTAATCGAATTCTTGTCAGACTCCACAAAATAAATAAATTATTCTGAAATTGGCCAGTTTGTGATATATTTTAAGATAAGCATTTGAGTAAATACAAAGGTTCAAGATCCAATAACAGATAATGTAAATTGGTATTTAATCCACATCGCCTAGAACTATATTTCAACAAATTAAAGCAATTAAAAAGGTTATCAGATGCATAATTTTTTTTTTCATGAGTATAACATCATGACATGTTTGTTTGTAAACCAAGAAAAGAAGATGTCTCATTTTTTCTAAATGGTTGAGCCATGACTCCACACTTATGGAGTACAACAGTAAACGAGAGGATTTTTTGCAGCAAAAGGCAAACATACATTGGGAACCAATCCAGTTGTAGCCTATGGTATATGATTGCAGTGTGGCCATCTACCTCCTCGACTAGACTACCATACTGAAAGCTGCAGTCCCACCTAAGAAACCAAAGAAAAAGCAAGAAAAAATTTGTAAGCTCGGAGTTATGGAACTAATTTATCAAGAGTCAAAAGAAAAAGATTGTACTCAAAGCGTGTGGTGTCCATGCTCATGACAAGCTGGAATATAGCCTCACAGGAGGCCTCGACCACACCAACAGCCTTCATTGCTCTGCTACAGCTTCTTGCCTATGAGTATACAAGTGTCAATGAAAAAAGGAAGCCAGAGAATTAACCTACCTTTGCATACCAAAAATAATCACTTACAAGGTAATCAACATCTTGGAGCTCCTCAAAAATGCGGAGACCTGAAGGATTAACACCATATTAGAAGAGCAGCCTAAACACACAGCAGAGAGACAGAGTAAGGAGCAAAACGCGAGTTCTTGCCATTTTGGCATCTGACAAGACGCCAGTGTCTTTTAGAGAAAACTTGTTCAGGGCTTCCCTGGTTAACTATTCCCATATCATTTTCACGAGTCCAGTCATACAATGACTCTGGAGGACCTACAAAAGGCAAGCAATTCTTTGTTTAGTACAGGAACAAATTCATGTGTGGAGGATTGGAGGGTAACAGACAAGCCATGCTAGTTGTAACAGACCATTCCCAATTGTTGTTCGCCTCAAAAGTGATCGTTGATTCTCCTCCTCCTCCTCCTCCTCTTCTTCTTCATTACTGTACCTGCAAGGAAGTAACAAGGGCCCATGTCATTTGTTCTACCCCATTATTGTGGAACAGATGGGGAAAAAGCCGCAATCAGGCAGCCATGCTACAGCGGAGTATGAAGTGTATTAAGCATATACAATCTGGAAACAGTTTGAAGAATTCCACAGGTATGACGAATTTAAAGAGTCAATATTTGAAGAAATTGAATTCCTAAAGCATTTTATATGGTTTCAAGTCCATATTTCCTTTCTTCCATGGCCAAATGGAACAGAAATGGCTGTGACACAGTGAAAGGCATAACTTGAAACAGAGCAATGGTATTTTGCCACTTACTGGCTTTCATGATCAGAGGAAGAAGATTTCCTTCCATTTTCTACGCCAGCCTTTTGCTGCGATGAGGTAAAGGCTCTATTACCATCAGCCGTCACTACTCCTTGTTGCTGCAATATTAAAAAAATTTGAATTCAGGTGCATGGTGGAGCAGTGTGCAACAGAACTGATTGGTGCCAGGTTAAGGGGGAAACTTTGTTTTACTTTGTTTCATTCATAATCAGTTTCAAGCAGTTGTTTGAAAAATAGGTGATGAGGTTTAGGGTTTGTACATTTCAAACCTGATCAATGGCCATCTCAATTTTCTCCTTCCAAATTAGAGCCTCCTGTATGTTGAATGCCGCCATCTGGTGCATGTCGCATAAAGGCAATTGAGTTACTATTAAACTCTAGGTTGTTCATGTGAAGCCAGAAGCCAGGATGACAATCCAGAACGATTCGGCGCAAAAGAGATGGCACTGAAGAACTAGGTGATGACAGGATGCAATTTGCGGTGTACACAGTTGACTGTACTAAACATGTTGAAGAAAGCTAGCAGGCTGGTTGCCGGTTTGCCTTGAGAATTCAGGGCATTTTGACTACCATGCTACGCTGAATGAAGATCCAACATATGAATTATAAGTGTTGCCCAAAAGAATTACCGTGATTCGGTGATGCTTCTCCCTTTTGTTGTAGACGCACAAGACATAAAGCATCTGCAGCAGCATGACAGGGCACCGAATGGAATCATGGTAGAAGAAGAGGAACAAGACCAAGATGAGGAAGAGTACGATACGTGTCCGTGGTGCATCTTGAGCCCCCTGTCCTCGACCCTGCAGTTGCCGTCGATGTGGAGGGACTTGATGGGGAGCTTGCCGCCGCCGGCGACCTTGTCCTTGTGCTGCGGCTTGCGCTTGTAGTAGGACAGCAGCCGCGGCTCCAGCACGAAGTAGCGCATGTGGATGAAGGACCGCCCGATCTTGCGCCGCCCGTAGCGGACCATCCATCCCTCGTACACCACCCCCGAGGACGACGCCGACGACGACATCCTCCTCCTCCTGCTGCTCACCTCAGATCCCTCCCCTTCTCTTGTTGCTCAAGCTCACGGTATCAAAGAGGCGATCGATTCGATCCGCCTGCCGCAGCTGCAGCTGACGCTGCTGCTGATG
The DNA here is from genome assembly GCA_007726485.1 of Eragrostis curvula. Lineage (NCBI taxonomy): Eukaryota > Viridiplantae > Streptophyta > Magnoliopsida > Poales > Poaceae > Eragrostis > Eragrostis curvula. The sequence goes on from CM017439.1 coordinate 37,210,108, forward strand.
ACAGGCAGTCCAGCGGTGGACGACTCCTAGTCGCCTGCCTCCTCTCTACCTCGGCCTCGATCGATGGAGGCAGGCAGAGGCCATGGACGGGACGCAACCCACGATGCAGAGTGCCAAACTGCCATCCAGCGTGCGTTGCTGCAAGGTCGAGATGGGCCAGGCTGCGCCGTCCATTCTGTTGCCTAGATGGGCTAACTTTCTCAAAAGAACAATTCACTCCCCGGCCTTTTGTAGGTTTTGCTTTCATCTTGTAAAATTTCCCTTAGCCCTAGCTGCTACAGTATTTATTCAATCTTGTTGCCACAGTAGCGAATCCCCAATAGAAATTTAATCTACTCTCTCTATCTAAATTATGGGTTCAGTCAAAGTCAAACGTTATCAGCTTTGACTATTAATAGCAAAATATCGTCAAGATTGATAATATAAAAATTATGTTAAATTCATCAGGAAATCATTATCGAATATGTAACTTTGTATTTAAAAAATTATATATGCATGTATTATTGGTCAAAATTGAGAAAAATTGGCTTTGACCTCAAGGCAGGTAGCACAAATTAAGAGTTGCCTTGCCTCAAATCGGCATGTTTCAGATTGAACGATTCTTCCAAAAAAAAAAGAGCCTGAAACAACTTAAATTTGCTGCAGCCCCATATTTTCAATTCAGAATATTTTTTTCCTAAACACTCGGAAGGATTTGGATTCAAGATAGTTATACTGGGTTTGCCTGGCTCACAACAACAAAACAAGGCAAGACACCATTTGTTTGTTTGGCTACCTTGCTTTGTAGTTGTCCTCAACCAAGAGGAAGAACCATGGAGAACCAATTCCTTCCTGTAGACCTAAAAGTATTGATTCAGAATAACATAATTGTTGACAAATAGGACCGTGGAGTCAAAATTATTGAAAAATAGGATCTGGTACTAATATTTTTTGGCTCATTAGGCTCGCGAGCAGCTCATTTAGCTTGGCTTGTTAAAATTTGCGTTCAAGCCGAGTCCAGCGGAGCCGAGCTAGGACTTCTCATGCATGTACAAATACACCAATGCCACCATGTGAATTTCTAGATCGGTTGTATGTCACAACCTGTATTGAAATAGGACTGCTATCACTATCGTAGTGATTCCATTTCGATCAACCTGCTGCTGGGACGAGACGTATCAAATACGGTGCTTCTTTGATCAATCAACAGTAATATTTACATCATGAATCCACCCAATTATAGTGAGTATATTAGTTGATACGTGGAAGTATATTGGGGCGATGCATATAAACATGTCCTGAACTAGTGGACAGTGCCTTCTTGTATGTACATAGTTCAAAAAGGTTTTTCCCTTTATTTCAGTCTGTAAAGCATCATCCCCAAAAGGAGAAAAAAAGATGTCATATATCATCTTCCTTTATTCCTTTGTCCAGAAAGGCTACAATTGATGTTTGATTCCTCTTTTTCCATTTTTGAGGAAACATAGTATTCAGCTATAATTTGTGCATTCTTCTTTTCTTTAAGAGCATAGCTATGATTCATTATGTAACATCAAACTGACAGCAAAAGGCAACCAACCATGACGCTTTTGAGGACGGGGCCATACAAGTTCAATTGAACACACAAAGTATAATCGAGCATTTAATCCAAACACCAAGTTATACTATGTAGCAGTACAAAAGAACACTATATATTGAGTAACTTACAGTCGCCTCTCGGTATACCAAACTTTACGTCTCCTAACTGTTCATCATACAAAAAGAATTAACTGTGATTAATGGCAAAGAGAGAGCTATTGGATCCTCCTATACGTACTTTTACTCGTTTATTTTATTTTGAGATAATTATGAGCCTTCTTGTATCAGACTGTCCACCCCTCGTCTCTGTTGTGGTGGATGGGGAAGAAAAGCCTTGGCCTGACCGAGCTTGTTTCCTCTGAATGAATGGCCTTGAGCTAGCTTGTTTCTAATTTTATCCTGGATGTATGATGGATCCTTTTCACTGCTTTCCTGCCCAGAGCTTTTTCTGGCAGATTAGGATCTTGTCCTTGTCAGTCTTGTTCTCGGGGTCACGCTTCTCGCAGCTCCACCTCACTCCTTTGGCAATGGTTGCTACGGAGTCCAGGAAGTAGGTGCTGTCCCGGATGATGGCGTAACCGGTGGGACGAAGGATACGGTCCATCTCTAGAAGCACAAACTTCGTCTCGCATCTGCAAGAAATGGTGATGTTATCAAGTAAGTTGAATCTGCACCTGCTTGTTTGACAGTGTGTTTCTGAACTTTAAAACTAGGACGACGATGTTATCAATTTGCTCACCTGTGAGATTCTGCGGTGAACAAGCCGTCAAGATGCAGCAGATCGTAGGTGCGTGGGTATGTCGAGAATGCCTCGCACCTGCATTGCACATATATAGGATTACTCTTAGTTTGTACTAACTACATATATAATTAACAAAAAAGAGGAAAGAAAAGAAAGGTTGAATGATTAAGTTACCAGTCGTGGCTGGCGCCGATGAGTCCTCTGTCGTAGACGACGCCGAGGGAGTTTGGTCCGTAGGAGGAGACGACATTCATGACCCAAACGGGGTCCTTGATGAGGCTGGCGGCGAACCCTCCGTAGACGGTGTTCATGTCCATGACGTTCCTGATCTTATCGGACCCGAGCGCCGGCAGCAGCGCCTTGTAGTGCTTGGTCCTGGCCTTCCACCTGGCGTCGTCCTGCTTGAACGAGGCGGCGCTGCCGCCGGGCACGAGGTTGACGCGCTCGGGCGCGACGGCGAGCCGCTGCGGCCACTTGGGCGCGGCGTTGAGAGCCAGCTTCTTGTACTTGGCGCTGGGCGGCGTGACGCAGGCGCGCATGGGCACGTACCAGGCTGCGTCGGGGTCGACGCTGTCGTCGCATTTGGCCGGCGTCGTGACGGGGGTGAGCTTGTCGTAGCAGGAGGCGTCGGCGGATTTCTGCCAGACGGCGATGTCTCCCTTCATGTTGTAGAGCTTGAAGCACATGGCGGATAGCATCTTCTTTAGACGGTCGAAGTCGGCCTTCTGCGCCTGGACGGTGGTGTTCCAGCCGTGCCACCGGTTCTCGTAGTTGATGGGCGGGCCGGAGAGCACCCAGAACCCTCCCGGCCGGAGCACGCGGTTGATCTCGAGGAGGTAGAGCCCGCCGAACTCGGTCCACGGGATGAGGCACCTCGAGCAGTGCGCCATGTCGAACGACGCCGACGGGAACGGGAGGCGCTGGGTGGAGATGATTCCCAGGACGGCGGGTATCCCGCGCTCGAGCGCGAACTGCACCTGGGCCTCGTGGTTGTCGCGGGGCGCCAGGGAGAGGGCCAGGATGCCGCGGGCCAGGAGGTCGCCGCCCCAGCTGGCGACGCCGCAGCCCGTGTCGAGCGCCGTGCGGACGGTGCCGTCGCGCATGCCCGGGACGAGGGCTGCCATGGCGTCGACGTACGCGCCGACGCCGTTGGGGAACATGGTGCCGCCGCCCGGGAAGCGGAAGCGGTCGCCGTCCTTGACGAGCCAGTGCTGGTTCGACTTCTGGCTGTTGATCCAGTCGTAGGGGACGTTGCGGTACCAGCACTGGTCCTTGCTCTTGGGCCAACGGATGGGCGGCTTGTAACCTTTCGGCGGCGGGACCAGGCACTCGCGCCGCTCCGGCGCCGGCGGGCAGTGGCGCTCCATGAAGCTGAGGCGGTAGTTGCCGTACTTGCGCCACCGCGACGGGTCCGTGCAGGGCGTGTAGTCCTGCAGGTCCGCCGGGCACTCCGGGAACACCACCGCCTTGTTGCTGCTCCTAGTGATGGCCACCGCCGTGTCTTGTTGGCCTCCACTGGTGGCGAGGGTGAGGAGCGCCGGCGCCGGCTGGATGGAGTCGAGGAGGCTGCGGCCGGTGCTGTAGATGCCGCCGAGGTAGAAGGAGAAGGCGCACAGCACGATCACCACCAGCGCCACCGGCACCGCACGGGACCCGCCGGCACCGGCGGCAGCCCGCTCGGGCTTATCTTCCTTGCTGTACTTCATGGCGCTCCAACTCTTTTTTCGCCTGGTAAAAATATGGCGAGTTCAGTTGAGCAGGTATGGAAAACAGAGTCCTCGCGATACCCGGGAAGCCGCAAGCGCCGTTTTACAAGATCCAAACACCCGACCAACGAAACAAACCAAACCAAAAACATGCGTCCTACAATCCCTCGCGAGAAAACTAACACAAGCAAGATACGCCGGTGTTCCTGCTAATAATAACCAGATAATCTAATGCATCGATTTCTCCTATCAAAAAGAAAATGCAGGGGAAAAATTTACCTTGGAAGTGATGGAGTGAGCTGAAGGAGGATGAGGAGGAGGGGTACCCGCCCGGCGCCACCGACAGGGGAGACGAGCTAGATCGATGAGAGGATATATAGCGGGCGAACGCGGGTGGATGTCGGCCAGCACAGCCTAATCTAATCTACCCTAATAATAATGAATCGACCATGCCACAGCGGAGATCTTGTCTTTCTTTCTCTAACAACAAGAAGAAGACGACGACGCGGATTCAATTAAGTAATAAAGCTGCTAGGACATGGCAATGGGACGACGATGAATATGGAGCCCAGGCATCCGAGGAAGGAAAGGCGGGCGAGGTCTGGCAATGGCGTCTGCGACGGAGAGGGGAGACGGAGGGGCGGTATTTGTTGGGATTTGGCAGTGGAGATGTAACAAACAAAACCAAAATCCAGACCGATTTAACAAACCTAACGACGGACCATCTCCTCTGCTTCTGCGTTGCGTTCACCAGGAACAGATTAAAAAAGGGAACAAGTAATGCAGCAATGACAGCAGTAGCAGAGTAGATTACAGCAGTGCTATAGTGCTTGATTAAGGTTGGGTAGGCGCGTTCCCACTCGAACGATACAAACATCACATCGAATTCCGTTTGATGTGGAATGAATGGGAGAACCTCAAGTGGCCAGACCAACGCAATATTGGAAAGTGCAGCTCCATCGGCCGCTCGCCGACGACGGGTCCATTCACATTCCTCAGTGGCCACCACATGCATTCAGGGGGAACTGGAACGGTAGAATTGGCTGATCCGTTCGGGTGCACGTCGCTTTCGCCATTGAACACCTCGGCCCCGGCCGGGTGCGCGTTCCCCAAATTTTCGTTCGAAAATGATAAACGATATTATCGAGAGTAGTGGTACAGTTAATGAGAAATATATGAGTGAGATCATAGTATAACAAAGAAGATTTGTGCACATTCAAAATCGAAAGAGCACCGCTGGAAACGGGCTGCGATGACGGAGTGCCTAATTCCTGGACCAGATCACGGGCATTTAGGACGCGTTCGGTGCACATGTTTAGACCCCTCTAAAATTTAGCTTTAAAGAGAATTTTATTATTTAAGAGTATTAAATAAAATCTAATGATAAAACCTTTTTACAGATGGGTACATCTTTACGAGACGAATCTAATGAGCCTAATTAATCTATGTTTTGCTACAGTGATGCTACAGTAAATATCGTCTAATCACGGCTTAACTACCCTCGTTAAATTCGTCTCGCGATTTAGAGGGGATTCTGCAGTTAATTTTGTAATTAAACTTTATTTAAGACAAGATTCTTTTTATTTAGATCCCTCTAAATTTTAGCCTCTAAAACGTCGAACGCGCCCTAATCTGCTGTCGCTGAATGAGTCAGTTCGACATGGTGGATGTGGACCACGACGGCGTCACGTGGTCCAGTTCGTGCCCATGCACAGTCAGTCACACACGGCTTCCTTAAACCGCCTGTGCTAATACAGTAAATCTGATACTCCTTCCGTTCCAAAATATAAATATTTTTAGGTTTGATCAAAGTCAATCCATTTCAACTTTGATTATTCATATCTTTAAAAATACAATGTTTCAAATATGATGAGTTACATATTACGATAATTGATTTAATGATGAATCTAAAAACATCATTTATACTTAGTGAAATATTATAACTTTTTTTGTTATTAAAAGTTAAAGTTAAAAAAGATTGACTTTGACTAAAGCTAGAAATACTTATATTGTGGGACGGATGTAGTACCAGCACACTCAATCATCATCACTTGATCAGTCAGTGCCTGCCGTGACGTGGGTTTGGCGGATCGCACTTGCTCGAGCTGGGAGTGAGAGTGAAGTGAGTGCGGTGGCAGCTAACGCGGCGACCGCCTCTGACCTTAGTTTGACGCGCAGATTAATTAATCAAACCTCAATCTAGGAGTACTAGTGTGCTCGCTTATTCCCGGCTCGTGCAAGTTTGGCACGCAGCAGGCGGTAGGCTTGCGTCGATCATGTGATGCCCATCGATTGGCCTGGCCTGTGAGTCTGTGACCCGCCCGCCCCGCCGCCGATAGCCTGACACTGTACCAATCGGTTGATTCATTAATCGATCAGCGTGTCCTTGCGCTGTGTGATCAAAACAAGACACGCCACATGCTGACATGCCTCAGTTTAATTAGATCTATGAATTTCTTCCTTTTGTAATGTGATAGATATTGGACGGTGTGTACTAAGACCACAAGCTTGCTAGTAGTAGTACGCAAAAATGGGCGGGACAGCGGAAAAAGAGCGAGTCAGAGTCGGTGGAGTTAGCTACGGAGAGGACGCTGCACTGAATGCACTACTGGTTCCCGGCGCGGGGTCGCCGGGGTGGGCTCCGTCGTCTCCAGTTCCGTTGCGTTGCGTTGCTAGGAGGATTCCCTGTGGAGCAGGAAGGAAAGGAAGGGAACTTGCTGGTGCTGCCGGAAGGAAGACGACGACGGCAGACAAGCACCGCCGCGCCGCGCCGAAACGGGAACGCGTGACCTTGTTTTGTTGGGACTCCACCCGATCCGATCCCGTTCGCCTATTGGCCTGCCTGCCTGGCACTGTGGTAAACCATATCAGACTACTTTTAATGGAAGTTTTATTTCCAATAAATGAAGTGTCACATAGGTAAATATAGTGAAATGGCATGAGATTTATGAAAAAGAGAAGAAAATGGTTTCATCTAGATGAAACTAGTGTTGCACTGTTTCCAAAACTTTGAAACCCATTGAAACCATCATTGAAGCCATTGAATTTCATTTCATGAGCTTCCCACCCAACCTAATACAAGAATTGAATATCAAGACTTGCTTATGAAACAACAAAAATAAAACTACCATTGAAAGACTCGTATCATTTTAGATGACGTGACATGTTGAAAACAACAAAATGAAATGAATCATTCAGACTAGCCTCATGGATTTGTCTGTCTGTCGGTGCTGCCATTAATTATTGGGGATGTACGGCTTCACTTTGGGTCGAGCATGCAAGGTGGCAGTGTTGCTGCGGTGTACCTGAAGGTTATTTTCCTCGTAAGCCACCTGTTCGCATAGTACGTACGAACGTACAGTGGGGCTGTGAGGAAGGGAGGAACAGAGCAGCTACGATACGGTTACGTTGCATTGAAGCCTAGCTGCAGGTAGCTGCTAGTACATTCATGTGTTTCTGCTGCTCATCGGATCAAGCTAGTAGTAACACTACCACGTACTAGCAAGAAATTGCAATGCTATGGTATAATCCTCCGCGAGTATGTAATTAGGTTCTGTAATGACGGAGCGAGATCCACAGGTCGATCTCCATCACGTACTGTATATTCGTTGATCCATACCGTGCCAGTTGGTGGGTGCTAGTTCAGCCGTCGTCCTCCCTGCTAGTTGTCAGTCAGTCCCGGTGCCCTCGATCTGGGGGGGGGTCGGATCGGGTCCATCTTGTCTCGTCGATCCATCCATTAGTTAGCTAGTAGTAGTAGAAAACATGGACGCATTCTCTCGTGTCGACTGTCGAGTACTACGTGTCTCGCTGCTTGTTGTACTCAAGTAATGTTGCTACAATTCGTACGTGTTGAGATTTAATACGCACACATGGGATACAGTAAAGCATGCTGCATGTGAACTGTGAAGGAACCGAACAAGATCAAAGTCCATAAGCATGCTACCTCGCACTCGCGGCCATAAAAAGACTGCGTTCTAGATTTGCGTTGCAGACTGCACTGCAACCCGCCGGCGATAACCGACCGCAGCATCAGCACCGCGCCGGCGCGCAGGGAAGCTGATTTTCTGGACATTTCTGAGCGCCATAACCCAGTAGTTCTACCTGAGCGCCAAATCTGATGACGCTTAGAAAAGGGTTCATTTCTGAACATGTTTTCTTCAGGAGTCCATATATGAAATACTTTTTCTAAAAAGGTTAAATTGTAAAAATTACACCCGGCGCGCAGGGAAGAAGCGGACGTGAGTGAGCCCAAAGGCAGGCCAGGCCCAGAGACGAGCCCAATGCAATAGACGGAGCTTGCAGGCCGAAATTGGATGGATTGTGGGTAGGCCGAAACTGGATGGATTGTTGCTAGAGCCTGAGCCCACCACATGAACGCAGCACTACGGCAGGCTGGCCCGGCTCATCTGAAAGGAAAAGGAAGGCCCGCAGGCGCATACTGCATCATCGTGCAGAAAATGTATTTTTCTACGGAAAGTCTACGGCGCAGCCGTACGCGCCCGCGCGCTATCGCGCGTCCCTCGCGCACACGGCCTGGCCCACCCTCAGCTGCGTTCCCACACGCGGGCCTGGCTTGCCGAAACGCTCTCCGTGTCCAAATCCGATCCTTCTAAGACTGACTCCAACAAGGCCATGCAGTCTTGAAAGCCAAATGAAAGTTTGCCTCACGTGTACAGTTCTTTGCCTTCCCTTCACAACCCAGCTTCTCCAACAACAACAGGCAACAAGCATTGCATTTTCGACCCGGCGCCAAGCTCGCCCGCGCCGCCGCGCCCCCAGCTCGCCCTGCCGCGCGCCGAGCCCGTCCCCGCCACGCTCGCCCGTGTCGCGGCCCTGCACTCGCCCGCCGCGCACGCGCCGTGCAGCCTGCCATGCCCACCCTCCCAGCTCGACGCCACCGCACTCGTGCACGCCGCGCCGCTCGCGCCGCGATTTATCACATAGCAAGTAATAAATTAATCTGAGATTATTTAACATGAATTTCACCAGTGCTGGTATTTTTAGATGGTACAACATGGCAAGAGAGAACTAGGGACCAAGTTTCAGAAATTTTGGAGCCGTTATGAATTTCTGATGATTTTTCAAAGATCCGAGATGGACTAGTACTAACAAAGCAAAGCTAGTTAGCCTGCTCTGTTCCTTCACGGGCACAGACATGGTGCTTGGCAAGCTCTGCTGGAAGCCACGGAATCGGAGAAATAGCAGGGATGCGAGCATGCTTGAGACAGCAGAGAGCTCACCCACCTGCAGAGCGCCGCGGAAGAGCACAGGCAGGACAACGGCAAGGGGGCTCCCCGGCAGCGATGACGGCTTGCGAACAGGACAAACGAGGACGACGGAATACAAATTACGACCAGCTCAACTGCGGATCGAGGAAGGAAAGCCCGTGCGAGCACGCCTGCCGCGCACGCGCCGCGCAGCCTGCCGCGCCCGCCCTCCCAGCTCGACGCCACCGCGCTCGCCCACGTCGCGCGCGCCTGCGCTCGCGCGGCGCACGCGCCGCGCAGCCTGCCGCGCTCGACCCCGCAGCGCCCACCTTCCCAGCTCGACGCCACCGCGCTCAGCCCGCGCGCCGGCCCTGCTCGACGCTTCACGCGCCGCGCCGTGCGCCGCGCTCGCCCCGGCCCGCCGCACCGCTCGTTCGGCGATGTCGTTCGTGTAACAAACGGCGGGGAAAAACTTGATTCCGGTGATCTGGGCTGAGGAAAAGAAAGAATGAGTGACCAGAGAGGTGCGCAATAGAGTTTTGTATCTTCCCCCAGAAGGAATTGATCGGACCCTCACCGTGAAAGACGGAATTGATGGCGAGGTCGAGCTTGCTCCATCGGCGGCCCTGGAGGAAAACTCCCGTCCATCTCGCGGTAGGGGAAGGGAGGTTGGGATTGGAGGTGGGGATTAGCTGGAGTGGGTCCTTGCGCATCCTCTGGTGGCGTCGTTTTTAGGCGGGGAGCAACTGAAGGCGGCGGGAGGAAGAAAAGAAAAGAAACTAACCTTGACTTGATGAGCAACGAAGGAACGGAAAAGGATGTCACTCGAAAGGTTCGACAGACCAAGCTCAGCCTTCGGAAATCGAACTTTACGGATAGCAGATTCAAGAGGATCCGAAGCCTGAATGTCGCCTTTAATGGACGATAGCATGGCCTCAACATCCAGTTTAACAGACCCAGAGCTCGAATGACCTAAAAATAAAAGGAATGAAGAAGCGAAGGATCGTTAAAATAATAATAAAGAAAATAAAAGAAAGAAGAAAGCAAAGCAGCCCTCTGAAAATGAATACCAGGATTTAAAGATTGCGAAGGTGGTACAACGACGTCAATCGAAGGCAAAGCAGTTCCCAAAGAGGAAACTATATCCTGGCTTGGAGTTGAAACCTCTGAAAGCTTCCGTTTGCCAAGCAAACCAAGAAATGAAGACTTCCTCGGAAGACAAAAAGTGCCCTTCGAACCTTCAGGGAGCGGCTGACAAGAATTGACTAACTCAGCCCTTTCTACGACTCCATCCGTACGGATATCATCCGAAGCAACAGTTAGAGACCTTCGCAACACCTCCGAAGGTATTAATGTGGAACCTTCGCAAATAGCATCGGGCACAACGGGAGGCGCAGCTGAATTCGAAGGATCGTCAGGAGACGGTTCTTCAAAAATAAGAGAATAAGTCAGCACAAGAAGAGAACCTGGCTGAGGAGAAGGAATTTCAGCATTCCTAGGAACAGACTCAACCTCGGGAGTAACAACAACCAGCGAAGGATCCATTTCAACGGTCGAAGACCCTGAGACACTGAAATATGGAAAAATATCTCCTTCACATGAATTGGCCTCAGGAAAAGGACGGTTGTGGGGACAGAGGTCGAAGCTCAGATAAAACCGATTTATCCGAACACTAATGCCCCCTCGAGTACTTTCAACCCACTCCTTCTGAGAGAACTTTCCAAGAAAAGAAGTAACTCGGTTTTGAGGCGACCAGAGATTGAAGCCTGCAAAAAGAACAAAGTATAAGCAAAAGGAATATTAAAAGAGGAAAAGGCAGAGGAAGCAATCAAAAGCAACGAAGCACAAGGAAGAGTCATACAAGGTCCCGGTATCGAAGGAAAAACTGGCATACTTAAGCCAAACTTATTTCTACCAAAAGAAGAAGGCCTCCAACCATGACGAGCGAGAGGAAGAACACCAGCATCGAAGCATTCCTCCAAAATATCACGAAGAGTCATCCTCTGACTAACCCTTCGGAAGGCATCGACACATCGAGAAATAGACTGATTCTGCGGTGGCTCGAAGTTATTGATAATCCATATACCAGCGGCTTTCCTAGTATAAAAATCGATAGCAGAGTATTTATAATAGAACCAGTCTTTCACCCATTCGTCAAAAGCAGGAGGATCGAAACTACCAAGAGGCGTCAGAAACCCCTCCCTAGCCTCAAATTCAACAACTTCGAAGCAAGGGCTGAGATGATTTTCATGATCATAAGTAGGAATGTGCCGGGCTTGGTATACACGATAAAAAACATAAGGTTCAGGATTTAACCCTTCGCTGATGCAAGCCCAAGCGAAGGCTGACATGGTTGCAACAGCAACAGGAGTAAGATGATGAAGCTGGAGATGGTATAAAGAAAGAACGCGAAGGAAAAAGCTCGAAGGTGGAAAAGATAGACTGGCATCTAGAAATGACGAAAAAACAACAAACTCATCGCTTCGAGGTCTTAGGCGGACTTCCGGAACTTGCTTCGGACCATACAGAGGAAGACGGATCGAATCAATATCGACAAGACCAGACTCCGAGTAGCACTTCGAAAAAATACCCTTATAACGGGAGGCGGAGATAGACCTTGTGAAATAATAACCAGCTCGAAGAGAATGAAAACCCCTAGGAAACGCTGCAGACTTCTGCCTAGCCATCGAAGGAAGAAAAGAAGTACCTTCGAAAGAAGAGATGCCAACAAAGCAGCCACGGCGGTAAAAAGATACGGACGGGAAAAGGTGAAAGCGACGCATATTTAAAGACCCGCTGAAAGCTAGGGACATTGGGGTGAAAAACCGCACGACCAAGGGCTTAAGCAAGAAAGTGAAATACATTAAAATATACATAACAGGAAATAAAATAAGGAAAAAATCGCAGCTGACAAGATAACTGCCTCAAGGAAACGCCTTCGCCTACTTCCTTTGACAGTTGAGGGCTAATGTTGGGAAGATAGCTGCGATCCGACTCAAGGGACGAACCACCACTAGAAGCAAGACACTCGCGAAGGGGGATGGACATCAGCGAAGGCGAAAGGGAAGAAGCCAGCGACCAGCGAAGGCGGAACGGAAAAAGCAGACGGCGCAGGAGTTCGAATTACCAAGCTGAGAGCCATGCTGAAGTAGCCGATGGCATGCATGTAAATATGATCATCCCACCCCCTATAAATATGGAGGGAGATGATCCTGTAATGACATCTGGTTTTCGGGCCTCGAGCCAAAGACAGAACCATTCGCACCGCACTCAATCTTCTAAACACTCTGAACCCCTTCGCCCGGCATCGCGGGCAAAGGAGGGCTTCGCGTGTCTAACTGCAGGGAACCTGAGCGAGAACACCTTCGTCCAGCATCGCGGACAAGGAAGGAGGGCTTCGCATCATCCATCAGACGACGATGTCCATCAAGGAGGGCTTCGCAGGGTAACCCAAAGGCTCTGGTACTCATCGAAGGCTTCAGGCGAGCAAGACTTCATCAACACTCCGTTGGAGGGCTTCGACACGTCACACACAGACCTTCGATCGCCCAACACTGTTTTGTTAATTGTGAACTCATTTTAATTTATCTGGACGGATGTGTCATTAGGTATGGTCTCCGAAAATGTCTCAGGGCTCAAGTGATTCACCGAAGCGGTGTTCTCATGCTTGTGTCGTATAAGTAAGGCTGCTAGTACATACTAGCACTCCATTTTATCCCTGAAGTCTATCCGGGATATTCCCGTGAGGTATATTACAATCCCGGGGACTTCCCTTGTCGACACTAGCCCATTTTATCTGGGGAAGTCTATTACAAACTAGATATTCCCCTGAAGTCTATTACAAACCCAGGGATATTCCCCTGAAGTTACTTCATGCAAAAATCACATATGTACGCAGCCTCCTCTGTACCTCCCTCTCAAGTGCAAGAATGCAAGCATTGCAATTGCCCCGACATGCATACACTGGATAGACTCGTTTAAAACATCAAATCAACAGACAAATCTTTTTCTAGTAGTAATCTACAAAGAGAACAATACCGATTAATTGGGAAATTGGATTGAACTGACATCGTCACGTCATCATACAGGAAATGAAAAAAGCAATCACAGTGCACTAACACCGTATTACAACCGACTTAATTAACAACAATCACACAACAAAAGAGTAAACTAATGCCGCATTACAAATGACTTTTAATTAATAGCAATCACAGTGACGGCGGCGGCAGAGGCGCCATGACGAGGACTAGCACGAACGCGGGATCCCACGCAGCCGGAGCCTCTGCCGCAGGCTCCCCAGCAGCAGGAGCCTCGGTCGCCGGTTCCCCTGCAGCGGAATCCTCGGGCGCGGGCTCGACTCCAGTAGATCCCGCTTCGTCGGTAACCTCTCCGCGGCTACCTCGGCCGCCGCGGCCCGCCCGACCTCTCCCGCCGCCTCGAGCAGTGCGGCCTGCACCAACGCGCTGACCGCCCTGCTTGCCGCGGCCCCTAGCCACAGAACCAACTCCCCCTTTCTCCAAGAAATCCCGTTCCCGCTTTCGCCTCTGTAGGTCCTTCAATCGCCGGCACTTTGCCTTGGCTTGACGCTCCGAGTCGGAGCTCCCGTCGGAGTAGTACTTTTCATCTGAGCGTGAGGTGACCAACCACTCCATGTCCTCGTCGGAGCTCGCATTGCCGGCGGAGGATGACATTGTTGTCTAGAGGAAAGAGCGCGAGGAGCTGGCTGCGGAAGTACTAGCTCGCCAAGGGCAAAAGAACAGCTTCGTAGGGATCGGGGCGTGAGGGTCCTCTGCAGTACTCCCCATGAATTCACAGTCACTGACATGCGGGGCCGGACCCACATGTCAGTCACTAGGAAGTAACAGATCGGGCGTGTGCAGAAAGATAACGCGGGAAACTGGGAGCTCCGCGGGAAACTGGGAAGGCGGGAACGGGGCGTCGACGTGCAGATTCCCTAGCGGATAAAGTCGTGTTTAACAGTTGGATCACGGCATAAAACATCAGGTGCTGCAGATTCCATAGTTTACATCCTCGGGATAAAGTAGTGTTTAACAGTTGGATCACGGGACAAAAGATGATGGGGTTTTTGCATTCACACCATCATTTCCAACTCAGTTTTCATCTATGCCATCACTTTAGTCAATGACATGTGGGGTCCGATCCTACATGTCATTGACACATAGTAATGGTCCACGGGATAAAGTAGGGTTTAACAGTTGGATCCGCGGACAAACTAGTACCAGTGTACCACAATTCTTGGGAGAATGTCGATTCTGCTCCATATTTTACTTCAGATTATCAAGACTCAAAGCTGGTCCTTTGGTTCAGCTTGTGCTTTTGGATGTGCAAGATTCCCTAATTTAGACCAATCTTGAAGCTTGCTAGCAAATATACATTCCTAGTAGAATGGAAGTAGTACGTACTGTACACATCATATTGTACTACTACTAGTAGAATCGAGTGTTTCCTTCTCTGAGAAGCCTTCTCTGCAGCGCAATGATGATAGGGTTTTACGTTTCGCGCGCTGGGCGTCGCGGGGAATCGGGAAGGCGGGAACACACTTTTGTCAGGCTTGGATGTGCAAGAGGGTCGACTTGTGGTGCGGACGTGCGGTGCGGCAGAGGGTAGACGTGTGCGCATTGCGCCAGAACAAAGGGACGTGACATGACACATTGGAGCCACTCACTGCAGAAGAAAACGGGAAAACAGGAGGAAAAGAAAGGACACAATACACTATTAATTTTATCTACTATTAGTGGATTGAAAAGAAAAAATAAAACACTATTTTTTCTACTAGCTAATAATATATATTATTAATTGGCACGCCACCGCCGCGCCATGCACCAAGCACCACCGTCCGCTTCAGCTTCCAGCGCTATACGGAGTCGGAGTCGGAGTCTTCCTCCTCGTCGCTATCGTCGTCGTCGTCGCCGGTTGCGGCCGATTCATCTTCGGACTCGGTGGCCAGCATGGCATCCTCAAAAGCCTTCCCATGGGCAATGGCGGAGTCATCGGAGTCCAAGTCGTCGGTGCCGTCGCGGTCGCCGCAGCTGCGGCCCTCTCCCTCGTCCTCGTTGTCGTCGCTGTAGCCGTTCAGCTCCTCCTCGGTGGAGTAGCCGTCCTCCTCGGCCAAGAAGTCGTCGCTCAGCATGTACGCCTCCTCGTCGGGGTACTTCACTTTACGAGCCTTATGGCTCGAAAGAGATAACGGCTCCGCGCGCGTCCTCCGGACTGAAGAAGACGACGGGCCCGCGGATGCCAGCGCCAGCGGGGCCGAAGAAGATGAAGGGCCCGCCGGTGCCGGCGCCGTCGGGGCCGAAGAAGATGACGAGACGGCGGGCGCCGGCGGGGCCGAAGAAAACGACGGGACGGCGGGCGCCGGCAGGGCGAAAGAAGATGAAGGACCCGCGGGCACCGGCGGGGCCGAAGACGACGACGGGACGGCGGGCGCCGGCGGGGCCGTAGAAGATGAAGGACCCGCGGGCACCGGCGGGGCCGAAGATGACGACGGGACGGCGGGCGCCGGTGTGCCCGACACGGTGCCATCAGAACGGGTGCCGCCGGAGTCACCGGAGGCGGAGGAGCGGGAGCGGGAGTGTTGACGGTCCTTACGACCCATTTTTACCGTCAACTTTATGCACCTTTTGGACCTAAAACCATCACCAAGGGTAGACATAGGGCTTATTTCTAACAAATTCCACTAGTCTTGGTGAAATTATGAGTGCAGGTGCAATTCGTATAAAAACAAGGGAAAACAGGCTCCAAGCATGAACTTTTGCAATCAACAGATTTTCCCGGACTAAAGAACTTAGTCCAAAAGCCCAAAACCACAGAATCAAGTGTCAAGATCAAACAATGCAAGTGGATTGGGCCTGTACACAGCCAAGGGAGGAAGCCAGAGGAGGATGAGACCCAGTGGGGCCCAGGCCAGGTCGGCCGACCCCCCCTGGCCAGGTCGGCCGACCTGACAGGGAGGCCCCCCTGGCCCATCTTCTTATGGCGGTTCACAATCGACCTCTGGAGGTCGGTTCCCACTGCATTAATTGTCACCGACCTCGGAAACCGCCTCAAAGTTGCCGACCTTCCAAGGCTATAAATAAAGGGGTACCCCCCCTCTCTCAGCACAACAACACACCACAAGACACAAGACTCTCCTCATTTCCAGTCCACAGGCCGAGAGCCTCTTGTATACTAGTAGAATAGGAGAGAGGGCAAGGAAGAGATAGGAGTTCTCCTCCTCTTTTCATTGGAGGTTTAGTTCCTATTCTTGTACCTTGGCGTGTAAACACTTCTAGTGATTATACGTGGTGATTATCTATCTATTGAGCTTTATCATTCGTTTAGGCATAATTCTTGTTATACTCGTTCAACGGGATCGTCGCTCCGCAAGGAGTGCTCTAGTTCTCTGAATCAGTATTAGGCCGGGACTAGAGTAGTGATCGATAGCATAGACGTGGTGTCTAGGCTGGAGGTTGCCTTTGACCGCTGTGTGCTCCACGGTTTGTAGAGGTAGGTGGCAGGAAGTGACAGCCCTGTCCATCCAAAGGAACCCTCCACGTTCGGGTACATAGTAGAGCCTTAGCCGGAGGGGCTTGGCAGACCAAAGCCTAAGCCGGTGCTCGAAGTAGACGAGTAGAACCTGAGTTCGTCTAACCTTAGAAATATCTAGATAATAATCACCCTCTCAATCCTAGGCTGCTAGTTGTCTTGGTTGTCCTTGGGTAAAACTTGCCTTGCGGTAGAATAACTCCGTTCCTTGGGGAAAACAAATACGATACCTTGGAATACTCCCGGGTGAAGTGCTACAACGGTATTCCGTGCGCTTGCGGATTTATCTGTGACGTAAGAAATACCAACAAGCATTTCTGGCGCCGTTGCCGGGGAACGGTTGATATCTCTATTGCAAATTAAGTTTGCCCTCGTAATCTATCTTACTTACCGTTCTGTTTTTATTTCCCTTAAATTCAAAAACTCACAAAAACATTTCATGGTGTCACAACCCACCATCCAATCATTCTCTACTCCACGGGGCGAGCTCTTAGAGCCACCATCATCATCACAACCTATTTCTTCATCTGGCTATGAGTTTTCCCCCGATTACATTTTGATGATAAGAAGTTTATCTTTTTCGGGTTCTAAACATGAAAATCCTTATGAACACTTGCGAGAGTTTGAGCATTTGTGTTCATGCCGATCGATCCGTGGCATGACACAAGAAACATTGAAATGGAAATTGTTTGCCTTCTCTCTCAATGAGAAGGCGAGGCAATGGTACATTTACACCGCTAAGAGAGTAAACGGTGATTGGAAAGAATTGCGAGACAAATTTTGTCTAGCATTCTTCCCCGTATCTCGTATTACTTCTCTACGAGCGGAAATAATTAACTTTCGTCAAGAAGAGGAGGAAACTTTAAGTGCATCTTGGATCAGATTCTGTTCATTAACAGACTCTGGACCAGAATTGTTGCTCCCCGAACCAGTTTTATTGCAACATTTTTATTCGGGATTGAGCAGCGATACCGCACTTTATCTTGACACGGCCGCTGGTGGATCTTTTACTCATAAGACCATAGCGGAAGCACACGAACTTTTGGATCGAATTGTGGAAAACACGCCTTTTTTCGCTGATTTACTAGTTGAGCCGGAGTCAATAGATGAGGAACTCGTTGTGCAAGAAACACAACAATTGGTGCCTACATTGGTAGAGCTGACACCCGAGTTCTCATCTAACATAAGGACCATGATAGAGGAAGATGAACCTCTTGAGTTCCCATTTGAGTTCGAGGAAGAGATTTTCGAAAATTTTGGAAACACCTTGAACTACTCTTGTCAAAAGAAACCTCAGATCTGTGCATCAACCCCCGAACCTTTGGAAAAAGATTTTCTCTTAAAAACTATTCGGGAGTTGACGGCGATCATGAGCGATGAATGGTTGAAGGAGAATGAGCTTTCTTCCGATATAATTCAACTTGTCCTCCCCACCTCTACCATTCAAAGCTTAATTCGGGACTCCCAAGTTGACGTTCTCTACAACCCTCTAGTAGGAGCCAACATCATGTCCGAATCCTTTGCTTTAACCATGTTCGGCAGCGAAGCATGGGAACCCACTAGCAAACTCCTTAGAACCTCTCCTGGGCATATCTTTGAGGGTTTGGGGATCGTTAGAGGCGTTCGCATCAAGCACGATGAAGCGGAGGTATCCTTGGACTTCCATGTCTTCGGAATCTCGGATTTCGATGTCCTTGTAGGATATCCCATAGAAAAACTTTTCTTGGGGACGCCACCTTTTGGAACCATTCACTTCACCCTCGGCGATGAACCTTTCTCTATTCCTATCACTCAAGCACGAAATTCCTTCGCCGAGGAACTACCTAAGGAAGATGATTGTATAGAGGAGGTTATGGCGGTTTTTCTTCATAAAACCCCCGAATCATCTTTGGATGAGGATGCTCTTGATTTTGTTCTAGAAGAAGATGATTCGGAGGAAGTTTTAGAGCTACCTGAAATCCTTGCACCGCCACCACCTCCAATAGAACTTAAACCACTTCCACCAGGCTTGCGCTACGCTTTTCTTCACGGAAACCCCGAAACCCCCGTCATCTTAAGTGACAAGCTTTCGGAGGAAGAAAGCGCTAAACTCTTAGCCGTGTTAGAAAAGCATCGCTCCGTTCTTGGCTACTCGCTAGGAGACCTCAAAGGAATCAGCCCTGCTCTTTGCACCCATCGCATTCCCATAGATCCTGAAAGTACACCCTCTAGGGAACCTCAAAGAAGGCTAAATAATGCGATGAGAGAGGTTGTTAAGAAAGAGGTCTTAAAACTATTGCATGCTGGTATTATCTATCCTGTTCCACACAGTGAGTGGGTGAGTCCAGTGTAGGTTGTGCCCAAGAAGGGAGGAATGACGGTCGTCCATAACGACAAGGATGAGTTAATCCCTCAATGAACCGTCACGGGATGGAGGATGTGCATTGATTACCGAAAACTTAACAAGGCCACGAAGAAAGATCATTTTCCGCTGCCCTTCATCGATGAGATGTTGGAACGGCTGGCAAATCATTCTTTCTTTTGTTTCCTTGATGGGTATTCGGGATATCATCAAATCCCCATCCATCCCGACGATCAAAGTAAGACCACTTTTACATGCCCTTACGGAACTTATGCTTATCGACGAATGTCTTTCGGGCTATGTAATGCTCCTGCTTCTTTTCAACGATGCATGATGTCTATCTTTTCTGACATGATCGAGGAAATTATGGAAGTTTTCATGGATGATTTCTCTGTTTATGGGAAAACCTTCGATCATTGTTTAGAAAATTTAGACAAAGTCCTGCAATGTTGCCAAGAAAAGGATTTAGTGCTCAATTGGGAAAAGTGCCACTTCATGGTTAGAGAAGGCATAGTCCTTGGGCACTTAATCTCTGAAAGAGGGATAGAGGTGGACAAAGCTAAATTAGAAGTAATAGAAAAACTTCCATCTCCTGTTAATATTAAGGGTGTTCGCAGTTTTCTTGGACATGCGGGGTTCTATCGTCGTTTCATTAAAGATTTTTCTCAAATTGCTACACCCCTTACAAATCTGCTCGCAAAAGATGCACCCTTTGAGTTTTCTGATGATTGCATGATTGCCTTTACTACTCTCAAGAATGCACTCATCTCAGCTCCAATTATCCAACCCCCTGATTGGACGCTGCCTTTTGAAATTATGTGTGATGCTAGTGACTATGCTGTGGGGGCTGTTCTTGGTCAAACTAGAGATAGAAAGCATCATGCAATTTCTTATGCAAGCAAAACGCTGACAGGAGCTCAATTAAATTACACTACCACTGAAAAAGAGCTCCTTGCTGTTGTGTTTGCCTTTGACAAGTTTAGATCTTACTTAGCCGGAGCAAAAGTTATTGTTTACACTGATCATGCCGCTTTAAAATTTTTGCTCTCTAAGAAAGATGCTAAACCTCGTTTGATAAGATGGATTCTTCTGCTCCAAGAGTTTGATTTAGAAATTCGTGATAAGAAAGGAGTAGAAAATTCTGTAGCGGATCATTTGTCGCGCATGCAATTCACTAACCCGCAGGAACTACCCATCAATGACTTCTTGCGCGACGACATGCTGTTCCAAGTGAGGGACGCGCACCCATGGTACGCCAACATCGTGAACTTCATTGTGACGGGGTACGTACCGCCCGGAGAAAACAAGAAACGACTCATCTACGAGAGTCGCCGTCACTTATGGAATGATCCCTACCTGTACCGTGTCTGCGCCGATGGACTGCTCAGCGATGTGTGCCAACACCCGAGAGCACACAAATCATCACAAAATGCCATGCAGCTCCATACGGGGGACACCATGGAGTGTTTCGTACTCAGGCTAAGATATGGCAAAGCGGATTCTTTTGGCCAACAATGTACGAAGACACAAAAGAATTCATCAGACGATGCCCACAATGCCAAAGATTTGGAGGCATCACAGCAAGGGATGCTATGCCCCTCAACTTCAATCTACAAGTCAAAATCTTCGACGTATGGGGCATCGACTTCATGGGGCCATTCCCCAAATCCCAAGGCTATGAATACATCTTGGTGGCAGTTGACTACGTATCCAAATGGGTAGAAGCAATGCCTTGCAGAGCCGCTTACTCCAAGAATGCTCGCCGAATATTCCACGAGATTATCTTCCCAAGATTTGGAACACCGAGGCTAGTGATAAGCGACGGAGGGTCTCATTTCATCGATAAGACCTTCCGTAGCTTCCTTAGAGAGCTTGGAGCACGACACAACATTGCCACTCCGTACCATCCCCAAACAAGTGGGCAGGCCGAGACATCAAACAAACAAATCAAACGGATCCTGCAAAAGACCGTACTAGAGATGGGGAATTCATGGAGAAGCAAGCTACCCGATGCACTATGGGCATACCGAACAGCATACAAGACGCCCATAGGCATGTCACCATACCAACTCGTATATGGAAAAACATGTCATTTACCCATCGAGTTGGAGCACCGAGCATATTGGGCCATCCGAACATGGAAAATGGACCTAAGGGATGCTGGACGAAAGAGAAAAATGGAGATAGCTGAGTTGGAAGAATGGAGAGACAAAGCATACCACAACTCAGCTATATACAAAGAGAGAACTAAACGGTGGCACGATCAAAGGATAAGAAGAAAAGAATTCAAAGTTGGAGACAAAGTCTTGCTATTCAACTCACGGGTGAAGCTCTTCGGGCACGGAAAATTACGAAGCAAATGGGACGGGCCATATACAGTTATTGACACTTCGCCGCATGGAGCAATCACACTCCAAGACGACGAGGGTAAGATATTCAAGGTAAATGGCCAGCGTCTAAAAATTTATCTTGAGCCCGATACAAATAAAGAATTTGATGTCATGCACTTAATTGAGTTAAAATCTTTATCATGATATCCTCTGTTTTGTTTTATCGCCCGTAGTAGCACTTTCCTTAAAATAAATATAGCAAGAAATCAACCAGAAAAAGAAAGGGACCAGAGGGTCCCACAGCAGGTCGGCCGACCCAGGGAAGGGGGGTCGGCCGACGCCCCCCTGGCTCCTCTGCCTCCCATCTTTCGCCCAATCGGCCACCTCATCTTTCCTTGCTACTTCCCTGCTGTTTTTGGAAGAAAATATTTTTTATCTACGCCAAGGGGTGGAGAAAGCACCTATTTATACCTCTCTCCCTCATCCCACCTCTTCATCTCTTCCTCCTCCCGCACCATGAATGAACAAAGCGACGCTTCGTCCACCATCTCAGAAGATGCGCCCATGAAAGGTAGCCCTCTTCGGGGGATCAATGAAGAACAAGCTCTGGACGATGCCTATCGCACCATAAGGAGGCTCCGACAAGAAGTAGCACGCGCTAAAAAGGAGAACGGGGTTCTGCAAAACCTCTACAACCACCTCTGGAAGGAAAAGAAGAAAGATGAAGAACTTATCAAGACCCTCACAGGAGGGTGGGCGCAATATGATCTCGCTTTAGAGCTGATCGAAGAAGAGAAGAAAAAGCTGAGAGAAGCCGAAAAGGCTAAGATAGAATAAAGATTAGACCTTAGGGCGCATTTTAATTCCTTTCATCATTTTTAATTTCCTCAAATTTGTAATGCGCCTGCTTATTTACTAAATTCAATCAAATTAGTGCTCCCTGGGCTTCCATACCGGTAGAGCAATTTGTGTTTCCAAAATATCTTTGTCGATTTTGAAGGAAACAGGCAAAAAGGCAAGTGTGGGGGGGGGGGGGGGATACATCGCGAAAACAGAAACAAACACGCGCAAATCACTCAGAACCATCATGGGAAGGACAACACCAACAAATGAACGAAAATTGGGCACCAGTGGAGACCACACCAGGTCGGCCGACCCCCCTGGACCACGTCGGCCGACCCCTGGTGGGTCCCACTGGGCCTCTGCTTTCCCGTGCCACTTAAGTTTGTTTCCCACACTCCCTTTTTGCTTACCATACCTGTCAAGTTCATTCTGAGATACGAAAATAAAACTTGACCAATTAAAACATGGGAAAATTTCTTTTTAGCACATCTTTATAAAACCCAATACTCTCCCTTTTTGCTCCCAACATAATCATGCACACTTGTTATTACTCGCTCCATCACCACCTGCTTGTGAACAATCTATCCATAGGACCCATGTTTTTCTAAATAATTGGCGAGTGTGATATGGTTCGATGAAATGATCCTTTGTTTAATCTACGAAGTCCTTGGGAGTTTTATTTCAAAAAGTTAAAATATCATGGCTTGCTGCTCCTTTTTTGATACATAAATTCCTACCAATGCCACATGTTGATCACAACTATCAAACATACATACATGTGCTGCTTGTTTTTGCAATGAGCTTTTCCAAAATTTTGCGACCCTAGTGAGAAACCTGTCATGCTCTCTTGATCAAGATCACGTACACGATCCACCAAAAATGCTAAACTCCTACACCGGGAGTTAGCACATCCACCTATCCAATTAAAGACACTCCTCACTTTTATCCTATTTTACCTCTCTATCTCAAATAAACAAAAGAGGGACATGGCTATGCAAAAGAAAGAAAAAGAAGGCTCACAAAAAGATGAGCAAAGATAAAGAAAGAGAAAAATGCTCATGTACAGAGCATGAAAAGAAAAGAAAGAAAAATGATAGCCATGTCTCGGAAATACAAAACAAAGAGAGGTAAAATTCCAATAAAGGAGTCGTCACATATAAACATCCACACATCCATCCACACATGCACTTCTTGATCAAGGTTGTATGACTTGAATTCTCCGTGGATCCTTTCTTTTGGTTCAGCAAAATTTGTGATACAAGTATGCCTCTTCTATCCCTACCTTGAGCTCCACATACACGCCTTAGAAATAGGACAAAAGAGGCAAGATAATGCTTTGGTAAGGAAAATACACTTTTTGAGCGATCCGAGAGAATCAATAGAGGAGCAAGAGCTATGTTGTTTATATTTTTCAAAACTCTTTCAAAAACCCAAGGTACTTAGTAGGTGAAGGCAAGGTGACTTAAGTCATGAATCGTTCCACTTTTCAATCATCCAAGAATACATGTTAGCCACCATCATGTTCACAGATGGAAAGGTGTGGCTTGTAATAGCTTGTGTGCAGATTTCACCTACCTAAGGGAAGAGGTCCTCTCAGTTTCCACTCACAGCTTTACTCGAGGACGAGCAAAGAGCTAAGTGTGGGGGATCTTGTTGACGGTCCTTACGACCCATTTTTACCGTCAACTTTATGCACCTTTTGGACCTAAAACCATCACCAAGGGTAGACATAGGGCTTATTTCTAACAAATTCCACTAGTCTTGGTGAAATTATGAGTGCAGGTGCAATTCGTATAAAAACAAGGGAAAACAGGCTCCAAGCATGAACTTTTGCAATCAACAGATTTTCCCGGACTAAAGAACTTAGTCCAAAAGCCCAAAACCACAGAATCAAGTGTCAAGATCAAACAATGCAAGTGGATTGGGCCTGTACACAGCCAAGGGAGGAAGCCAGAGGAGGATGAGACCCAGTGGGGCCCAGGCCAGGTCGGCCGACCCCCCCTGGCCAGGTCGGCCGACCTGACAGGGAGGCCCCCCTGGCCCATCTTCTTATGGCGGTTCACAACCGACCTCTGGAGGTCGGTTCCCACTGCATTAATTGTCACCAACCTCAGGAACCGCCTCAAAGTTGCCGACCTTCCAAGGCTATAAATAAAGGGGTACCCCCCCTCTCTCAACACAACAACACACCACAAGACACAAGACTCTCCTCATTTCCAATCCACAGGCCGAGAGCCTCTTGTATACTAGTAGAATAGGAGAGAGGGCAAGGAAGAGATAGGAGTTCTCCTCCTCTTTTCATTGGAGGTTTAGTTCCTATTCTTGTACCTTGGCGTGTAAACACTTCTAGTGATTATACGTGGTGATTATCTATCTATTGAGCTTTATCATTCGTTTAGGCATAATTCTTGTTATACTCGTTCAACGGGATCGTCGCTCCGCAAGGAGTGCTCTAGTTCTCTGAATCAGTATTAGGCCGGGACTAGAGTAGTGATCGATAGCATAGACGTGGTGTCTAGGCTGGAGGTTGCCTTTGACCGCTGTGTGCTCCACGGTTTGTAGAGGTAGGTGGCAGGAAGTGACAGCCCTGTCCATCCAAAGGAACCCTCCACGTTCGGGTACATAGTAGAGCCTTAGCCGGAGGGGCTTGGCAGACCAGAGCCTAAGCCGGTGCTCGAAGTAGACGAGTAGAACCTGAGTTCGTCTAACCTTAGAAATATCTAGATAATAATCACCCTCTCAATCCTAGGCTGCTAGTTGTCTTGGTTGTCCTTGGGTAAAACTTGCCTTGCGGTAGAATAACTCCGTTCCTTGGGGAAAACAAATACGATACCTTGGAATACTCCCGGGTGAAGTGCTACAACGGTATTCCGTGCGCTTGCGGATTTATCTGCGACGTAAGAAATACCAACAGGGAGCGCGACGCGGAGCCGCCGGAGGGGGAAGAGGAGGCCTTGTGCTTCATGGTGGTGGTGGCTGTCGTCCACAGGGGGAAGGGAATGTCGAATTGATGAGAGCAGATGGAACTGGGAACTATGCCGCTGTGGTGAAAAGCCCTTGTACAGTACACTATACAGTACTACTTAACGATGGTGATGAGGCGCCTGAGTTCCTCATACTTTAAAGGGAATGGTGACTTTGACTGGCCATGAGCCACTTACCTGTGGACCATGTGGTGATGGGACCGAGTTACTTCTTTTCTTGGAAAGTTCTCTCAGAAGGAGTGGGTTGAAAGTACTCGAAGGGGCATTGGTGTTCGGATAAATCGGTTTTATCTGAGCTTCGACTTCTGCCCCCACAACCGTCCTTTTCCTGAGGACAATTCGTGTGAAGAAGATATTTTTCTGTATTTCAGTGTCTCAGGATCCTTCGCTGGTTGTTGTTACTCCCGAAGTTGAGTCCGTTCCTAGGAATGCTGAAATTCCTTCCCCTCCGCCAGGTTCTCTTCTTGTGCCGACTTATTCTCTTATTTTTGAAGAACCGTCTCCTGACGATCCTTCGAATTCAGCTGCGCCTCCTGTTGTGCCCGATGCTGTTTGTGAAGGTTCCTCATTAATACCTTCGGAGGTGTTGCGAAGATCTCCAACTGTTGCTTCGGATGTTATCCGTACAGATGGAGTCGTAGAAAGGGCTGAGTTAGTCAATTCTCGTCAGCCGCTCCCTGAGGGTTCTGGGGTTGGCTGCTCTGGATCGAAGGGTACTTTTTGTCTCCCGAGGAAGTCTTCATTTTTTGGTTTGCTTGGAAAACGGAAGCTTTCAGAGATTTCAACTCCAAGCCAGATATAGTTTCTTCTTTGGGCACTGTTTTCCCTTCGATTGACATCGTTGTACAACCTTCGCAATCTTCAAATCCGGGTATTCATTTTTAGAGTGCTGCTTTGCTTTCTTCTTTCTTTTATTTTCTTTATTATTATTATTATTTTCATGACCCTTCGCCCTTTTTCATTTTTAGGTGCTTCGAGCTCTGGGTCTCTCGAATTGGATGTTGAGGCCATGCTATCGTCCATTAATGAGGACATTCAGGCTTCGGGTCCTCTTGAATCTGCTGCCCGTAAGGTCCGGTTTCCGAAGGAATAGGCACGGCTACTCTCAAGTCTCAGGTCCCAATGGGAGTCCCATTATTATGAATGAATGAGATGAGAGAGGAGGGTTATGTTGCGCGGTTTCCAACACTTAATTTGAAACACATTTCCATCCCCACGATTGGGGGCACCAATGAAACAACAAAAATGATTATTTCCATTGAAAGGTATTGTTTTAATTTCTTTGATGGTTTCAAATTACTTTATTAGATGACGTGGCTCCCTTGTGCTGCATTTTCAGTCTTATTCAGACCCAGAGTGAAATTCCCTGGCAAATGGATTTGGAATCAACAAAATGAAATTGATCTTAGACTCGTGTTTGGATTCACCTCCTAAACTTTGATGGCTAATTTTAGTCACTTTGGATCCAAACGTGACATCCTAAAAGTGACGAAGCTTTTAGCCAGCTCACCTCCTAAACTTTCAGCTCCTAGCTAGTCACCCCAACCCTCCTAAAAGTGACTAAACATATAGGAAAAAATTGCTCAATGTTGATTCATAAAAGAGAAATTTGAAAACCGTTGAATGAAACGTTGCATTGAGAGTTTGAGGTGAGGTTCCATGCAAACAGCGCTGAGGGGATCAATCAGGTTTTTTACCATATGCAGTGCTGCACGTCTGTGTGGCATTACCTTGTTCCCGTGAGGTTCATTTGTGAGCACTGGACTTTCCCGTGAGTGTACCTATTCCAGTTACTACTACTAGTTTGCAAGCTGGAAGTAATATGGTATGAGGAAAGGCATGGACACATCCAGCTACTCGCGAATGAAATGATAATTGAGAACGCGTGCAAATTCTCTAACTTATTACATGAACTAGAGCCCAATTCTTTTTCAGTGGTTTGCGTGGGTATAATTCTCTGAAGTGTACTATGATCGCAGCCAGAGACGATCCCCGGAAAGTGTACCTGAAATATTTCCATGTATGGGTCTAATTCTCTGAAGTGTACTATGATCGCAGCAGACGATCCCGTGATCGAAACCAGACACATACCGGGGAACATTTCAATCTTGATGGTTGGGGATAGGCATGGAATTGGACACGGTCAGCCAAACCCAGCGCTTTATCAAAATCCTGCTAAATCCTGTTTTGACAGCCAGCGACTCAGTGGGAAGGTTCCCGGATGTCACGACGCCATGGCAAACCTGCAACAGTGTACCGCCTGCACAAGCACAGGCCACATTATTTATTATTATAAAAACTGGCACCCTCCTTTGCTCAACCACTCATTCACAGTCTCGCACCAGAAATCTCAGGCCCCAGCCTAGCCTTTCTTTGCGCCTCCCCTGCATGGAGCTTCAGAGATTTGTGAGAAACCGGTATGCATTTGCTTGCCTATGTTCCATTTCAGCCATCGCCTCTCGATGTCTTCTTGTTCATCAATTTATTTTATTATATAGTTTTGCTTTTTAGTTTTCTTGATGTCCCCTGCATTATAGTTTTGCTTGATTTACCCTGCATTATACTTGATGTCTCCTGCATTATAGCTTTGCTTCCGATCTGCATCTAAGCGAACCATGGCCAAGAGGAGCAACGGGCCAGCTATGGATCCCGCAGTCTCCGACGATGTGAGCACCGTGGCAAAGATCATCGGCACTTTCCAGACGAGTGATGAGGAAGAGATCAAGGAAAAGCGGTTTGATATTTTCTTGTTTGATCTTTCGATTCCATCCGTCTCCTCTGTTGTCGATTTCTTCTTCACGACGAATAATAGTGTATTTATTAGTCATGCTTTCAATCTGTATGTAGTTTTTTAGCCATCAAGAGGAACGCTGAAGTGTTGAGGTGCATGGCTGAGGATGACGACCGGATCAAGAATGCGCGCAAGAAGCTTTTCGAGCAGACCACACTGGCAAGCGAGTCCCTAAGCATGGCCGAAACACGGCTAGAGCTTCTCTGGGACCACATGAAACTTATGACAAACATTTGCACGCCATACCAGATCTCGATGCCAGATCGTTATCTCAAACATTTGCCCTGGAAACACCGGACAGAGGTGAAGACTCGCTATCTCAAACAACATACTAGAACATCCCTGAATTTGCACGCCATACCTGGGAACATCCCCGGATTTGACACGGAATACGTCCCAAGAATTGACATCCCTTGAATAGCGGCGGGAACATCTGATACAACTCTTTAAATTCGATATTGTAGTTACATATAAATGCTCAAAGTACAATTTTTTTCGATGAACCTTGGCAGGTGCTCTGCCTTTGCATTAACAATGCTCAAAGTACAACATACATACTAAAATCTAGCAAGAACTCGAGACTGGAAAAGACGTTCTCCTCGACTTGACTCAGCTTCGACAAGGTCGACCACCGCTTCACGAAGCAAAGGAATCCACCACCAACCGCGACGTGCACGAGGTCCTCAGCGTGCCGCTCGGAACTGACAAGGAAGCGGTTGTCACACCCGGTTTTAAGGCCAAAACCGAATGCTCATCTATATGTGTGCCCAGGATCAACTTTCACACATATAGGACAAAGTAAAGTAAAACAGATAACCAATGTCATAATTACATCGTACATTATTACAATAAATGTCTCAAAGGACTAAAAGAAATACAAACGCTAGCGGACGGCTCCATAACGCCACAGGCAGTCGACCGGGGGCTCCACAAGCTTAGCCTTCACCATCATCTCCAAGTGGTCCATCTTCACTCTCTGAGCAGCATATCATGATTGTAGAGGAAATAGCAAGCGTGAGTACATGTCGTACTCCGCAAGTGTAGGAAAAGATGACATGCAAGCTTATATGAAAGAAAGGCTATCAACATGGTTTATAGCAGAAAGCAACTACCACTAAGACACTTATTATAGCACCTATATTACTAAATGTGTTCACCCTCCCAAAAGATCCAACCAGCAACTAGGTTCTAACTGAACCAAAACCAACCATGGCTCCTAACGGGAAACCATGCAAACCAACCACCAACCAACCATTCCCAACCAAAGGCCACTAATCATGTGAGGATCCAGGTTGCTCTTGACCGTGAGCACGGCTGTCATGACAGTTTTACACTCTGCAGAGGTTGCACCACTTTACCCACAAGTCGTGATTTCATCCCCTGTTGCCAGGTGGACTAAAGTCTCCTTTATGCCGATGCCGGCCAAGCACATGCACACTTCCTTAGGTGTGCGGCCAGGAGATCACTACGAGGCTTTTACAAAGGGTCTCCCAGCATGTACTCGCCACTAAGGTTCCACCGATGGGGGACTACCTTTAAGTAACCTGTCCACCCAAGAGCCCCCTCTTGTGCCTTGCGGGTCACAGGAACTACCTTTAAGTACCCTGTCCGTCCCCGCGCCTCCAAAATGCTCATACAGTACTGGGAGAACTCCTAATTAATCAGCCAAGCTGTTCCATAGCAGCCTTGTGATGGCACTGTAAATCCTGGGTTGTCACTCCACGAACCGGTCCTTAGCTAGCTTCAGCAAGACTAACACAAACCAAAGTCTCATGCATGCTGCACCATCATCAAACTTCCAACTTGCTCAAGCTACAGCACACCTAAATTCCATGTTGCTAAAAAGGTTACACCATCCCCATGATTAACGTGCAAGTGAACCATTAGTCAAGATTATTAGCAAAATTAACATTAACCCAACCAAAACAGCAGGCTAAGCATGACCTACCCAACCAAAAAACTATCATCTACCACACCCAGGCGACAAGGAATGATAAGGAACATGGTATAGACTCATAGGATTCAAATTAAACGCAATGCAAACTAAACTAGAGGGAGAAAGCAAATAGGATCAAAATGCATCAAGGGCACTTGCCTCAACTTGGGTGCTGCTGCTCAGAGCCTTCAAGTTCTTGATCTTCATCTCGGTGGTTCTCTCGAACAGCGCGTTCTCTATTTAACGATAACATACAAAGCAACAAACACAAACAATTCAGAACAGTACACCAACATCATCTAAAGACTACAAAAACAGCACTAACAGAAAGTGTTCGTTGCTACGATCATTTGAGCGCAAGAATCGCTGAAAACAAAGCTACGAGTGAAGAGTTATGAGGTTTTGAAGTTTGAAGGATTAAACCGGAAAAACATACACGATTAAACAGGGTAAACATGAGCGTTCCCGTAGATTGGCCCATTGATACAAGATAAGGTTTGAACAGAAATATCCACCACACTCTGGAACACATGCTCACAAAACAGTTTGGACTGTAACACAAAGGAGAAGGAGATCGACCTGTTAGAACATGGCGCAGTCCTGCAGCGGTGATATCTGTTTAGATCGCGTTCCTGGTATCTTCAAGGCAGATCAAGGGAATCCCTTCTGTGAAGAAAAATAAAATTGGATGGAACACGTGTAGGTATCATTCACGAACCAAAGAAGGGCAGGAATAGATAGGAACATCAGATTCAATTACCAGCCTGCGCTGGGCGCGTCCAGAACAGAGGAGCAGTGATCGTGTTGAAGCAGATCCTGGTCGCGTCGGGGGAGATCTGGCCGAGATCTTCAGGTATGTTCTAGGGCAGATCAAGGCGCACCTCCAGGTAAGATTTGGCGGTGTTTCGTTGGTTGGATCGCCGGGAACGTCAATGCCAACAGGGGGCGGCGTGTCTGGGCGCGAGAGCAGGGAGCAGCGGCGGCAGCCTGGAGGCGTGGTGTGGGTATGAGGGTGTGGGGAGGACGTGGGGAGGCCCTGGTTTTATAGGAGAGGAGGTCTGGTTGATTAGGAAAGATGGAGAGAATAGAAGGAAGGCAATAAAAGGATTGATTGGGGGTATTTAATCCCTTGTCTCCTTCCATTTCACCACATATGGTAGGTGGGATGCTGGCAGCGATATGAATAGGATTTAGTGCAGCACTGGTAGTGGCCGTGGTACGTATGGCACGAAAAATGATGGCATTGCACTCTGGCTCGAACATGGGCAGAAGAAGGAGGCCGGTTGGGCGGATAAAGAAAAGGAACATGAAACGAAGAGAAGAACTGGGTCGAGGAAAACGGAATTGGCCCAAGGCGTAGCTGCGGATTGTATTTCTCGTTTTTACTTCCGGGATTAAAACGAAACGAATCCTACTCGAAATTTTAAATACTTTTTCCAAACAAATAAAGTCCTACATGCATCTAACCAGCATGAATGCAACAAACATTTATAATATAACTTAAATTGATTATTTGTTTTAGAAAATAGTTTTTTTTTGCCTAAAGAGAATTGTTAACCACCTAAATAATTCTAAGAAAGTTTTAATCTATTTCAAAATCTTTAAAATTTAGTGAAATTATAGTCACATTCCAAAATTAGAGATTTTGGGGTGTGACAAACTACCCCACTTAACAAGAATCTCGTCCCGAGATTCGGTGTGGCTAACAAGAACAGATAGGATGGGTAACTCGGCTTGTCATTCTTCAAGTCGATAACTTTTCCTTGACCATGCATATGCGATCAACTCCGAGGATAAGCTTAGAGGTGAACTCTACCCCACTTTGGTTAGCACTTGGAATCTTGCGTCAACTATTCTTAAACATCTTCTTCGGTGTGTTGTTGGCACCATCGGAAAGCATTACTTTGCATCCCTTTTCTTCAAACTAGGACAATGGCAAAGGGAAAAGGAAAGACCAAACAAGGGCCAAAGATGGAAGAAGGATGGAAAAGGGAACCCAACTAAGCTAATCCTATATCTATGATTATATTAGCAAGGATGTCATTGTAAAGGCAAGCGCTTCACAACACATCACCACTCAAACAAAGATCCAAATCAATACAAAGCAAACCACACTCAAACAACAACGCTCTATAACGTAATTAAGAAGATTTAGACAAACTCCTAAGGATAATAATGATGCTCCACCAGAAAGAAAAGGTTACAAATCACTTTATAAAATAGACAAAGAATAGACAAGTTGAGAAGAGAATAAAAAAAAGATCAAGAGTGAATACAAATCGGATTTTTAAAAAATAGTTTTGAAAATAAGAATTTGGGACAACCATTCTATCTAAGCTTGTGTCCTACGGTCGACACGGCTCTGATACCACTCTGTCACACCCGGTTTTAAGGCCAAAACCGAATGCTCATCTATATGTGTGCCCAGGATCAACTTTCACACATATAGGACAAAGTAAAGTAAAACAGATAACCAATGTCATAATTACATCGTACATTATTACAATAAATGTCTCAAAGGACTAAAAGAAATACAAACGCTAGCGGACGGCTCCATAACGCCACAGGCAGTCGACCGGGGGCTCCACAAGCTTAGCCTTCACCATCATCTCCAAGTGGTCCATCTTCACTCTCTGAGCAGCATATCATGATTGTAGAGGAAATAGCAAGCGTGAGTACATGTCGTACTCCGCAAGTGTAGGAAAAGATGACATGCAAGCTTATATGAAAGAAAGGCTATCAACATGGTTTATAGCAGAAAGCAACTACCACTAAGACACTTATTATAGCACCTATATTACTAAATGTGTTCACCCTCCCAAAAGATCCAACCAGCAACTAGGTTCTAACTGAACCAAAACCAACCATGGCTCCTAACGGGAAACCATGCAAACCAACCACCAACCAACCATTCCCAACCAAAGGCCACTAATCATGTGAGGATCCAGGTTGCTCTTGACCGTGAGCACGGCTGTCATGACAGTTTTACACTCTGCAGAGGTTGCACCACTTTACCCACAAGTCGTGATTTCATCCCCTGTTGCCAGGTGGACTAAAGTCTCCTTTATGCCGATGCCGGCCAAGCACATGCACACTTCCTTAGGTGTGCGGCCAGGAGATCACTACGAGGCTTTTACAAAGGGTCTCCCAGCATGTACTCGCCACTAAGGTTCCACCGATGGGGGACTACCTTTAAGTAACCTGTCCACCCAAGAGCCCCCTCTTGTGCCTTGCGGGTCACAGGAACTACCTTTAAGTACCCTGTCCGTCCCCGCGCCTCCAAAATGCTCATACAGTACTGGGAGAACTCCTAATTAATCAGCCAAGCTGTTCCATAGCAGCCTTGTGATGGCACTGTAAATCCTGGGTTGTCACTCCACGAACCGGTCCTTAGCTAGCTTCAGCAAGACTAACACAAACCAAAGTCTCATGCATGCTGCACCATCATCAAACTTCCAACTTGCTCAAGCTACAGCACACCTAAATTCCATGTTGCTAAAAAGGTTACACCATCCCCATGATTAACGTGCAAGTGAACCATTAGTCAAGATTATTAGCAAAATTAACATTAACCCAACCAAAACAGCAGGCTAAGCATGACCTACCCAACCAAAAAACTATCATCTACCACACCCAGGCGACAAGGAATGATAAGGAACATGGTATAGACTCATAGGATTCAAATTAAACGCAATGCAAACTAAACTAGAGGGAGAAAGCAAATAGGATCAAAATGCATCAAGGGCACTTGCCTCAACTTGGGTGCTGCTGCTCAGAGCCTTCAAGTTCTTGATCTTCATCTCGGTGGTTCTCTCGAACAGCGCGTTCTCTATTTAACGATAACATACAAAGCAACAAACACAAACAATTCAGAACAGTACACCAACATCATCTAAAGACTACAAAAACAGCACTAACAGAAAGTGTTCGTTGCTACGATCATTTGAGCGCAAGAATCGCTGAAAACAAAGCTACGAGTGAAGAGTTATGAGGTTTTGAAGTTTGAAGGATTAAACCGGAAAAACATACACGATTAAACAGGGTAAACATGAGCGTTCCCGTAGATTGGCCCATTGATACAAGATAAGGTTTGAACAGAAATATCCACCACACTCTGGAACACATGCTCACAAAACAGTTTGGACTGTAACACAAAGGAGAAGGAGATCGACCTGTTAGAACATGGCGCAGTCCTGCAGCGGTGATATCTGTTTAGATCGCGTTCCTGGTATCTTCAAGGCAGATCAAGGGAATCCCTTCTGTGAAGAAAAATAAAATTGGATGGAACACGTGTAGGTATCATTCACGAACCAAAGAAGGGCAGGAATAGATAGGAACATCAGATTCAATTACCAGCCTGCGCTGGGCGCGTCCAGAACAGAGGAGCAGTGATCGTGTTGAAGCAGATCCTGGTCGCGTCGGGGGAGATCTGGCCGAGATCTTCAGGTATGTTCTAGGGCAGATCAAGGCGCACCTCCAGGTAAGATTTGGCGGTGTTTCGTTGGTTGGATCGCCGGGAACGTCAATGCCAACAGGGGGCGGCGTGTCTGGGCGCGAGAGCAGGGAGCAGCGGCGGCAGCCTGGAGGCGTGGTGTGGGTATGAGGGTGTGGGGAGGACGTGGGGAGGCCCTGGTTTTATAGGAGAGGAGGTCTGGTTGATTAGGAAAGATGGAGAGAATAGAAGGAAGGCAATAAAAGGATTGATTGGGGGTATTTAATCCCTTGTCTCCTTCCATTTCACCACATATGGTAGGTGGGATGCTGGCAGCGATATGAATAGGATTTAGTGCAGCACTGGTAGTGGCCGTGGTACGTATGGCACGAAAAATGATGGCATTGCACTCTGGCTCGAACATGGGCAGAAGAAGGAGGCCGGTTGGGCGGATAAAGAAAAGGAACATGAAACGAAGAGAAGAACTGGGTCGAGGAAAACGGAATTGGCCCAAGGCGTAGCTGCGGATTGTATTTCTCGTTTTTACTTCCGGGATTAAAACGAAACGAATCCTACTCGAAATTTTAAATACTTTTTCCAAACAAATAAAGTCCTACATGCATCTAACCAGCATGAATGCAACAAACATTTATAATATAACTTAAATTGATTATTTGTTTTAGAAAATAGTTTTTTTTTGCCTAAAGAGAATTGTTAACCACCTAAATAATTCTAAGAAAGTTTTAATCTATTTCAAAATCTTTAAAATTTAGTGAAATTATAGTCACATTCCAAAATTAGAGATTTTGGGGTGTGACAAACTACCCCACTTAACAAGAATCTCGTCCCGAGATTCGGTGTGGCTAACAAGAACAGATAGGATGGGTAACTCGGCTTGTCATTCTTCAAGTCGATAACTTTTCCTTGACCATGCATATGCGATCAACTCCGAGGATAAGCTTAGAGGTGAACTCTACCCCACTTTGGTTAGCACTTGGAATCTTGCGTCAACTATTCTTAAACATCTTCTTCGGTGTGTTGTTGGCACCATCGGAAAGCATTACTTTGCATCCCTTTTCTTCAAACTAGGACAATGGCAAAGGGAAAAGGAAAGACCAAACAAGGGCCAAAGATGGAAGAAGGATGGAAAAGGGAACCCAACTAAGCTAATCCTATATCTATGATTATATTAGCAAGGATGTCATTGTAAAGGCAAGCGCTTCACAACACATCACCACTCAAACAAAGATCCAAATCAATACAAAGCAAACCACACTCAAACAACAACGCTCTATAACGTAATTAAGAAGATTTAGACAAACTCCTAAGGATAATAATGATGCTCCACCAGAAAGAAAAGGTTACAAATCACTTTATAAAATAGACAAAGAATAGACAAGTTGAGAAGAGAATAAAAAAAAGATCAAGAGTGAATACAAATCGGATTTTTAAAAAATAGTTTTGAAAATAAGAATTTGGGACAACCATTCTATCTAAGCTTGTGTCCTACGGTCGACACGGCTCTGATACCACTCTGTCACACCCGGTTTTAAGGCCAAAACCGAATGCTCATCTATATGTGTGCCCAGGATCAACTTTCACACATATAGGACAAAGTAAAGTAAAACAGATAACCAATGTCATAATTACATCGTACATTATTACAATAAATGTCTCAAAGGACTAAAAGAAATACAAACGCTAGCGGACGGCTCCATAACGCCACAGGCAGTCGACCGGGGGCTCCACAAGCTTAGCCTTCACCATCATCTCCAAGTGGTCCATCTTCACTCTCTGAGCAGCATATCATGATTGTAGAGGAAATAGCAAGCGTGAGTACATGTCGTACTCCGCAAGTGTAGGAAAAGATGACATGCAAGCTTATATGAAAGAAAGGCTATCAACATGGTTTATAGCAGAAAGCAACTACCACTAAGACACTTATTATAGCACCTATATTACTAAATGTGTTCACCCTCCCAAAAGATCCAACCAGCAACTAGGTTCTAACTGAACCAAAACCAACCATGGCTCCTAACGGGAAACCATGCAAACCAACCACCAACCAACCATTCCCAACCAAAGGCCACTAATCATGTGAGGATCCAGGTTGCTCTTGACCGTGAGCACGGCTGTCATGACAGTTTTACACTCTGCAGAGGTTGCACCACTTTACCCACAAGTCGTGATTTCATCCCCTGTTGCCAGGTGGACTAAAGTCTCCTTTATGCCGATGCCGGCCAAGCACATGCACACTTCCTTAGGTGTGCGGCCAGGAGATCACTACGAGGCTTTTACAAAGGGTCTCCCAGCATGTACTCGCCACTAAGGTTCCACCGATGGGGGACTACCTTTAAGTAACCTGTCCACCCAAGAGCCCCCTCTTGTGCCTTGCGGGTCACAGGAACTACCTTTAAGTACCCTGTCCGTCCCCGCGCCTCCAAAATGCTCATACAGTACTGGGAGAACTCCTAATTAATCAGCCAAGCTGTTCCATAGCAGCCTTGTGATGGCACTGTAAATCCTGGGTTGTCACTCCACGAACCGGTCCTTAGCTAGCTTCAGCAAGACTAACACAAACCAAAGTCTCATGCATGCTGCACCATCATCAAACTTCCAACTTGCTCAAGCTACAGCACACCTAAATTCCATGTTGCTAAAAAGGTTACACCATCCCCATGATTAACGTGCAAGTGAACCATTAGTCAAGATTATTAGCAAAATTAACATTAACCCAACCAAAACAGCAGGCTAAGCATGACCTACCCAACCAAAAAACTATCATCTACCACACCCAGGCGACAAGGAATGATAAGGAACATGGTATAGACTCATAGGATTCAAATTAAACGCAATGCAAACTAAACTAGAGGGAGAAAGCAAATAGGATCAAAATGCATCAAGGGCACTTGCCTCAACTTGGGTGCTGCTGCTCAGAGCCTTCAAGTTCTTGATCTTCATCTCGGTGGTTCTCTCGAACAGCGCGTTCTCTATTTAACGATAACATACAAAGCAACAAACACAAACAATTCAGAACAGTACACCAACATCATCTAAAGACTACAAAAACAGCACTAACAGAAAGTGTTCGTTGCTACGATCATTTGAGCGCAAGAATCGCTGAAAACAAAGCTACGAGTGAAGAGTTATGAGGTTTTGAAGTTTGAAGGATTAAACCGGAAAAACATACACGATTAAACAGGGTAAACATGAGCGTTCCCGTAGATTGGCCCATTGATACAAGATAAGGTTTGAACAGAAATATCCACCACACTCTGGAACACATGCTCACAAAACAGTTTGGACTGTAACACAAAGGAGAAGGAGATCGACCTGTTAGAACATGGCGCAGTCCTGCAGCGGTGATATCTGTTTAGATCGCGTTCCTGGTATCTTCAAGGCAGATCAAGGGAATCCCTTCTGTGAAGAAAAATAAAATTGGATGGAACACGTGTAGGTATCATTCACGAACCAAAGAAGGGCAGGAATAGATAGGAACATCAGATTCAATTACCAGCCTGCGCTGGGCGCGTCCAGAACAGAGGAGCAGTGATCGTGTTGAAGCAGATCCTGGTCGCGTCGGGGGAGATCTGGCCGAGATCTTCAGGTATGTTCTAGGGCAGATCAAGGCGCACCTCCAGGTAAGATTTGGCGGTGTTTCGTTGGTTGGATCGCCGGGAACGTCAATGCCAACAGGGGGCGGCGTGTCTGGGCGCGAGAGCAGGGAGCAGCGGCGGCAGCCTGGAGGCGTGGTGTGGGTATGAGGGTGTGGGGAGGACGTGGGGAGGCCCTGGTTTTATAGGAGAGGAGGTCTGGTTGATTAGGAAAGATGGAGAGAATAGAAGGAAGGCAATAAAAGGATTGATTGGGGGTATTTAATCCCTTGTCTCCTTCCATTTCACCACATATGGTAGGTGGGATGCTGGCAGCGATATGAATAGGATTTAGTGCAGCACTGGTAGTGGCCGTGGTACGTATGGCACGAAAAATGATGGCATTGCACTCTGGCTCGAACATGGGCAGAAGAAGGAGGCCGGTTGGGCGGATAAAGAAAAGGAACATGAAACGAAGAGAAGAACTGGGTCGAGGAAAACGGAATTGGCCCAAGGCGTAGCTGCGGATTGAATTTCTCGTTTTTACTTCCGGGATTAAAACGAAACGAATCCTACTCGAAATTTTAAATACTTTTTCCAAACAAATAAAGTCCTACATGCATCTAACCAGCATGAATGCAACAAACATTTATAATATAACTTAAATTGATTATTTGTTTTAGAAAATAGTTTTTTTTTGCCTAAAGAGAATTGTTAACCACCTAAATAATTCTAAGAAAGTTTTAATCTATTTCAAAATCTTTAAAATTTAGTGAAATTATAGTCACATTCCAAAATTAGAGATTTTGGGGTGTGACAGCGGTGAAGCGAGGTCGCTCAAGAAGCTACTTCCATTCCAACTCGGGGAAGCGGGGGAAGCGAGGTCGCTCACAACCGAGGGAAGAGGAAGAGAGGCTCTCTACTCCAATTTGTTTGTCTGAACTTTCCAATGTGGACAGTTCAAACCAATCAAAATGAGGCGTGGAAGCGTCGATATTCCAATGCGATATTCCATGCCTATGAGATATCCAGAAATCCACATTGAGTGATTTGGTGGTGGCCATTTCGCATGTGTGTCTCTTCTCTGTATGAGAAGTTTGCAACGACCTAACCAAAGGATTGCCCGGCGGCTGTGTAGAGTGAGGTAGTCCCATGAATGGAGTGGGGACTGTCCGGGTGGCTGTGAAGGGTATGATTTCCTAGTTTGTGTATGCTGCAGCATCTGGGTTGACCTTTATAGTCGGGGTAAGCTGCACGACACTAACTGATGCGAGAAAGCAAGCCGGGGACAATCCCTTTGTGGTAGGTGCTTAAACAAGAGATGATCCTGTTGTGGGATCGAAGGTCTACGTGAGACGTGTCGTAGCCCTCCGACAGAATGTTGATGGTCTTGCTCGCCCGAAGCCTTCGATGGATGCCGAGGCCTTCGGATTACCCTGCGAAGCCCTCCTTGGCAGATATCGTCATCTGTTGTGTGATGCCAAGCCCTCCTTCTTTGCCCGCTATGTTGTACGAAGGTGTTCTCGTTCAGGTTCCCTGCAGTTAGTCGCGCGAAGCCCTCCTTTGCCCGCGATGCTGGGCGAAGGGGTTTAGAGTGTTGAGAGGACTGAGTGCGGTGCAAATGATTCTGTCCTTGGCTCGTGGCCCAAAACCAGTTGTCATTACAGGATCATCTCCCTCCATATTTATAGGAGGCAGGATGATCATATTTACATGTATGCCATCGCCTGCTTCAGAATGGCTCTTAGCTTGGTAGTTCGAACTCCTGCGCCGTCTGCTCTTTCATTCTTCCTTCGCTGGTGGCTGTCGATCTTCGCGTGGGTCAGAGGGGCTTCGGTGTGGTCTCCAACATTAGCCGTCAATTGACGATGTGTTTTTAGTGTAACTAAAACCAGAGGCAATTTTATTTATTATTTTATGATTACACCATGTGCCTTTCTGATCCACACACGTGTCTTGTCGTTTTCGTTCCGTACTTCTTTTCAGTTCCCGATAATTGCTTCCCTTCTATATATCTTCACCGTGGGCATGTTGTTTGTTCAATCGCCTGTCTTGCGCGTCTTCTTTCCCTTGCTTGCATCAGTCTCTTTCGCAATAGGAGATCCTTTCCTTTCGTCCTTTTTCAAGATGTCTGGTAATCGAAGGTCTAGCGAAGAGCAAGCCAAGAAGAAGCTGAAAACCCACAAGACCTCGTCGAAGGACAGCTCTGATAAAGCTGTCAGCGAAGCTAATGCGACGGCTTTGGGTGCTGCTGCTACTTCAGCAAATCAGCCGAAGACTTCACATTCAGCGAAACCATCTTTTGCGTTTAAGCCTCCGGTGATTCGCTCCGCATTGGATTTGTTCTCCATTCCGGAGGATGGGGGTAGTAATTCTTCTGGGTCTAAAGTTCAATCTACCCCCAAGAAGGTTACTTCGAAGAGTTCTTCTTTTGTTGCGACGGATATTTCTGCTTCTACAGTTAACGTCCATGATGCCAGTGCCGCTGAGAAGGCCAAGATTCAGGACAAGGCTTCGAAGGGTGCTGATTCTGTTCTTACTAAGTCCGGATCGAAGGCTAAGATCCAGGACAAGACCCGCGTCGAGGGTCCTGATGCTCCTCCTGTCGCCCCTGTTCAGGGTGAAGGAGTAGCCGAAGCTTCTGCTCAAGGTTGTCTCTTATCTCTCAGTATGGCTGAGCTTCGTCAGATTGCTGATAACTTGGGACCTCTTACAGATCGCTCCCAGGTTCAACTTCCTTCGGAGCCGGGTGTCGGGCTTCGTGAGCCCCTTAGCCCTTTAGCAGGTGGTGACCTTTTCCTACACTCAGTCTTTGAAGCAATGCTTGGAGAGTTTCTCCCTTTTGACATGACTTTTGATTCAGTCGAAGCTGCTGGGGGTTCTTTAGCTCTTTGTGACGAGGTGCCTTCGAACACCTTCGTTATGAGTGCCAGGGCCGCTGCACCCTTTGTTGCTGCTGCAGAGAGGGTTCGTTTTCCCCAAGTGGAGAATGAACTCGTACTTCAGGGTGGTGATACCCTGTACAAGTCTTTACTATCTTCGCAAATGAAGGTAAATGGTTTGTCATTTTTGTATCTATTCAGTTGCTTGTCTTTCTAACTTCGTTCTTATTTTCGTCAGTCGCTTGCTATTACCCAAGCCTCCTTTCGCTAGTTTAATGAGCTGACCCTGGCGAGGGCTGATCGAGACCGGCTTCGCAAGGATCTTTCGACTCTTGAAGCGAAGATCAAGGAGAAGGAGGATGCGCTCGCTCTTAGCGAGAATGTGTGATTGATCTCTCCGCTGAGAAGGAGACCCTTGTCAAGTCTACTGAGGACTTTAAGACGAAGGTGGCTTCTCTAGAGAAACAGCTGGAGGATCTCGATTCGTCCCTTGCGGAGGCCTTGGAGGACAACAGGGTCCTTCGCGGAAAAGTTGAAACCGCAGCTCAGGAAGCGGCTTCTTTTGCTGAGGCTGAAGACCTTCGCCTGTCTTCTCTTTGCGGCCACAATCGGGACGCTCTTATCTCAATGGGGACGACTCCTGATCAGATCCCTGAGGACGCTTCGACTGAGCAGCGTCAGTCTTGGCTTTCTGTCAATATTCCTTACGTGGTGAAGGCTTGTAAGGCCTTCTCTACCAATGCCGTTCATCTGGCTGTTCGGGACCTCCTCCATTCTCTCGATGTCGAAGGGAGCAATGCTTTGGCGAAGGTTGCTTCTGACGACTATAAATTTTCTGCTGTTGATTCTACTCCCCGTTCTGTGGTCGAAGCTCTCATGAAGATCGCCAGTCATTTTGACGAATCCTTTTGGAACCGAGTGCAGTCGGTCGGTCGTCTACCTCAGAGTGAGGTATAAACAATTTATTTTTGCTTCGAGAGAGGGATTGCATCATCCCTTCGAACTTGTATCTGTTGAGAATTGTTGTAATCGTTGTAGACTTTATGCTACTTTGATTAATTTTTGCTTGATTTTTGGACTTTAGGCTTCGTTTGATTTTTCTTTGAGCGAGTTTGCTACTCCGGAGCCTTCGTCAGAGGTTTCGTTGAGCGAATTTGCTTCTGCTGGGCCTTCTTCTCCTCAGAAAGCTCGTGTTGAGGATGCCATCGAGATTTTGAGCTCGTCTTCTTCGGATTTTGTTTTGTCTAGTGACTCAGATCCTCTGTGCCCAATCGAAGGGGTCGAAGGTTATGTTTTTCCTCCTGGTAGGCTTGTTGGTGTCTTCAGACTTGGCCCTCCTGACTCTGAGGTTTCTGGAGGTCGCCGTGGCCGAGGAAGGCGAGGTTCTCGAGGTCGTAAGTCTCGTGGTGCTTCTTCTTCTAGCCGAGGGATCTCTAGGAAAAGGAGTGGAGGCCGCGGTCGTCGCGGTTGCTCGGCTTTCCGCGAAAGTTCGTCTTATGGATTCAATGCAGCTTCGCATGTTGCGCGGATGTCTTCGTCTGGAGTAGTTGACTCTATTTTTCAGAGGCCCTACTCGCCTTCGAGCGGGTATGACTTTGATGAGTATAGCATTTATCTATCAAATGCTGTTAGAACTAGGGCTTATTGTAAAGCAGGAACCTGACGATGGTTCCCCTTAAACAATGACGTTTGCTTAATAAAGCTTTTCTTTTGGAGAAATCTTTCGAAGGTCTTTGCCAGAGATAAGATTTCTTCAATATCTTTCGAAGCTTTTACTGCTTCTTGCACGATGACCTTGTGTTTCCTTTAAGGAGCACAAGTTTTTGTGTTTTCGTTCTTTGATGTTTGAAAGTGTTCGTGCGAAGGATCACGCTTTTTCTCTTTTGCGAAGGTTTTCGTTTGTCGATACTCGGGTAGATTAAGTTTTCTTAGCTTATCTTTCCCTTCGACTCTTGTCTGGAGGCTTTGTATCATCCCTCGTGATACATTGATCCAAACTAAGATTACACCAAGTACTTAATTGGTGTAACCTTCGGATTCTCTAGGCTTTTGCCTGATATCGTTTTTGAGCTCGAGGCTTCGTTTCTTGGCTTTTCTGCGCCCCCCAGGAAATTGCTCTGGAATTTTTTGAGGGTAAAAAGTAATTATAAAACTGTGTTACAGTCTTGGAGGGTGCCTCGTTAAAAACCTCACACCCTTCGCAGGGCTACCTCTTGAGGAAAAAGAGTGCACTCCCCGCAAGTTCTTTGTGTTTTTACACATAGGCATCGCTCGTGCTACCGAAGAAATGTTCTTGGTAGACACGGCTCATGCATCTCTGATATATCATGGACAAATTTTTCAGTCCGAAGGTCTTGAGCAATGGGGCTTTTTGCTTTCTTCGGATGAAATGGACATTCTTCCTCCCAGGGGTTTCGCCATCTTCAATACTTCTTGCTTGAAGTTGGTCTCCGAGGATGCTGATCACAGAGATAGGACCTGGAATCTTCATGCATAGATAGCCTTGATGTA
Organism: Eragrostis curvula; assembly: GCA_007726485.1. Classification (NCBI taxonomy): domain Eukaryota; kingdom Viridiplantae; phylum Streptophyta; class Magnoliopsida; order Poales; family Poaceae; genus Eragrostis; species Eragrostis curvula. The sequence goes on from CM017439.1 coordinate 37,253,514, forward strand.
TGGCCGCTTCGAACTTGTTGATGGACCCCCCTTCCGAAGATTGCATTGTAAGGATAAACAATGTCGACCACATCGAAGGTCACGTCTTCAGTTCTTGCGTTCTCTCCTTCGCCAAAGGTTACTGGTAGGTTTATTTTTCCCAGCGCTTGGATTACTTTTCCAGTGAAGCCGATTAATGGTATTCCTGCTGGTTGTAGCGTTTCGTTCTCCAGCTTCATCTTTCTGTATGTAGAGGCGAAGAGGATATCAGCTGAACTTCCCCCATCGACAAGTATTCTGAGCACGTCGAAGCCTTTTATATTTGCCTTGATGACCAATGGGTCTGAGTGAGGTTGATCCAGGTCCCTCGCGTCTTCTTCTCCGAATGTGATATTGACGTGGGACCACTTGGTTTTTACAAACGGAGCCCTTGATGACACGTTATGTACCCTTCGTATGTATTCTTTCCTTGCCCTCCTTGAATCTAGCTGCTGGGTCGACCCTCCGGAGATAGCGTTGATGGTTTGCCTTTGAGACGTGTAGCTCGTTTCTGTGTTTCTTCCATTGTTTTGCTGATTTATTTCTGGTGGCGGTGGCAATGCTACCAGGCTTTGTGGTTGGGAGTAGGCGTATTGCTGTGCCTGATGCGAAGCTTCTCTTGGGTAGTTGACAACGTGATTGACAGACTGTGAATGGTATAGTGACATTGGATTCCCTTGTGGCCAATTTTTGCGATAGTTGCTTGTATGTCTGATGGCCTTCCTCACCTCTTTGTTTGCAGTCCATTCTTGTTTGAACTGTTGCAGATTCCGGCACTGCTTCGTTGTATGGCCTTTTCCTTCGCCATGCAATTCACAGTACGGAGTGCGAGAATTGCTTCTCTGACTGTTTTCTTTGTTTTTGTCTTCGTAATCTCTATCATTATTGCCTCACTCTTTCCCTCTTTCGTCTTCTTTGGTTCTCTTTTTGTCGCCCCTTTCTTCTCTGTTTTCGAGGTTGTGCACCCTTCGACTGTTATGATCTCTTGAACTGTCTCTATTATCGTCGTGCCTCCTGCTTCGGCTTGACTCTTTTTCTTCTTTATACTTCTTCTCATCTTTGATTAGCTGAGATTGCTTCTTTTCATCTTCTTTCTTCCTTCGGAACTCATCATCCGACCTCGCGTACTTTTCGAAGGTGTCTAGTAGCGCGAAGATAGTCTTGGGTCTCTTCCTTGTTAGTGCGGAGTGAAAAGGGCCAGCCCTCAAGCCTTCCATCAGTGCATCGATAACTGTCGAAGCTCCTACGTCCTTTGCTCTTGACTTTATTTCCATGAATCTCTGCATGTATTCCCTTAAGCCTTCATTTGGCTTCTGTTTGCAAGAAAATAGTCTTCCCTGATGAATTTCTGATGCTTGGAAGCCTTGAAATTTGTTTATGAACTCCCTTCTTAATTCGGACCAAGAATTAATTGATCCTGGTTCAAGAGTGGAGAACCATGTCTTTGCTACTCCTTTGAATGCCAATACCAAAGCTTTCGCATACGTTGAGTTTGATCCTCCGCCGGATTCTACTGCGGCTTCGAAGGACATGAGGAACTCTCTTGGACATGTTTTTCCTTGGTATGCCTTTATCTTCGGCATTTTGAAGTTGACTGGCCAAGGTTCACTCTGTAGCTCTTCACTCAAAGGCGAGTTCTCGTTGTGGATGATGCATGGCTGGTTGTCCTTGCCAGAGCTGCTTACTTCGTACACCACTTTGTGCTCGGCTTGTTTGCGAGTCTTGTGGTGCATATCTTGTTCTTGTTTCTTCAGGTTCTCCATTTCCTCATTGTATTTGTTTAGCTTGCTGTCCATTACGCTGATCTCTTGTTGGGCTTGCTTTATTTTTTCGAGCATGTCCATTTTTAGCTTCGCTGTCTTTTCGATGATGGCCAATTTCTTTTCTCTTTCGATTCTCTCTTGTTCTATGATGCGAAGCCTTTCAGCTATGTTACGTGTTTCGTCGTCCTCTTGTTGGAAACTTCCTGCTTGAGATGTTTCAGCGTTGTTTATTTGCATAGCTCTTAAGGCTTCTTCTTTTCTTGCAATTTCTTCAGCTCTTGGTACCTCTTCTGCTCGTGCGGCTTTGTCCCGCTCTTCTTGTTCTCTCGCTGCTTTAGCTTCTGCCTCCTTCGTGAGGCTTTCATTTTCGGCTTCGATTTCTGCGCGTTGTGTGTCGTTGACGTTTGTTTTTGACTTCGTTTTCGCCATGTTGATCGTGGTCGTGGGTTCGCCCCGCAGGACGGCGCCAAATGTTGGGGGATCGAAGGTCTACGTGAGACGTGTCGAAGCCCTCGATCTTGCTCGCCCGAAGCCTTCGATGGATGCCGGAACCTTCGGATTACCCTGCGAAGCCCTCCTTGGCAGATATCATCGTCTGTTGTTCCTGGCATGAGCTGCATCAATTCACTGCAATGAGCGTTTGGTTGCCTGCATGAGCGGATACAACAACGTGCATTAGTTAATGTAAAATTATGGAGTGAATTGCACAAAACTACAACTATTTGTGTCAAGGTTTCACAAAACTACAACTTTTGGAACCTATTTCAAAGAACTACAACTATTTTGACCACGTGTTTCAGAAAACTATGACTTTCGTGTTCGGCCCCACATGTCATTCTCAGTTTCAAAGCACTACCATCTGTGATGCTGACATGTGGGACCGGACACAAAAAGTTGTAGTTTTCTGAAATGCATGGTCAAAATAGTTGTAGTTCTCTGAAATAGGTTTCAAAAGTTGTAGTTTTGTGAAACTTTGACACAAATAGTTGTAGTTTTGTGCATTTCACTCAAAATTATATGCCCTCATCCTTGCTCGGTGGGTACTGTAACATCCCACCCTAATCATGGTCTAAATCTTCTGTTAGTGCACATTGATCACAAATGTTAAGGATCACATTGGAGAAATTAATTTAAAAGCAAATCATTTGAAAATAGTCAAATATGAGCTTGAACTAGAACTTATAATTTTGTATACAAGTGGGCCCATTTAAAAATTTCCTTGGCATCCAGGGGCAAAAAGAGATTTTTGGAGAGTTTTGTGGATTTTTTTACAAAAGGAAATGGGCTCAAATAAATCAAAGATCATTTGTCCAAAATCTGTCTTAACTGAATTTTAACTCAAAATTTAAGTCGAATTAGAAAACAATGCAATAAGGGAAGCTGTTCATCTTAGTGAGACTTTTCAACCCTGAGTTTTTCAGATTTTTCTGAGCACAGGAGCATTGGATTTAAATTGTCGCAAATCAGCATGTGGAAAATCATTGAAAATTCGAAAATTCTACTGTAGCGCCGGGTGTCGTCTCAGTCGCGCGCGCCTCTCTCTCTGCCCATTCCGCCGGACTGTGGCCGGCGTCACCTCTGCACGGCGTCGACGACCGAGTCCGCATCCTTATCTCTTTTTTCTCGCAGTCAAGTCGTCGTATCCTCCTCTTCCTTCTTCTTCCCCGAGCGCCACCCAAGCCGCCATTGCCGCCCGGCACAAGGTCGCGAAGCGCTGCTGCTCCACTGCCCCTCGTGCCTCGGACCCAACAGCAAAAAGGTGCGCAAGGAGACCCTATAGGCCCCCACTAGCACGAACTTGAAGCTCCTCTTGTCTACGGCGAGATCGACACAAGATTTCGTGGATGGCCGCCGGGTGACCTAGCTCGACCTCGCCATAAAATACTCCCTCCCCAGTGAGCCAAACTGCAATTCCTTTGGTGGTTATCTTCCTCTCTCGTTCCCTCAGCTCCCTGATGTTGTCCCGTTGTACATCTCGCAGCCATATCGCCGGAATTCCGTTCTTCCCCGCCGCCGGCCACCGAACCCGCCGCCACCGTGCCGACGGACTTCGCCTTACGGCCTTCCTCCACGTACACACGTACCTCAAGGAGCTCCTCCTCATCAAGGTGATTCTCATGCTCCCTCTATCTCGCCATCTCGTCGCCTCCTCTCGCCGGAACGCCGTGCGCCGCCGCCCTCGCCGCCGACGTCACCGCGCAGCTCGCGCACGTGCACACCACCCTGCCCTAGAGCCGCCTTAACGCCCTCTACACGATGCTGCTGACGTTCACGCAAAAATCGCCGCCGTTTAGCCGGAACGGCGACCTCGCCGTCGTTCTTGTCGCGCGCGCACGCCATGCCCTGGCACTGCTACAGTGCCGCGAACTTTTTTTCCTTTTATTTTTCTCAGAAATTTGATCAAACTTGTAAATTCGATAGAAATTCAAATACAACTCAGAAAAATGTGAAACCAAGTTTGTTGGGTTCCTTGTGAACAGACCTATCCAGTGCCTGAATTCGGCTTAGTCATTTTTATAAACAGATCTATGCATGCAAAAATTCTGATTTTTGGCACACATACTCCATGTGAGTTCACTGAACTGCTCACAAAACAGTTTCTTGAAATTCACCATATTTTAGGAGTAATTTCAGTTTCAAGTTTCTAACAAAATCATTTTTATCATTTTATTCCTGCACTTTTTGGCATCAAATTTTGGATATGTTACTGTACCTAGAATTAGGTTGCTAAATAAAAATACAAACTTAATTTTAGATCTTCCAGAAACCTTTTAAAGAATTTAGAAGAAGATCCCTTATTTGCACTTAAGAAAATTCATAAATTCAAAATAATTTGTGTAAATCACTTGAGACCAGAATACTAAAATCTGATAAATGGCCCTGCAAGCATGTTGCATTGTGCATAATAACATCATCATGACATATTTGTCAAGTAAGTTCCATGAACCCTCTTTGACTTGGTGCATATGATTGCATTCATTTAGGGAACGACGCCGGATTCGAGGATGTGGAGATCGAGGCCGAGGAGACCGGCGCTGACTTGAACGTGCTTGAGTGTGCTAACCACCAGCCCCAAGGCAAGCCCCGGTGCACTCCTATGTTTACAAAGTTTTACATTTCCTCACATGTACTTCGAGTCATTTATTGTGCCCGAAGGTCGGATGCGAGAGCGACTGACTCCCATGGCATCGAGGGTCTCTGCGTACAAAATATTTAAGCCACTACCACCATCCATCAATACCTTGGATAGGCGCTTGTTGGAGACGATGGGGTCGACGACGAGTGGGTACCGCCCCGGACGCGGCACGTACTCGGGGTGGTCGCCGCGGTCGAAGGTGATGGCCGCCTCGGACCACTTGAGGAAGGCCGGAGTCGCCGGCTCGGCGGCGTACACCTCTCGGCGCTCCAGCTTCTGGCGCCGCTTGGAGGAGCTGACTCCTTCGCCTCCGAAGATCATGAGGCAGCCGGTGGTTTTCGGAAATCCACCGTCCGCCTCCTTGTCGTCCTTCCCGTCATCCCTGGGGTCAGAATCCTTGGGGTCGGACTTCTTTGCCTTCGCGCCCAGGAACTTCAGCATGAGCCCGCAATCCTTGAGGGCGTGCTTGACGGGGTAGGCGTGGTTGGGGCACGGCGCCTCCAGCATCTTTTCGAAATGCTGGTTCTTGCCGTCGTTGTCGACGGCCGGCTTCTTCTGCTTACGCTCGACGGCCGCGACGAGCGCGTCGTTGCGGCGTTGCTGATCGCCGCCCTTCTTCTTCTTCTGCTTTTGCTTCTTGTCGTGCGGGGCAGACGGACCCGCACCGGAACTCTCGTTCCGCTTTGCCTTGCCTTTAGTCCGGTGAAGGAGGGCATCGACCGCATCCTCACCTGAGGCGTAGCTGGTGGCCACGTCGAGCAGCTCCTTGATGGAGCGCGGGCTCTTGCGGCCGAGCTCATGAACGAGCCCTTCGTTGCCGGTGCCCGCTATGAACGCGGAGATCACCTCGGCGTCAGCGAGATTGGGTAACGCGTTGCATTGCCTGGAGAACCGCTTGATATAGTCCCTCAGGGACTCGTCGGTGCCCTGTCGGCAGTTCCGAAGGTCCCACGGGTTCCCCGGGCGCGCGTACGTGCCCTGGAAGTTGCCGATGAACACCTCCTGGAGGTCAACCCAATCCTGGATTGAGCCCTCCGGGAGATGCTCGAGCCACGTCCTGGCCGAGTCGGCCAATAAGAGGGGGAGGTTGCGGATAATGAACCGTTCGTCGGTGGCACCGCCGGCCTGGCACGCCAGGCGGTAGTCCTCCAGCCACAACGCGGGATTCGTCTCCCCGTTGTACTTCGTGATATTGCTGGGCGGTCGAAACCGCTGGGGGACGGGAGCCCGCAAGATGGCGCGGCCAAAAGCCCGTGGGCCGGCCGGGACCGGAGCCCGAGGCTTGTCTTCCTCCGGGTCAAATCTCCCGCCACGCCGCGGAGCGTAGACAAAGTCCTCGGTTTCGCAACGTGGACCTCGCCATTGCTCGCGACGCCTTGCCCGCAGAATGTCGCGGGCGTCGCGGATCCTGCCGATCCGCTGATGGACCGGCGGCGCGTCCCCAGTCCCACTTTGCTCGGGGGTTTGGTGGACGGAACTTTCGGGTTGTGCCCGCGGCTTGCTTGGCGTGCGGTAGGAAACGCTGGATTCCCACCGCCGTGCAGCGGAGCTTTGCTCGCGCTCGGCCTGCTGCACCGCCGCCAAGTCCAGGAGGTCCTTGAGCTCCCCCTGGATTCTTCGCTGGTCCTCGTTGGACGGTTGCGGGAGCGCGCGCAAAAGTGTCGCAGCCGCGGCGACATTCTGGCTGGGCCTGGTGTATCTGGGCACGAGGTTGCCCGCCTCGGCCAGAATCCGCTGCCGGGCTTCGCGCCCATGGGCACGCACACGTTCGCGCTGGGCCTGGCGCTGCGCCACCTCGTGTTCGAGCCGCTCGCGCTCCTCCTTGAGCCGCCGCGCGGCTTCTGCGAGCTCGTGTTGGCGTTGGAGCAGACGCTCCAGGTCATCGCCCCCCCGGAGGTCGGCGCTCGCCGGAGGGGTTTCATGCTGCGCCTGTGTCACAAGCAGGGGCGCGGCTTCTGCGGCCGCTCCGGCGTCCGCCGTCGTCGCGGCCGCTGCAGGGTCTGGCTGCGCCGCCACGTCGTGAACGTTGCGGCGGCTACCTCCGCCGGCTTCCACCACCATGCACTCGCGCGAAGGATGGTGACTGCCGGCGTCGGAGTCGTAGTCGAGGAGGTCATCCTCGTCGCTGTCGTAGTCGTACTCCGCCATACCCATGAGCTCCGCGCCCGCGGACATGGCGAGGGTGAGGGCCCTTTGTGGGGGTGCCGGCGGTTCGACGCGCGAAAGCCCCCCATCCCGGACCACGATGAACTCCAGGCTCCCGAAGTACACGAGAGCGCCCGGAGCCTAATCGACGTCGTGGCTCGCCATCAACTGAAGATGTCAAACGCGCTGAGGTCCCCTACCTGACGCGCCAACTGTCGGTGTTAAGAAACCGGCCGACAAGTAAATTTGTAACTACGGCGCCTAACAGTCTTCTATGATGGCGAGGGTTTTGCGAGAGAGGCAAGGTTTATACTGGTTCAGGCAATCGATGCCCTACGTCCAGTTCGTGGGTGGTTCGTGTTTCGACTTGCAGAGGGGAGCTACAAGTGTTGACGAGGGAGGAGAAAGACTCCAAGCCTCTTCGTGTGTATCTCTATGTCTGTGTGCGTTGTATCTCTGGATCCCCCCCTCCTGATGCACCAAGCCCTCCTTTTATAATCAAGGAGTGGGCCGGTTTACAAATGAGAACGGGGTTTTCGAGTTGTGGGCAGCGCAGCTACGCGCCGCACTAGTCTGATCCCTATCCGCTACTGTGGCTCTAGTCAGGCGGCGTCCTGTCAGCCCGGTCGCCGGGCAGGTGGTCGCGATGTCAACCCAGACTGTCGCGACCGTCTTGTCGCCGGTCCGGTCTTCGTCCCTGTTCAGGGTGATGATGATGCCGTAGCCATCCCACTGCTGTACTCGAGGTGTCAGGCGGCGCTGTGAGATGGGACGGATGTCACTGTGCAGGTCAGATCGCGTGCCTGCAAGTAGATGAGTTGCTGGGTAGAATTAAGGCTCCCCAGCTACTCGTCGTAAATGCCTGTCCTCCTTGCCAGAGGAAAATCTTCTCGACGAAGTCTCCCAACTCGGGGTCGGGCGAAGCGCGGCTTGTGGGCCCGCCCGACTGGGAGTCGGGCGAGGCGGAGTTCGGGGCCCGCCCGACTGGGGGTCGGACGGGGCGGAAGTTGTGGGCCCCGGCCGACTCGGGGTCGGACGAGGCGGAGTTCGGGGCCCGCCCGACTGGGGGTCGGGCGAGGCGGAGTCTGTGGACCCCACCCAACTCGGGGTCGGGCGGGGCGGAAGTCGTGGGCCCCGGCCGACTCGGGGTCGGACGAGGCGGAACTTGTATGTGCCCTCGGGGTCGGCCGTGGGCCCCTCGAGCGCTCTGTTGTCGTGTGCCTGTTCCTGTGGGCCCTACACAATTAAGCTGAGACGATTAGCAGAATTAAGCATCCTAGATCAGGATACCCTGATTTGGGTATCCGTCAGCCTTCGGCCTCATCGTGACTTGGCTTCTTGGGGATGGTTTTCCCCTTGCTGTAGCGTGGTGGTGCACTAGCGGGAAGGTTTTTAGAGGGCCCTTTTGCTGCTGCTGGTGGTGGTGTGATGGTGAGAGGTTCTTCTTTGACGCTCATGGCTTGCTCACGGGTTGGAGTGACGGGATCAAGGATGTTTTCAAGGTCAAAGAAGCGGCAAAGCTCACTAGTGGTAGCGGGGACGTCAAAGCGCGGGATGCTGCTGTCCATGGTGGTGGCAAAGGTTTCTTTGGGCGAAAAGATAAAGGTTGAAGAGAGGTGCAAGTGAAAAAGGGTGGAAATCACCTTTATTTATATAGAAAACTATGGAAAGAATTAATTCTGATTTTTCCGCAGCGGAGCAAGAGCTGAATCAGTGGGATTTGAGTATGTGAACGTTGGAGCCGAGTGTGAGAGAAAAAAGGGACCGTTGGGGCTCCCACAGGGGTCGCCCGACCTGAGAAAGGGGGGTCGGCCGACCTGCTGTGGGCCCCTCTGGCCACCTTCTTTTTCTGGCTAATTTCTTGCTATATTTATTCGAAGGAAAGTGCTACTACGGGCGATAAAACAAATAAGAGGATATCATAATAAAGATTCTAAATTAATCAAGTGCATGACATCAAACTCTTTATTCGTATCAGGTTCAAAATAAATTTTTAGACGCTGGCCATTTACCATGAATACTTTACCTTCGTCGTCTTGGAGTGTGATTGCTCCATGTGGCGGAGTTTCAATAACCGTGTATGGCCCGTCCCATTTGCTTCTCAATTTTCCGTGCCCGAATAGTTTCACCCGTGAGTTGAATAGCAAGACTTTGTCTCCAACTTTGAATTCTTTTACTCTTATTCTTTTATCGTGCCACCGTTTAGTCCTCTCCTTATAAATGGCTGAGTTGTGGTAAGCTTTGTCTCTCCATTCTTCCAACTCAGCTATCTCCATTTTTCTCTTCCATCCGGCACCTCGAAGGTCCATATTCCATTTTCTAATGGCCCAATATGCTCGATGTTCCAACTCGATGGGTAAATGGCATGTTTTTCCATATACGAGTTGGTATGGTGACATGCCTATGGGTGTCTTGTATGCTGTCCGGTATGCCCATAGTGCATCGGGTAGCTTGCTTTTCCATGACTTCCCCATTTCTAACACGGTCTTTTGCAGGATCCGTTTGATTTGCTTGTTTGAAGTCTCGGCCTGCCCGCTTGTTTGAGGATGGTATGGAGTGGCTATGTTGTGTCGTGCTCCAAGTTCTCTAAGGAAGCTTCGGAAGGTCTTATCAATGAAATGAGACCCTCCGTCGCTTATCACTAGTCTCGGTGTTCCAAATCTTGGGAAGATAATCTCGTGGAACATCCGGCGAGCGTGCTTGGAGTCGGCAGCTCGGCATGGCATTGCCTCTACCCATTTGGACACGTAGTCGACTGCCACCAAGATGTATTCACAGTCTTGTGACTTGGGGAATGGCCCCATGAAGTCGATGCCCCATACGTCGAAGTGTTCGACTTGTAAATTGAAGTTGAGGGGCATTGCATCCCTTGCCGTGATGCCTCCAAATCTTTGACATTGTGGGCATCGTCTGACGAATTCTTTTGTGTCTTCGTACATTGTTGGCCAAAAGAAACCACTTTGCCATATCTTGGCCTGAGTACGAAACACTCCATGGTGTCCCCCGTATGGAGCTGCATGACATTTCTCGATGATTTGTGTGCTCTCGGGTGTTGGCACACATCTTCTGAGCAGTCCATCGGCGCAGACACGGTAAAGGAAGGGCTCACTCCAAAGGTGACGACGACTCTCATAGATGAGTCGTCTCTTGTTTTCTCCCGGTGGTACGTACCCCGTCACTATGAAGTTCACAATGTCGGCGTACCACGGATGTGAGTCCTTGACGTGGAGTAGCATGTCGTCGCGCAAGAAGTCATTGATGGGTAATTCCTGCGGGTTAGTGAATTGCATGCGCGACAAATGATCCGCTACAGAATTTTCTACTCCTTTCTTATCACGAATTTCTAAATCAAACTCTTGGAGCAGAAGAATCCATCTTATCAAACGGGGTTTAGCATCTTTCTTAGAGAGCAAAAACTTCAAAGCAGCATGATCGGTGTAAACGATAACTTTTGCTCCAGCTAAGTAAGATCTAAACTTATCAAAAGCAAAAACAACAACAAGGAGCTCTTTTTCAGTGGTAGTATAATTCAACTGAGCTCCAGACAGAGTTTTGCTAGCATAAGAAATTGCATGATGCTTCTTATCTCTAGTTTGACCAAGAACAGCCCCCACAGCAAAATCGCTAGCATCACACATAATTTCAAACGGAAGCGTCCAATCAGGGGGTTGGATGATTGGAGCGGAGATGAGTGCTTTTTTGAGAGTATTGAAAGCATTCATGCATTCATCAGTGAAATTAAAGGGTGCATCTTTTGCAAGCAAATTTGTAAGGGGTCTAGCAATTTGAGAGAAATCTTTGATAAAACGGCGATAGAACCCCGCATGTCCAAGAAAACTGCGAACACCCTTAATATTAACGGGAGGTGGAAGCTTTTCTATAACTTCTAATTTCGCCTTGTCCACCTCTATCCCTCTTTCAGAAATCAAGTGCCCAAGGACTATGCCTTCTCTAACCATAAAGTGGCATTTCTCCCAATTGAGCACTAAGTCCTTTTCTTGACAACGTTGCAAGACTTTGTCTAAATTTTCTAAACAATGATCGAAGGTTTTCCCATAGACAGAGAAATCATCCATAAAAACCTCCATAATCTCTGCGATCATGTCAGAAAAGATAGACATCATGCATCGTTGAAAAGAAGCAGGCGCATTACATAGCCCAAAAGACATTCGACGATAAGCATAAGTTCCGTAAGGGCATGTGAAAGTCGTCTTACTCTGATCATCGGGATGGATGGGAATTTGATGATATCCCGAATACCCATCAAGGAAACAAAAGAAAGAATGATTTGCCAGCCGTTCCAACATCTCATCGATGAAGGGCAGTGGAAAATGATCTTTCTTTGTAGCCTTGTTAAGTTTTCGGTAATCGATGCACATTCTCCACCCCGTGACGGTTCGTTGAGGGATTAATTCATCCTTGTCGTTATGAACGACCGTCATTCCTCCCTTCTTGGGCACAACCTGCACTGGGCTCACCCACTCGCTGTGTGGAACAGGATAGATAATACCAGCATGCAAAAGTTTCAAAACCTCTTTCTTAACGACTTCCCTCATTGCATTGTTCAACCTCCGTTGAGGTTCCCTAGAAGGTGTGCTATCGGGATCTATGGGAATGCGATGGGTGCAAAGAGCAGGGCTGATTCCCTTGAGGTCTCCTAGCGAGTAGCCAAGAACGGAGCGACGTTTCTCTAACACGGCTAAGAGTTTAGCGGTTTCTTCCTCCGAAAGCTTGTCACTTATGATGATAGGCGTTTCGGGGTTTCCGTGAAGAAAAGCGTAGCGTAAGCCCGGTGGGAGTGCTTTGAGCTCTATGGGCGGTGGCGGCGAGGCTAAGGTTTCGGGCAGCTCAAAGGTTTCTTCCGAACCGTCTTCTTCTAAAACAAAATTGAGAGCATCTTCTTCCAAGGACGATTCGGGGGTTTCATGAAGAAAAACTGCCATAACTTCCTCTATGCAATCGTCTACTTCGGGGGACTCCTCGGCAAAAGTATTTAGCGTATGAACGATAGGGAAGGAAAAAGGTTCCTTGCGGAGGGTGAAGTCAAGGGTTCCAGAAGGCGATATTTTTAAGAAAAGCTTTTCTATGGGATGGCCTACAAGAATATCAAAATCCAAAACCCCGAAGACGTGAAAATCCAGCGATACTTCGGCATCATCGTGCTTAATGCAAACGTCTCTAACGATCCCCAAACCCTCAAAGAAGTGCCCCGGAGAGGTTCTAAGGAGTTTGCTAGTGGGTGCCCAAACTTCGTTCCCAAACATGGTTAAAGCAAAAGATTCGGACATGATGTTGGCACCCACTAAAGGATTATAGAGAACATCTACCTTTGATCCCCGAATTGAGCTTTGGATGGTTGAGGTAGGATGTTCAAAACGAATAGTATCGGAAGAAAGCTCATTTTCTCTCAACCATTCATCGCTTATGATCGATGTCAACTCCCGAATGGTTTTCAAAAGAAAATCTTTTTCTAAAGGTTCGGGGGTTGGTGCAGGGAGTTTTGGCCTCTTTTGACAAGAGTAGTTCGAGGAGTCTCCAAAATTTTCAAAAATTTCTTCCTCGACCTCAAACGGGAACTCGAGGTTCATCATCCTCTATCATTGTTTTTGTGTTAGATGGGGACTCGATTGTTGGGTCTACCATTGTAGGCACCAATTGTTGTGTTTCTTGCACAACGAGTTCCTCATCTTTTGACTCCGGCTCAACTAGTAAATCAGCGGAAAAAGGAGTGTTTTCCACAATGCGATCCAAAAGTTCGTGTGCTTCCGCTATGGTCTTATGAGTAAAAGATCCACCAGCGGCCGTGTCAAGATAAAGTGCGGTATCGCTGCTCAATCCCGAATAAAAATGTTGTAATAAATCGGGTTCGGGGAGCAACAATTCAGGTCCGGAGTCTGTTAATGAACAGAACCGAATCCATGATGCACTCAAGGTTTCCTCTTTTTCTTGCCCAAAGTTAATTATTTCCGCTCGTAGAGAAGTGATACGGGATACGGGGAAGAACGCTAGACAAAATTTGTCTCGCAATTCTTTCCAATCACCGTTCACTCTCTTAGCGGTGTAAGTGTACCATTGCTTCGCCCTCTCATTGAGAGAGAAGGGAAACAATTTCCACTTCAACGTTTCTTGTGTCATGCCATGGATCGATCGGCATGAACACAAATGCTCAAACTCTCGCAAGTGTTCATAAGGATTTTCATGTTTAAAACCCGAAAAGGATAAACCTCTTATCATCGAAATGTAATCGGGGGAAAACTCATAGCCAGATGAAGAAATGGGTTGTGATGATGATGGTGGCTCTAAGAGCTCGCCCCGTGGAGTAGAGAATGATTGGATGGTGGGTTGTGACTCCATGAAATGTTTTTGTGAGTTTTTGAAATTAAGGGAAATAAAAACAGAACGGTAAGTAAGATAGATTACGAGGGCAAACTTAATTTGCAATAGAGATATCAACCGTTCCCCGGCAACGGCGCCAGAAATGCTTGTTGGTATTTCTTACGTCACAGATAAATCCGCAAGCGCACGGAATACCGTTGTAGCACTTCACCCGGGAGTATTCCAAGGTATCGTATTTGTTTTCCCCAAGGAACGGAGTTATTCTACCGCAGGGCAAGTTTTACCCAAGGACAACCAAGACAACTAGCAACCTAGGATCGAGAGGGTGATTATATCTAGTTATCCTAGAGGATAGACGAACTCAAGCTCTACTTGTCTACTTCGGGCGCCGGCTTAGGCCTGGTCTGCCAAGCCACTCCGACCTGTAGCTCTACTATGCACCCGAACGTGGAGGGTTCCTTTGGACGGACAGGGCTGTCACTTCCTGCCGCCTACCTCTACAAACCGTGGAGCACACAGCAAACAAAGGTAACCTCTAGCCTAGACACCACGTCTATGCCGTTGATTACTACTCTAACCTCGGCCCAAAGCTGAATTTAGAAGGCTAGAGCACCCTTTGCGGAGCGATGATCCCGTAAACAAGTATAACAGGAATTACGCCTAGAAAAGTAATAATGCTCGCTAGATAAATAATCACCACGTATAAATCACAAAGAGTGTTTACACGCCAAGGTAAAGAAATAGAACTAAACCTCCACCAAAGTGGAAGGAGTATTCCTTTCTCTCCCTTGCCCTCTCTCCTATTCTACTAGTGTACAAAAGGCTCTCAGCCTAAGGATTGGAGTGGAGCTCTATTGGAGAGTCTTGCGTCTTGTGGTGTGTTGAGAGGGAGGGGTGCCCCTTTATTTATATCCTTGGAAGGTCGGCAACTTTGAGGCGGTTCCCGAGGTCGGTGACATTTAATGCAGGGGGAACCGACCTCCAGAAGTCGGTGATGAACCGCCATAAAAAGATGGGCCAGTGGGGCCTCCCTGGCAGGTCGGCCGACCTGGCCAGAGGGGGTCGGCCGACCTGGCCTTGGCCCCTCTGGGCCTGGTCCTCCTCTGGCTGCTTCCTTGGCCTGTGTACTTGCCTAAACCACGTGCATTGCTTGATCTTGAAGCCTGATTCTGTGGTTTTGGGCTTTTGGACTAAGTTCTTCAGTCCGGGGAAAATCCGTTGATTGCAAAGTCCACGTCTAGTGCATGTTTTCCCCTGTTTTTGTATGGATTGCACCTGTACTTCATAATTCACCAAAACTAGTGGAATTTGTTAGAAATAAACCCTATGTCTACACTTGGTGATGGTGTTAGGTTCACAAAGGTGCATAAAGTTGACGGTAAAAATGGGTCGTAAGGACCGTCAACAGCTTGCGTGATCTTAGATGATAGGTAGAGGCCTTGCACGCTCTATGAATGTTGTACTTTAGGAGTAGTAGCTCACTAGTCTAACTTAGCATTGCTTAGAATTGTCTCTCGCCTTTTATTAGAGAGAGTGGGATACCTTTGTGTGTGTCACACTATCCTCAACTATTGAACTTTACCCCTGTTTTGGAATGTGGTTATATCATCTATCATTTGTAACACCACGAACATAAGTACTCTTGTCAACCATGTCTTCCCTTGGGAAAATATAAATACGATACCCTTGGAATACTCTCGGGTGAAATGCTACAACGGGTTATCCGTCCGCTTGCGGATATTCAATTAACATGATAAACCTTATAATACATATCTAGTACTTGTTACTAGACGTGGATTATTTGGTTAATAGTGCAAGTGACTCAAATCATAACCCCCGGCGTCTCCCGCGGTCGCGTATTTTCTGCGTGACCGTAAGAGACGCCAACACTCCCCACCGGATACTCCGGTAGGATACCGGATACTCCGAGCTACAGTGTTGTGAAGAGATTCAAATTCTGAGTTTTTCTGTCTAAGTCAGAAAAACCGGAAGTTCCGGTTTGGCAAACCGGAAGTTCCGGTTTTGTCGGGTTTATCCCTACCCGAACAGAAAACTTACCCCTTCGTTTACCATTCACATCCATCGTGTTCCTCTCACCGTGGGCGACTCCCCTCTTCCCTCCTTTGGCGATTTCATCTTCCATCCGTGGATTCCTTCGGTTTTTGGGTGGATTGTGTATCCCCAAGACCGGAGACTCCGATTCCACCTCCGGATTTGAAGTTTCCCTCTCCAAAGGTACCCATGATCTCCTTTTTTCGATCTTCTTGGTCCATGGGTAGATTTGAAATTCCTTCCTAGCATTGCTTCCTAGGATGCCATAGTACATATACCTGCAATATCTCTGTGATTGGTGGGTTGAATCGATCGGATTCAAGAACTAGGTTTTCCCCATGAAAACCGGAAGTTCCGGTTTGGCAAACCGGAAGTTCCGGTTTTGACTGGGGAAGTCTATTTCACGAATTTTGGTTGATTTATATTATGGCTAGGAAATCTAGTGCTATCTTGTTATCTACTCATGCCTTGAAACATCCTTAGTTGTTTTAGATGACTAGATGGACATAGGTTTTCCCTGAGAAAACCGGATGTTCCGGTTTGGCAAACCGGAAGTTCCGGTTTCCTCAGTGAAAACCTGAGTGCATGTTTCCATCTAAATTTGCTATCATATCATCTCAATTCCTGTTCTAGCTGTTTCCTAAAATCCTTCATGCATATTTGTTATATCAGGGGCAGCATGGCTGATGATGGAAGGGAAATGAGAAAGAAAGCAAGGCATGATGATCCGAACCCGCGTGTTGGTCGAAAGCAAACAGCGGCTCGCACCAAGAATCTGCCTAGGGGTACTATGGAAATTGAAGATGTTGTGGAAGAGGAGGTTGAGGAGACCTCCAGTGATGATATGGAGGAAGATGAGTATATTCCTTCTCCACAGCATCAAACCGGCGGTCATTCAAAAGGAAAATCAGCAGCTGGTATTGGCAGTGGCAGTGGGACAGCTGGTGAAAATAACAGTGAGTCCAGTGAGGAGGTTGAGGAAGATGAAGAGGGAGAGATTTTTGATGTGGAGGAGCCTGTTCCAGTGGGAAATGCAAATTATGGGGCTGCAAAATTTCATACTCCAGCTAATCCTCATTGGAGAGCAAAAGTGAGCTACAAAGGAAAATCTGAAGCAGTGAGAGAGATGAGGGCAGTTGATCCTAGGCAACTCCAGAAGGAAGCCTCTGACTACAGATTCCACACATATTTTCAGCAGGATTTCTATGAGTCAGTGATTGTGGCAAAGACAACTCCTGTGGCTATCTCCCAGTGGATTGATTGGCAGTATTTGGCAAGCAAGAATGACCCAATCATTAATGAAGTGATTGCTGCATGCAAAGTTAGAAGGCAACGTATCCTATGAGAACCAGGTTCGTGTGAGAACTATGAGAACTCCAATCTGGATCACATGATTTTGATCCAATGGTGCGCTTGAATTCAGGTGGGAGGGGAGATTTGCAAAATCACCGTCCACTTAATCATACTTTTGCAAATTCCCCCTCCCACCTCTCCCTATGCGCCCCCCTTAGATCAAGATCATGTGGCCCAGATTAGAGTTCTCATAGTTCTCACACGAATCTGGTTCTCATAGGATACGTCGCCAAGTTAGAAAGGTCTATGATATCATGAGCATTCAGAAGGATTGGAACAATGAGATCATTGCTCAGTTCTTTGCTACTTTGTATGTTGAGGAGAATGATAGAGTCAGTAAATTCCATTGGATGACAGAGGGTCGTTGGTTTGAAGTGAGCTATGCACAGTTTGCTAGAATTCTTGGTTTTGGAAGATATGATGCCAACCGTCCCCGCCTTCACTCACAGGCTATTCTGAGCACAAGCAGAATGAGTTTCATGTATCCAAGAAGCATGCAAGGCAGCAAGGGTCACTCTACGGGTTTGCTCCCTTTCTATGGATATTTGAACCGGTTGTTTAGGAAGACTCTCACTCCTAGAGAGGGTGATGCTACAGCTATTCCTTCCTACAACAAGAACATTCTTGCAGCTATGTTTGGGACTCCTCTTCATGGCACCCCATTCTCAGTGTTTGATTTCATATGGGAGGAAATCAAGATTATTGCAAATAATCCTCTCAAGAGTTGTGCCTATGCACCATACATTATGCTTATGATTGAGAAGGTCACCGGTGGCATTTTTGAGTGTGAGATGAAGCATTTGTATCTAAAGGTCAAAACAAATATGAAAATGCCGGTTGAGGACAACGGGCCAGCAGCTCAAACGCATGAACCATCATCCTCCCAAGGTCCTAGCAGCAGCAGGACGCATAGGGGCAGCGGATCTTCCTCTCCAATCAAGAAGTTCTTCAATATTCTTCTTGGCATGTGTCGGTCTCAATATGATACGGATGTGAAAGCACACAATGAGAGGAAAGAAAGAAGGAAGCTCACAAAGATAGTGAAGCAAATAGCTCAAAAAGATCATCCCGATATTGTTTGCTCTCCTATTAGAAATGATGATAGTCCACCTATGGAAAGCTTTGAGGAAAGGATTAGTGGCTATCAACAACAAAATCTCAGTGCTCAGATTTTTGGTGACCAAAGCTTCAATGAGTATGGATTTGGTTTCTTTGGTGAGCAGCCACAGCAGCAGCCCCCTCCCTTCTCCCCTCCAAGACATGAAGATGAAGGAGAGGAAAATGTTGGAGATGGCGAAGACGACGAGTGAGCAATCTTGGAAGTATCTCTACTCCTTTTTGGTGCTGGATGACAAAGGGGGAGAGAAATATTAAAGCTTCAAGTCGACGCCGTCAAATTTCAGTTCTCTTTCGGTCTTGGTCTGCTCTGTCCAGTAAAACCGGAAGTTCCGGTTTGGCAAACCGGAAGTTCCGGTTTGGCTGGGCAGAACACTATCTATCCTTGTATCGCTTTTATCGCTTTGTGGACTTGAGAACAATTGTAATGTGTGAACTATGTGTGTTGAACCTTGTAATAAGTTTCTAAGGATCTCTTTATGCTAGTGTGTGATGCATTGTTGAAATGGTGAATTGTTTTCTTTTTCTGTCTCTGTGCAGCCTGAAAAATCGGAAGTTCCGGTTTGGCAAACCGGAAGTTCCGGTTTTGGCCAGACAGCACAGATGCTTTTCTGTTTATTTTGTTGTGTGATTATCTTGTCATATGCATCACGTATTATTTGTTCACACACACTTGTTGCACCCCACAAATGCGTACATGTAAGAAAAGCTCTCATGTTTTCCATTCTATATGTGCAAATGGCATTTGAGGCCAATTTCTTGAATTTCATTCAAATATGCACATATTAAGGGGGAGCTTGTTCTACATGTTTGCATTCAAAATATTCTTTGAATATCATTTGTAAGCTTTAATCAAGGTTGTCATCAATCACCAAAAAGGGGGAGATTGAAAGTGCATGTGCACCCCTAGTGGGTTTTGGTGTATTGTATGACAACATGATTAAAGGTCTAATATTCTTTGTGAGTATATGGACAGGTTGCAAGCAATATATGTACAATGTCTCTCACGAATACACTCCTTGATGTACAATCGTTTAAAGCAAATAAAGACCCTATGGGCATTATGATGAAAAGAAATGAATTATTTCAAATACAAGATTCTATATCTAGTGGCTTTCTCATGGTCAAAATGAAGGATGATCAAGTGCTAAATGTCAATAATGATTATATATTTGGAAGCAACTTGATCAATCAACAAATCAATTATCAACATAAAATTGGATGCTTAAGGATGATGCAAAGCAATGTATGGCTTAAATAGCAAGAAGGTGAAGGGTTGACATGACTTGGTCGCGATGAACCATAGTTAGGAGAAGGGCAAGCAGGAGTCTTGGCGCCGAGGCACCTAATGTATGGTGAAGGGCAAGTGGAGTCGATTTCGATGGACCGTTCAAGCTATATGAAGTATATGTTGCTAAGTATCAATTATTGTTGAATTACAAGCTCAAGATAGTGATGCTCAAGAGAAGCTCATGTGGCTGCCCTCATAAAGCAAAGTTGAAGAGAAGTGGCAATATCAAGTTTCTTATATGCTCAAGTTGTAAAAGTTGTTTTTATATTTGATCTTGAGTATAGGTATACCGCTCTATCAAGAGGGATGCTACATGGATAGCTAGCAAGTCTCAGTGCTCAAGAAAAACCTAAGTGAGAAGAGTGAAACACTATAGCCAAAAATTTGCACTTAGTCTGTGAGCCTGGCAAAACCGGAAGTTCCGGTTTGCCAAACCGGAAGTTCCGGTTTTAGCAGATTTGAATCCTAACGGCTAGTTCTGGGAAACCGGAAGTTCTGGTTTTTACTGGCTAGTTTCCAACGGCTAGTTTCGGGGGAATGAGTATAAATACCCCACCACACCCTCTCTTTGAGGGTGCTGACCACATCCACGAATATATCCAGAGCCAAGGTGTCCTAGAGTTCTCCCCAACCTCTCTTTGTGAGATTTGTGAGATTATAGCTAAATCCTTTGGATTGGGTTGAGAGAATTTGAATTAGAGAGCACAAGAGAGCATCTCATACTTGAGCATTTGAGCACTTCGCCTTGAATCCGTGAAGCATTTGTTACTCTTGGAGGTGAAGCCTCCTAGACGGCTAAGTGTCATCCCTAGAGCTCCCAAGCTTGTGGTGAGCCTTGGGAAAGTTTGTGCAAGGCCCGTTTCGCCTCCGCAAGGAAAGAAACAAATAGTGGAAAGGAGGAAAGTGGTTGAAAGAGACCCGGCTCTTGAGTAGAGCTTCCTCAACGGAGACGTAGGCAGCTTGGACAGCAAGCTGCTGAACTTCGGGAAACAACTCCTTGCGTGCTTCACTCGGTTTGCATTTGCTTTACACGTTCTTATCATTTATATGCAAATCTTGATTGACTAGGTTGCTTGTGTAGTTGAGCTCTTATTCTCTGTGTATACTGTGCTAGAGCTCTTTTACATATCCTAGTTGTTTACTTTCAACCTAGAGGGAACCGGGGATCGAAAGATCTGAACTTCTGTTTTTCTGTCCCGAGAAAACCGGAAGTTCCTGTTTGCCAAACCGGAAGTTCCGGTTTTGGCAGTTTCAGTTTCCGCTGCAGTTTTAATTGCTTAATTTCGTATATCGCCTATTCACCCCCCCTCTAGGCGACATCAAGGGACTTTCAGTTTCGTGTACACCTATAAACCTGCTAGTGATCATTTGATCAATCACTCAACGAAGTAGAAAGTGAAGAATGAATTGCAATGCGTGAAAGGGAGGGGAAGATCGACGTTCGTGACTCTTTGATCCAATGCTTATGGTTTGTAATTATTACTCGTAGTTATCTGAAAGTGTAATTATCATTGTTTCTCCTCTCGTGGCCGAGTTATGTTGTGAGTTTATTGGTTCCATTTTGGTGGCCGTTGTATTATTTGACTCTCTTTGTTAATTTGCCATCTCACCACGGAAAGTCCCCTGCGTTGACATGCAATGCACCGGATAAACTCGTGTTAGCGTATTGAGTTGCAGCTCGTCCTACAAACTTTTACAGAGCGTTATCATCTAACTGTATGCACATATAGTTCCATGAGACCTCTTCTGAAGTTTCAATAGAATTACGTGAGCATTGTCCTGAGGATGAGACGTTGTGCATACCGGACAGCTCTCTATTGACACATTTGGGATATATAACATTTATGTTCTCTTTCACCGAATAAAACTTCGAGCTACAAATGTGCACACCAGTTTTTTTATTATGGCAAAGAACAAAAAGAACAAATTAAAATACGTAGCACTTTATTACATTGTAACAAGGAAATATAAAAAGGACATAGCAGAACATTACACAGACTGCACAGATACGCTAGAGGTATGTAGAGCCTATTATAACATGCATGATCTGGCTAGATACTGCTCATTGCCGTCCGGCCCATCGTCCATGGTCGATGCGTGACTTCTTCCTCTTCCTATCAGGAATATCAGAATCATTTGAGGCCGCTGAAATATAATGACTCAAGAAAGTGGCTCGCATCACCATGTTGTTGTCACTTGTGAGCAAGTCATAACACTTATCTTCCAGCGCCTGGCATTTAGCCTTTGTGGCAAAGCATAAAACCCGGAACACCGTTGTTGGGGTTTTGAAGGTCCCGGGTGGACTCAGCGAAGCCCTCCAACAGGTTGTAGGTGATTGCTATGTCCTTGCGAAGCCCTCTGAGCACTTTGGCGTCTGAAGATCTTCTTGCGAAGCCCTCTCGATGCCTTGGTGCCTTCAAGTTCCTTGGCAAAACCCTCCTGAAATGTCCATGTTGCCAGATGAAGGTTCACTTGCCCAGGCTGTTCCTTGGGTCTTTGTTATATATAACACTTTTTTTTTGAACCAAACCAGTGGGAGAGGCCCCCACTGTATTTTTTCTATTAATATAAGACAAAAAGAATATTTACAGGTTACAAGGCCCTAGGCCCAAAATAAGACCCTAGAGAAAGATAAGTTACATCGGATTACTCAACGAATTATCCAACAAAAGTTTGACACTGTGGTTAGCTCTGTGGCACACAAGAGCTAATTCTTCCTTGAAGTTTTGATCGCAAGTCGCAAAGGAAAGAGTTTTGTTGTCAAATATAATGCCATTGCGATGACACCATATCTTCCAGCAGCCGACAATGAAGATTTCTCTGAAAATTTTGGATCCAAAATCCTGTCGGGCCTGTAGCATCATATTTTCTGGAGAGACATTAGTGTTCCACCGGATTCCAATAGACTACCAGCATGCCCTGCTAAAGGGGCATTTGAACAGTAGATGCATCAGAGTTTCCTCAGTTCCATTCTGACAGAAAACACAGCTGTAGTTAGGCAAGTGTCTGTTCTTTCTTCTGAGCAAGTTGCGTGTGTTAATTCGATCCCTGAAGACCAGCCACGTGAAGAACTTAATCTTGGGCATGCAGCATGAATTCCATAGCCATTTGTCCCAAGGAGAGACTGGCCTAGGTCCTATAAGCTGTAAGTATGCTTTCTTGGTGAAGTAAACATCTGAGCCCCAAGAATATGTCCATTTGTCATTGACTGCTGGTTGTAGGTTATGTTGGGCACATATGAGCTGGAGATCTTGTAACTGAGCTGAGGCTTCAATAGTAAGTGGCAGAATGAAGAGGGATTCAACATTCTGTTCCAAGAATTTATTGACGATATATTCTTATTATTGGCGAAAGAATAGAGCTGAGGATATTATGTGCGCAGACCCCCAGCAGCCCATGTAACTCCACTGCCAATAGTGCATCTAGCAATTCTGAAGAACTTCTCCGCATTTCTCATGATGTCTGTCCACCAAAAGGATCCCACAGGCCTTCTAGCATGTGGTGGTGTATCAGTTCTATAAAAGTGAGACCATGTGAGCTGAACCCAGGGCAGATCTAGCCGATTGTAGAACTAGTGGAGAAATTCGAGTAGAAGGGCAGCATTTTGAGCTCTAAGATCAACCACACTCAATCCACCTTGATCCTTAGGCCGTTGTGCTTTTTTACATGAAACCAAGCAGCCACCTTTTCTATTCACATCACCAGCATCCCAAACTGAGTGCATTCTGTATGTGTCAATTTGATCCAGCATTGAAAAGGGGACCCTGTATGTGCACATGAAGAACATGGGTAGTGCTGTCATGACTGAGTTTACCATTCTAAGTCATCCAGCATATGTGAGCCATTTATTTAATCCCATCATTCTTCTCTCCACCTTGCTAACCATAGGCAGGAACTCATCAACATTTGGTCTTGTAGTGCCTAGAGGAAGGCCCAAATAAGAAAAATGGCATTTTCCCAACTGTGCATCCTAAGGTGTTGACTAGGAGATCTGTCTTTTCAGTGTCAACATTGATTGGGACTAAGAATGATTTTTCAAAATTAACTCAGAGCCCAGTCCAGTGTGCAAATGCATTGAGAATTCCTTTATATATAACACTGAAGCCCTCAATCACCCGCGATGCTGGGCGAAGGGGTTAGAGATGACAAGAAAATGTGGACAGAGTAAATGAGGTGTCTTTGGCTCGCGGCCCCAAAAACAGATGTCATTACAAGATCTCACTATAACATATATGCTAATTAGTGACATTTTAAACGTGTCACCGACTACTTGTAGTGATGAATTTTTCGTCATAAATCGCGATTTATGACCTTTTAGGGTCCGTCAGCAGTCGAGCGTGGTCAGTCGTGATTTATGACCTTTTTTAGACACAGACCACAAGATGGTGACGGTTCCTCATTCGTCATAAACTGAGCCGAACCTAGCCACTGGCCACGTCAGATGGCGATCCGACGTGGCTGCTGACATGGCATCGCTCATTTTTGTCATAAATCGTGATTTGGTCCACTAACGGTCCAATTTTAGCTGGGCTGTTTTGTTACTGTTTCAGCAGCATGTAGGCCCAACAAATATAGTGGGTCCCACACAAAGTGGGCCGTTTTGTTACTGTTTCAGCTGACATGTAGGGCCAGTACTGATGGTGGGTCCCACCAATGGTGGGCCGTTTTGATATTGTTTAGTAGTGGGCTTGAATGGGCTGGGCCCACATGTCAGTGCGCATTTCGTCACAATTCGTTTCAAGCCCAGCGTATTATTGGGCCGTTGTGTTTATAGCCCATACGCGTAATTTGTTTCCGTTCGTATAACAGCAGGGCCGGGTTGCCATTTTGCTGTTGACCCATTTGTTTGTCCAATTACAATCCCAAAATTCATTTATATTGGAATAGATGTTACACAGATGACAGAACAGAAATGACAAAATATATATACAAGCTTCTTGTTGACGGTTCATTAACATGCGCCGCGAGGCATAATCCCAAATAACTAACAAACAAAACTACATCCATCGCATAACCAAAGGGTAAGGAGAGCATACTTAAGATTTCAATGTACAATTTGTCTAGGACGAGACATGTGATGGAGCTTCAGTAGTTCCTCCAGGCGGATATTGCCAGCGTCATTTTGCTTCTTCAAACATTCAAACTCATTGGATTGAGATTTCCTTGCTGCATCTGCTTCTTTTACCTCCTCCTTCAACGTTGCCAACTCTTGATGCTGCTTATCCAATAGTCGTCGAAGTGCTTTGTGGCATTCTTTAGTTATCAGAACTTCAGCATGAAGCTCTTGTAAACGGTCGAAGGGGTCCTTGGAGAGTGACTTGATGCCCACACCTTTAACAACTGTACCAAATCCCACAACTTGAGGACCAACTTCGTTATCAACATCTTGGCAAATAAAGAGCATCAACTAAGGTTTCCATCATATACTAAGACTGCATGAAGTGAACCAATATGCAAGATGAGATAAAACGGGACAAGGACTTACAAAAGGATCCTGGCTATCCTCAAAAGTGTCACATCCGGTCACCTCTGCAGCGTGATGCATCACTTTCTTCTGGAAAGATGTGGACAAAAATGTAAACGGGAAGCTTGCAACGACAAAGGAAGCTTTCGTGATTGGTTATCTAAGGCATCGTTCCTTTTGCTTCTTACCACACAGATGCAACACTGAGACCTGGTGGATTCGATCCCCTCACTCTTCTGTTCCATTGTCACACGCTTTTCCTGCACATGGTGCATTATGGTAAGACGAGGTTATCTGATATAGTATGCTTTACTGAAAGAAGCCAAATCAGATTAACAATGTTCATAAGATATAAAATTGATGCAATCAGACATTGTGATACATTCTGGAAGGGGCTTGACCGCATCTCCAACAGGTCTTCGGCTGGTAGGTCTCCTTTAATTGTTGTTCCTTCCACATGCATATAGAAGCGACATCAAATGAATGTAATCATCAAAATATGTAGCTATACTCAAGTGTGCAATAAGCTTTATTTGGTGTCGCAGTGCATTTTGATGAATACATTCAGAAGCATAATCATCAGGTATAGCGCTGTACTCTTTGGGTAATAAGCTTAAAATACTAGTATACTACTCAAGTAAATACATAGTATCATCATGGTTCAATCATTCGAATGAGAAAGGTACAGATGCAGTTAATGTAATGAAATTGCGAGGCTGCTTCCAATGAAGTAATTTAACCTACGTTTTAAGTCAAAAACAATATTAAAGTGGCGATATCAGGCAACCACAGATCCCCGCTCCAGATCCGAAGATTTTTCTGGATCTGTAGCTCAACAAAATGGACCAAAGCTACATACGTATGAACTCAGCATTGCACAACACTCACCGCATCCCACAAACAATCACAGACAACCTAAATGAGTATCAAGTGTTTCGCTTGTTCCTACGAAAAAAGGAAAACAAGTACCTTCATGCTTCCGCTTCAGTCCCGCATTCCCCACTGGTGTCGTCGAAGTCTTGAGAGGAAGACATGCCATCGGTGGTTGCGCTCTGGGAAGAAGGGGGCCGAGAGAAACGGCGACGAGAGTCAGGAATGGGCGACCAGGGACCAGGGAGTACGGGGCAGCGAACGCGCGGGGGGGGGGGGGGGGGGGGGGGAGGGTCCGACGGAGGGAGGATTGGGGATCCGAGGAATGGTGCCACCAGAAGAAGAGCTGGGGATTGGGGATGGCTTGGCTGTGGTTTTTTGTTTTTTTTTTTTGAACTGGGGGATGGCTCTGTTCAGGAGAAGGATAGGGATATTTTAAGAGTTGGCCGAGGTACTTTCCTAAAATACCCTTTGCAGAGACACGAAAGCTTTCGGGAGGATA
>CM017439.1:37279659-37492054 GCA_007726485.1 Eragrostis curvula
ACCAATTCATCAACGCATCGGCAACATCAAGGACGCCCGCGTGCTGCTAGAGGCACGTCAACACGCGCACGGCCATGACCAGCAAAACTGGCCGGCTAACCATGGCTACGCCACACGACGTGGTGGCCGGTACGATCCCGAGGAGGGGCGGACTCCGAGCCTCCCGCTGGCGGGCCCTCAGGCGTTCGGAGAAGATATCCTGCGCGCGCCGGTTCCCCTGCGGTACCGCGCGCCCAGCAACGTCACGAAATACTCCGGCGACTCCAATCCGGCCACATGGCTGGAAGACTACCGGCTGGCATGCCAGGCCGCTGGCGCGGACAACAACCTGTTCATCATCCGCAACCTCCCGCTCTACCTCGCCGACTCGACCCGAGCGTGGTTGGAGCACCTCCCGAGAGGCTGTACCAATGTTGGGCAGATCTCAAGGAAATCTTCGAGGGCAACTTCCAGGGGATGTACGAACACCCCGGGAACTCGTGGGACCTCCGCAGCTGCAAGCAGAAGCCCGACGAATCACTGCGGGAGTATATCCGACACTTCTCCAGGATGCGCAACTCCCTCCCCAATGTCGTCGACGTTGACGCCATCAACGCGTTCCTCACCGGAACAAGGAACAAGTCGCTGGTCCACAAGCTGGGACGCAAGTGCCCCTCAACCACCAAGGAGCTGTTGGACATCGCCACGAATCACGCTTCCGGGAAGGATGCGGTCGGAGCTCTCTTCGAGCGCCCGGCCGGAAAGACCAAGAGGGTGGACGCGGCTGGCACGCCCGGCCCGTCCGCTCAGTCGGGGAAGAAGAAGAAGAAGAAGGGCAACCTACTACAGCAGGAGGCATCGCTCGTGGCAGCCGTCGAGTGCAAGCCCAAGGGGAAGGCCACTAACGAAGCTATGTGTTGGTATTTCTTACGTCACAGATAAATCCGCAAGCGCACGGAATACCGTTGTAGCACTTCACCCGGGAGTATTCCAAGGTATCGTATTTGTTTTCCCCAAGGAACGGAGTTATTCTACCGCAGGGCAAGTTTTACCCAAGGACAACCAAGACAACTAGCAAATTAGGATCGAAAGGGTGATTATATCTAGTTATCCTAGAGGATAGACGAACTCAAGCTCTACTTGTCTACTTCGGGCGCCGGCTTAGGCCTGGTCTGCCAAGCCACTCCGACCTGTAGCTCTACTATGTACTCGAACGTGGAGGGTTCCTTTGGACGGACAGGGCTGTCACTTCCTGCCGCCTACCTCTACAAACCGTGGAGCACACAGCAAACAAAGGTAACCTCTAGCCTAGACACCACGTCTATGCCGTTGATTACTACTCTAACCTCGACCCAAAGCTGAATTTAGAAGGCTAGAGCACCCCTTGCGGAGCGATGATCCCGTAAACAAGTATAACAGGAATTACGCCTAGAAAAGTAATATTGCTCGCTAGATAAATAATCACCACGTATAAATCACAAAGAGTGTTTACACGCCAAGGTAAAGAAATAGAACTAAACCTCCACCAAAATGGAAGGAGTATTCCTTTCTCTCCCTTGCTCTCTCTCCTATTCTACTAGTGTACAAAAGGCTCTCAGCCTAAGGATTGGAGTGGAGCTCTATTGGAGAGTCTTGCGTCTTATGGTGTGTGTTGAGAGGGAGGGGTGCCCCTTTATTTATAGCCTTGGAAGGTCGGCAACCTTGAGGCGGTTCCCGAGGTCGGTGACATTTAATGCAGGGGGAACCGACCTCCAGAAGTCGGTGATGAACCGCCATAAAAAGATGGGCCAGTGGGGCCTCCCTGGCAGGTCGGCCGACCTGGCTAGAGAGAGTCGGCCGACCTGGCCTGGGCCCCTCTGGGCCTGGTCCTCCTCTGGCTGCTTCCTTGGCCTGTGTACTTGCCTAAACCACGTGCATTGCTTGATCTTGAAGCCTGATTCTGTGGTTTTGGGCTTTTGGACTAAGTTCTTCAGTCCGGGGAAAATCCGTCGATTGCAAAGTCCACGTTTAGTGCATGTTTTCCCCTGTTTTTGTATGGATTGCACCTGTACTTCATAATTCACCAAGACTAGTGGAATTTGTTAGAAATAAACCCTATGTCTACACTTGGTGATGGTGTTAGGTTCAAAAAGGTGCATAAAGTTGACGGTAAAAATGGGTCGTAAGGACCGTCAACAAGATCCCCCACACTTAGCTCTTTGCTCGTCCTCGAGTAAAGCTATGAGTGGAATTTGGGGAGGACTCATCCCTTTTGATGAATGAAACCTGCACACAAGCTATTACAAGCCACACCTTTCTACCTGTGAACATGATGGTGGCTAACATGTATTCTTGGATGATTGAAAAGTGGAACGGTTCATGACTCAAATCACCTCGCTTTCATCCACTAAGTACCTTGGGGTTTTTGAAAGAGTTTTGAAAAAAAATAAAATAGCTCTTGCTCCTCTATTGATTCTCTCGGATCGCTCAAAAGTGTATTTTCCTCACCAAGGCATTGATTTGCCTCTTTTATCCTACTTCTAAGGCTTGTATGTGGGGCTCAAGGTAGGGATAAAAAGAAGCATACTTGTATCACAAATATTGCTGAACCAAAAGAGTGGATCCAAGGAGAATTCAAATCATACAACCTTGATCAAGAAGTGCATGTGTGTATAGATGTGGAAAGTTTGTATGTGACGACTCCTTTATTGGTTTTTACCTCTCTTTGTTTTGTATTTCCGAGACATGGCTATCATTTTTCTTTCTTTTCTTTTCATGCTCTGTACATGAGCATTTTTTTCTCTTTCTTTATCTTGCTCATCTTTTTGTGAGTCTTCTTTTTCTTTTGCAGAGCCATCTCCCTCTTTTGTTTATTTTGAGAGAGAGAGGTAAAATGGGATAAAAGTGAGGAGTGTCTTTATTTGGATGGGTGGATGTGCTAACTCCCGGTGTCGGAGTTTTAGCAATTTTGGTGGATCGTGTACGTGATCTTGATCAAGAGAGCATGATAAGTATCTCATTAGGGTCACAAAATTTTGGAAAAGCTCATTGCAACACAAGCAGCATATGTGTGTAAGTTTGAAAATTGTGATCAACATATGGCATTGGTAGGAAATCATATACCAAAAGAGGAGCAGCGAGCCATGCTATTTTAACTTTTTGAAATAAAATTCCCAAGGACTTTGTAGATTGAGCAAAAGATCATTTCATCGAACCATATCGCACTCGCCAATTATCTAGAAAAACATGGGTTCCTATGGATAGGTTGTTCACAAGCAAGTGGTGATGAAGCGAGTAATAACAAGTGTGCAAGTTCATGTTGAGAACAAAAAAGGGAGAGCATTGGGATTCATAAAGATGTGCTAAAAAGAAATTTTCCCAAGTTTTAATTGGTCAAGTTTTATTTCCGTATCTCAGAATGAACTTGACAGGTATGGTAGGCAAAAAGGGAGTGTGGGAAACAAACTTAAGTAGCACGGGAAAGCAGAGGCCCAGTGGGACCCACCAGGGGTCGGCCGACCTGGTCAGGGGGGGTCGGCCGACCTGGTGTGGCCCCTGCTGGTGCCCAAATTTTGCACAATTGTTGGTGTTGTCCTTCCCGTGATGGTTCTGAGTGATTTGCTCGAGTTTGTTTCTGTTTTCGCGATGTATCCCCCCCACACTTGCCTTTTTGCCTGTTTCCTTCAAAATAGACAAAAATATTTGGAAACACCAATTGCTCTACCGGTATGCAAGCCCGGGGAGCACTAAATTGATTGCATTTAGAAACAAATATGAAGGCGCATTACAAACTTGATGATGGAATTAAAATGATGAAAGCAAATGTAATTAAACTAAGTAAATGCGCCATGGGAAAATGATGATCGCGAGAGGTTTTAGTCGTAGAACTTTTCTTCCTTTCCCGCGCTCTTGAAAAGACGCTTCATCTTTGAGTTGGTGCTGCGGCGATGGTCATCATGGGCATCTCGTATTTCAGCGAGAGCGTCTTTCATCTCCGCCACTTTATCGTTTAGGCGTTCATGAGAGTCGCGGAGATCATTATGTTTAGCGAGGAGACGTTGATAGGGGCTCTTTTTCGGGGTCCTTTCCTCCTCACTCTCATACATCCCCCTTGCCCTCTTGATGGGAGGAGGAGGGATATGCCTTTTCACCTTCTTGGGTGGAGTGGTGCTTATGCATTCGAGGGCGCCTCGCTTCTCCGCCGAAGTGAGTGGTGGGTGGAGCTGCTTTCCACCACCACGAATTCCCTTGATCTTGAACCGAATGCCTGCCTTCTTGGAGGGGCTAGGCAGGTTGAGCCCCTCATATTGGTGATGCACCACGTCTCCATTCCTTGCGATGAGGGTGCCGACATACTTCTCCCCTGGACGGAGAGAGCCTTCGGCCTCATCGTGACTTGGCTTCTTGGGGATGGTTTTCCCCTTGCCGTAGCGTGGTGGTGCACTAGCGGGAAGGTTTTTAGAGGGGTCTTTTGCTGCTGGTGGTGGTGGTGTGATGGTGAGAGGTGCTTCTTTGACGCTCATGGCTTGCTCACGGGTTGGAGTGACGGGATCAAGGATGTTTTCAAGGTCAAAGAAGCGGCAAAGCTCACTAGTGGTAGCGGGGACGTCAAAGCGCGGGATGCTGCTGTCCATGGTGGTGACAAAGGTTTCTTTGGGCGAAAAGATAATGGTGGAAGAGAGGTGCAAGTGAAAAAGGGTGGAAATCACCTTTATTTATATAGAAAACTATGGAAAGAATTAATTCTGAATTTTCCGCAGCGGAGCAAGAGCTAAATCAGTGGGATTTGAGTAAGTGAACGTTGGAGCCGAGTGTGAGAGAAAAATGGGACCGTTGGGGCTCCCACAGGGGTCGCCCGACCTGAGAAAGGGGGGTCGGCCGACCTGGTGTGGGCCCCTCTGGCCACCTTCTTTTTCTGGCTAATTTCTTGCTATATTTATTCGAAGGAAAGTGCTACTACGGGTGATAAAACAAATCAGAGGATATCATGATAAAGATTCTAAATTAATCAAGTGCATGACATCAAACTCTTTATTCGTATCGGGTTCAAAATAGATTTTTAGACGCTGGCCATTTACCTTGAATACTTTACCTTCGTCATCTTGGAGTGTGATTGCTCCGTGTGGCGAAGTTTCAATAACCGTGTATGGCCCGTCCCATTTGCTTCTCAATTTTCCGTGCCCGAATAGTTTCACCCGTGAGTTGAATAGCAAGACTTTGTCTCCAACTTTGAATTCTTTTACTCTTATTCTTTTATCGTGCCACCGTTTAGTCCTCTCCTTATAAATGGCTGAGTTGTGGTAAGCTTTGTCTCTCCATTCTTCCAACTCAGCTATCTCCATTTTTCTCTTCCATCCGGCACCTCGAAGGTCCATATTCCATTTTCTAATGGCCCAATATGCTCGATGTTCCAACTCGATGGGTAAATGGCATGTTTTTCCATAAACGAGTTGGTATGGTGACATGCCTATGGGTGTCTTGTATGCTGTCCGGTATGCCCATAGTGCATCGGGTAGCTTGCTTTTCCATGACTTCCCCATTTCTGACACGGTCTTTTGCAGGATCCGTTTGATTTGCTTGTTTGAAGTCTCGGCCTGCCCACTTGTTTGAGGGTGGTATGGAGTGGCTATGTTGTGTCGTGCTCCAAGTTCTCTAAGGAAGCTTCGGAAGGTCTTATCAATGAAATGAGACCCTCCGTCGCTTATCACTAGTCTCGGTGTTCCAAATCTTGGGAAGATAATCTCGTGGAACATCCGGCGAGCGTGCTTGGAGTCCGCAGCTCGGCACGGCATTGCCTCTACCCATTTGGACACGTAGTCGACTGCCACCAAGATGTATTCACAGTCTTGTGACTTGGGGAATGGCCCCATGAAGTCGATGCCCCATACGTCGAAGAGTTCGACTTGTAAATTGAAGTTGAGGGGCATTGCATCCCTTGCCGTGATGCCTTCACATCTTTGACATTGTGGGCATCATCTGACGAATTCTTTTGTGTCTTCGTACATTGTTGGCCAAAAGAAACCACTTTGCCATATCTTGGCCTGAGTACGAAACACTCCATGGTGTCCCCCGTATGGAGCTGCATGACATTTCTCGATGATTTGTGTGCTCTCGGGTGTCGGCACACATCTTCTGAGCAGTCCATCGGCGCAGACACGGTAAAGGAAGGGCTCACTCCAAAGGTGACGACGACTCTCATAGATGAGTCGTTTCTTGTTTTCTCCCGGTGGTACGTACCCCGTCACTATGAAGTTCATAATGTCGGCGTACCACGGATGTGAGTCCTTGACGTGGAGTAGCATGTCGTCGCGCAAGAAGTCATTGATGGGTAATTCCTGTGGGTTAGTGAATTGCATGCGCGACAAATGATCCGCTACAGAATTTTCTACTCCTTTCTTATCACGAATTTCTAAATCAAACTCTTGGAGCAGAAGAATCCATCTTATCAAACGGGGTTTAGCATCTTTCTTAGAGAGCAAAAATTTCAAAGCAGCATGATCGGTGTAAACGATAACTTTTGCTCCAGCTAAGTAAGATCTAAACTTATCAAAAGCAAAAACAACAGCAAGGAGCTCTTTTTCAGTGGTAGTATAATTCAACTGAGCTCCAGACAGAGTTTTGCTAGAATAAGAAATTGCATGATGCTTCTTATCTCTAGTTTGACCAAGAACAGCCCCCACAGCAAAGTCGCTAGCATCACACATAATTTCAAACGGAAGCGTCCAATCAGGGGGTTGGATGATTGGAGCGGAGATGAGTGCATTTTTGAGAGTATTGAAATCATTCATGCATTCATCAGTGAAATTAAAGGGTGCATCTTTTGCAAGCAAATTTGTAAGGGGTCTAGCAGTTTGAGAGAAATCTTTGATAAAACGGCGATAGAACCCCGCATGTCCAAGAAAACTGCGAACACCCTTAATATTAACGGGAGGTGGAAGCTTTTCTATTACTTCTAATTTCGCCTTGTCCACCTCTATCCCTCTTTCAGAAATTAAGTGCCCAAGGACTATGCCTTCTCTAACCATAAAGTGGCATTTCTCCCAATTGAGCACTAAGTCCTTTTCTTGACAACGTTGCAAGACTTTGTCTAAATTTTCTAAACAGTGATCGAAGGTTTTCCCATAGACAGAGAAATCATCCATAAAAACCTCCATAATCTCTTCGATCATGTGAGAAAAAATAGACATCATGCATCGTTGAAAAGAAGCAGGCGCATTACATAGCCCAAAAGACATTCGACGATAAGCATAAGTTCCGTAAGGGCATGTAAAAGTCGTCTTACTTTGATCATCGGGATGGATGGGAATTTGATGATATCCCGAATACCCATCAAGGAAACAAAAGAAAGAATGATTTGCCAGCCGTTCCAAAATCTCATCGATGAAGGGCAGTGGAAAATGATCTTTCTTTGTAGCCTTGTTAAGTTTTCGGTAATCGATGCACATTCTCCACCCCGTGACGGTTCGTTGAGGGATCAATTCATCCTTGTCGTTATGAACGACCGTCATTCCTCCTTTCTTGGGCACAACCTGCACTGGGCTCACCCACTCGCTGTGTGGAACAGGATAGATAATACCAGCATGCAAAAGTTTCAAGACCTCTTTCTTAACGACTTCCCTCATTGCATTGTTCAACCTCCGTTGAGGTTCCCTAGAAGGTGTGCTATCGGGATCTATGGGAATGCGATGGGTGCAAAGAGCAGGGCTGATTCCCTTGAGGTCTCCTAGCGAGTAGCCAAGAACGGAGCGACGTTTCTCTAACACGGCTAAGAGTTTAGCGGTTTCTTCCTCCGAAAGCTTGTCACTTATGATGACAGGCGTTTCGGGGTTTCCGTGAAGAAAAGCGTAGCGTAAGCCCGGTGGGAGTGCTTTGAGCTCTATGGGCGGTGGCGGCGAGGCTAAGGTTTCGGGCAGCTCAAGGCATCTTCTTCCAAGGACGATTCGGGGGTTTCATGAAGAAAAACTGCCATTACTTCTTCTATGCAATCGTCTACTTCGGGGGACTCCTCGGCAAAAGTATTTAGCGTATGAACGATAGGGATAGAAAAAGGTTCCTTGCCGAGGGTGAAGTCAAGGGTTCCAGAAGGCGATATTTTTAAGAAAAGCTTTTCTATGGGATGGCCTACAAGAACAACAAAATCCAAAACCCCGAAGACGTGAAAATCCAGCGATACTTCGGCATCATCGTGCTTAATGCAGACGTCTCTAACGATCCCCAAACCCTCAAAGAAGTGCCCCGGAGAGGTTCTAAGGAGTTTGCTAGTGGGCGCCCAAACTTCGTTCCCAAACATGGTTAAAGCAAAAGATTCGGACATGTTGGCACCCACTAAAGGATTATAGAGAACATCTACCTTTGATCCCCGAATTGAGTTTTGAATGGTTGAGGTAGGATGTTCAAAACGAATAGTATCGGAAGAAAGCTCATTTTCTCTCAACCATTCATCGCTTATGATCGATGTCAACTCCCGAATGGTTTCCAAAAGAAAATCTTTTTCTAAAGGTTCGGGGGTTGGTGCAGGGAGTTTTGGCCTCTTTTGACAAGAGTAGTTCGAGGAGTCTCCAAAATTTTCAAAAATTTCTTCCTCGAACTCAAACGGGAACTCAAGAGGTTCATCATCCTCTATCATTGTTTTTGTGTTAGATGGGGACTCGATTGTTGGGTCTACCATTGTAGGCACCAATTGTTGTGTTTCTTGCACAACGAGTTCCTCATCTTTTGACTCCGGCTCAACTAGTAAATCAGCGGAAAAAGGAGTGTTTTCCACAATGCGATCCAAAAGTTCGTGTGCTTCCGCTATGGTCTTATGAGTAAAAGATCCACCAGCGGCCTGTCAAGATAAAGTGCGGTATCGCTGCTCAATCCCGAATAAAAATGTTGTAATAAAACGGGTTCGGGGAGCAACAATTCAGGTCCGGAGTCTGTTAATGAACAGAATCGAATCCATGATGCACTCAAGGTTTCCTCTTTTTCTTGCCGAAAGTTAATTATTTCCGCTCGTAGAGAAGTGATACGGGATACGGGGAAGAACGCTAGACAAAATTTGTCTCGCAATTCTTTCCAATCACCGTTCACTCTCTTAGCGGTGTAAGTGTACCATTGCTTCGCCCTCTCTTTGAGAGAGAAGGGAAACAATTTCCACTTCAACGTTTCTTGTGTCATGCCATGGATCGATCGGCATGAACACAAATGCTCAAACTCTCACAAGTGTTCATAAGGATTTTCATGTTTAAAACCCGAAAAGGATAAACCTCTTATCATCGAAATGTAATCGGGGGAAAACTCATAGCCAAATGAAGAAATGGGTTGTGATGATGATGGTGGCTCTAAGAGCTCGCCCCGTGGAGTAGAGAATGATTGGATGGTGGGTTGTGACTCCATGAAATGTTTTTGTGAGTTTTTGAAATTAAGGGAAATAAAAACAGAACGGTAAGTAAGATAAATTACGAGGGCAAACTTAATTTTCCAATAGAGATATCAACCGTTCCCCGGCAACGGCGCCAGAAATGCTTGTTGGTATTTCTTACGTCACAGATAAATCCGCAAGCGCACGGAATACCGTTGTAGCACTTCACCCGGGAGTATTCCAAGGTATCGTATTTGTTTTCCCCAAGAAACGGAGTTATTCTACCGCAGGGCAAGTTTTACCCAAGGACAACCAAGACAACTAGCAAATTTGGATCGAAAGGGTGATTATATCTAGTTATCCTAGAGGATAGACGAACTCAAGCTCTACTTGTCTACTTCGGGCGCCGACTTAGGCCTGGTCTGCCAAGCCACTCCGACCTGTAGCTCTACTATGTACTCGAACGTGGAGGGTTCCTTTGGACGGACAGGGCTGTCACTTCCTGCCGCCTACCTCTACAAACCGTGGAGCACACAGCAAACAAAGGTAACCTCTAGCCTAGACACCACGTCTATGCCGTTGATTACTACTCTAACCTCGGCCCAAAGCTGAATTTAGAAGGCTAGAGCACCCCTTGCGGAGCGATGATCCCGTAAACAAGTATAACAGGAATTACGCCTAGAAAAGTAATATTGCTCGCTAGATAAATAATCACCACGTCTAAATCACAAAGAGTGTTTACACGCCAAGGTAAAGAAATAGAACTAAACCTCCACCAAAATGGAAGGAGTATTCCTTTCTCTCCCTTGCTCTCTCTCCTATTCTACTAGTGTACAAAAGGCTCTCAGCCCAAGGATTGGAGTGGAGCTCTATTGGAGAGTCTTGCGTCTTGTGGTGTGTGTTGAGAGGGAGGGGTGCCCCTTTATTTATAGCCTTGGAAGGTCGGCAACCTTGAGGCGGTTCCCGAGGTCGGTGACATTTAATGCAGGGGGAACCGACCTCCAGAAGTCGGTGATGAACCGCCATAAAAAGATGGGCCAGTGGGGCCTCCCTGGCAGGTCGGCCGACCTGGCCAGAGAGGGTCGGCCGACCTGGCCTGGGCCCCTCTGGGCCTGGTCCTCCTCTGGCTGCTTCCTTGGCCTGTGTACTTGCCTAAACCACGTGCATTGCTTGATCTTGAAGCCTGATTCTGTGGTTTTGGGCTTTTGGACTAAGTTCTTCAGTCCGGGGAAAATCCGTCGATTGCAAAGTCCACGTTTAGTGCATGTTTTCCCCTGTTTTTGTATGGATTGCACCTGTACTTCATAATTCACCAAGACTAGTGGAATTTGTTAGAAATAAACCCTATGTCTACACTTGGTGATGGTGTTAGGTTCAAAAAGGTGCATAAAGTTGACGGTAAAAATGGGTCGTAAGGACCGTCAACACTATGCCCGACCACTTTGAGAAGCTACTGGAGGGACCGTGCCCGAACATCCGTTCCCCGTCAAGCACCTGTACAAGGACTGTGGCCTCATGCGCAAGTTCCTCACTGGACCGTCCAAGAAGCATGACACAAAGTCGTCCGACCCCAACGGCGGGGAAGGCGACAAGGAACCTGAAGGTCCGTTCCCCAAGACCAATGCAGTCCTCATGATCTTCGGAGGACTCGACGCTTGCCTGCCCAAGCGCCGGCAAAAGGTGGGGCACCGCGAGGTGTACGCCGTGGAGCCCGCGACCCCAGCATTCCTCAAGTGGTCGAACACTGCGGTCACCTTCGACCTCTCCGACCATCCCGATCGGGTCCACCGACCGGGACGCTACCCATTGGTCGTCGACCCCATCGTCGCGTCGACAAGACTCACCAAGGTGCTCATTGTTGGGGGAGGCCCATAGTGTCCCCTCCCCCTAGCTCCTCGGCCTGTTAGAGAAATGGCCCATCAAGGCCCAAGTAGACAGGGTTTGTAATAAAAGGCCTTGTACTTGGGCCAGGGTCCATTAGGGTTACCATCCCTTGTATATTAGTAGTATAATTACTATAGTGTCCTTGGGTCAAGAGCAGCATTGTAATTAGGAAACCTAGGGTTGTAAGGGGGTATGGCTATAAATACCCCCTTACCTCCCTCATCAATGGCATTGAGTGTTACTTACTACCATATGGCTCTTGTCTGTTCCCCTCTAAGTCCTACCTAGGGTCCCTCCAAGTGTGGTAGACCCTAGGAGGATTCCCCATTTACTGTCTGGGCCTTGTAACCAACAACAGTTTGTCACACCCCAAAATTTCAATTTTGGGATGTGAACCGTTTTTCAATTTTAAGCACCAATTTTCTCAAATTTTCAAATGGTTTTTCTTTGTTTTTGAATATTTTAGAACTAATTTGATTTAATTTATTATTAAATGAATTTATTTTTAAGGTTTGTACGGTTTCATATATTTGAAAAGTATTTGATCATTTTATTTGTTTACAAACTACATTTAGTTTGTTTTGAGAAAATTGATTTCTAAAACAAATTGCAAATTGAAATGAATTTCAAAAGGATTTTATTTTCTTCATGAAATGCCTTTTTACCAAGGGAATTTCTTCTTTGAAAAAGAATTGATTTGGGTTTCAATTTTGTTTTCAAAAAGATATATTTTATTTATGTTTCCTAGAACTTTAATGTGCCAAAGTTTTCACTGAAAAATCATTTAATTCTATTTTAATGTTTTGACAAAGATATTGAAAATAAAATGGGGAAATCCTAACCTTACAATCGAGCTCGTCTTTTGCTTTCTTTCTTCACTTGTCTTGTCATAATCATTCAACTACTCTCGTGGTTGCTATCGCCAACTTAATCTCTCGCCTCACCTCGGTCAATGCTCGTTCCGACCCGACGAATCGTGCTACTTCCTTTTGTAATCTTATCTCGCATCTTGACATTCTTGTATGTGGACAAGTCGTCATCCACATTTGTTCAAGCTACACCCACGATATGATCCTTTCCATATTCATTCCACCTACCGTTTTCACTCGAATGGAAAGAACACAAGCATTAAATGTCAATTAATGCATTTCCATATACCGCGTTCACTCGAATGGAAAGAACACGTGCATTAAACACCATTTAATGCATTCATTGCCCTCCTTTCCTTCTCCCCTTCTTTCCTAACCATACACACCTCCTCCCCTATATAAACCAGGCCCTGCCCACGTCCTCCCCTCCACAAAGCCTCCCACGCCGCCCTCGCGTCCAGCAGCGCAACCACAGATTAGCATCAACGTTCCCGGCGATCCAGCCAACCAAACACCACCAAATTTCACCCAGTGATGCGCCATGAAGTCCTCTACAACATATCCAAAGATCAATCCAAGATCTGACCTCAATCGACGGGGATCTGCTTCGCAATGACGACTGCTCCCTGTTATGGATCAATCCAGCGCGCCTGATGGTAAACGTACTTTGGTCCCTCCGGAAAATGGGTCGAAGCCTTGCCAAATGTACTTTGGTCCCTCCGGACAACTCAGACAAGGCCCACCGGGTTCACCCCTTTTCGCCTCCTCTTCGACGCCGAAGCAATGACACCAGAAGAAATCACCAACGGCTCCCTCCGGGCAATAGCTCCCCTGTCCAAAGACGAGGATGTCTCCAAAGACTTGCTCGAAGAGACAAGGCTACAAGCAGTCGCCAATCTGAAGCGGTACACAGCTTCGATGGAGCACCAATACAACCAGAAGGTCAACCCTCGGCACTTCTCGCCAGGAGACCTCGTGCTGAAGCGAAACATCCACCCGTCAAGCGTCGGCAAGTTAAACAGCAAATGGGAAGGGTTGTACATCATCAACAATTCAATCCGCCCCGGAGCATATCACCTGGTGGAGCTCGACGGCACTCCCGTCCCGAGAACCTGGAACGCAGACTCTCTCCGACGCTACTACGTCTGACAAGCCGGCACTAGCCCAAGGGCAGTAGCCAGAAATAGTTGGCCTGTGAGCCACAGCTATCTGTATCCCTTCGTTTTGGTGTGTTTCTTTTCTTTCGGCAGTAGGGCGACGATGATCCCCTTAGCTGCATTCCCCAAGGGGCCATGTAACGTATCGGTGCAATGAATGAAACATGCTATCCTCGGAAATAGAAATCCAGTAGGGGTGCTGAAGTGACACTTCGCGAACTGAAGCGAGGCACACATAAGCCCTCGGACCCGCCCCCTAAGGGGAAAAAGCGATGCCGGCAAACACGTCTGAAACCCCGTTTCGGGCAACGAGCCGAAGGCTGGGCAATCAATAAGACCCGGCACACAGCGCGCAAAAATCAAAAACACATGCAAAGGGGGGACGCCTCCAGCATGCTTAATAAACTAAAAAACGTTCTTCTCACGCTCCCGACGAGAAAGAGGGGGACGACGCTCAAAATCGAGCTCACTTCCTCGCCGAAAGCTGAGCGATGAAGCCGAAGCCGAACCTTGGCTCGGATAACTAAAAAACGTTCTTCTCATGCTCCCGACGAGCAAGAGGGGGACGACGCTCGAAATCGAGCTCACTTCCTCGCCGAAAGCTGAGCGACGAAACCGAAGCCGGCCGAACCTTGGCTCGGATAACTAAAAAACATTCTTCTCACGCTCTCGACGAGCAAGAGGGGGACGACGCTCGAAATCGAGCTCACTTCCTCGCCGAAAGCTGAGCGACGAAGCCGAAGCCGAACCTTGGCTCGGACAACTAAAAAACGTTCTTCTCACGCTCCCGACGAGCAAGAGGGGGACGACGCTCGATCTCGAGCTTACTTCCTCGCCGAAAGCTGAGCGACGAAGCCACAGCCGAACCTCGCTTCAGAATAATCAAAATCCGCGCCTATCAGGCTCCCGACGAACAAGAGGGGGACGACGCTGTAACTTGAGCTTCTTTCTCGTCGGAAGCTGAGCGACAAAGCCGAAACCGAGCCTCCTCTCGGACAACTAGAAAACGCTCCTCTCAGAACCTCGACGAGCAAGACAACAATGAAAAACGAAAGACAACAATAACAAGTCAGGGCATCTTTGCCAAAGTTACATTACTCATACCAAGTCTGGTAGCACATACAACAGAGGGCCCGAAGGCCAGTACACGGCACAACAGCCAAACATAAAGCCCGAAGGCAAATACAGCGGCAACAAAGCCAAAAACAAGTCTCGAAGCCGTCACAACAAGCATACACACAGGGCCCGAAGGCCCCAATCAGTGCTTGACCCCCCCGACGAGGAAAGAGCGCAGCTTCCGCCCTCGCGATGTCCTCCCTCGCTCGAGCAGGCGTCCGCCGCAACGAGGCAAAATCCAACGGAGTCGAGGCCGACGCGACGTCAGCCTGCAGCTGCTCTAGATCAACTTCCTCCCCCGAGTCTTCGTCGCTTGATACATCGACAACCTTCGCCTTAGGAGCCAGCAAAATAGGGCTTTCCTGATTGCGACCTGCCGACAAACGACGAGAATCACGCTGAATTCGCCTCCAGAGCAAAGCTTCGGAGGAGGGCTTCGGGAAAGAGGACAAAATCTGATCATTACGCGCAACCACATGTCGTAGGAAATCGTCGAAAGCACCGGTAGGATTCCGCCGAAGCCAACGTCGCCATTGAGTCCCCTTAACGTAAAATGGTCCGGGACGAGTTGACGAAACCCGCCCCTCCGGAATCAAAATACTTTCTGGAATCACGTTGAGGCTAGTAACGTCCCGACAGCTCTGACCAACAACATCACCCTGTCGGCAATTCGATGGAAATTCAAAAATTTAAGCAAAGCTAAAGCTTCAGTTCATTGATAACAAGGCCCGAAGGGCACCTAGTACAAACTACAATCCAAGCCCGAAGGCGACCCAACACATGAAAGAAAGACTCACACCTGAGGGGGGGCCTGCTCCGAAGAGGCTACAGCTGGCTCTTGTGCCGAGTCCCCACCCCCGGACATCACAAGGGTACTAGCACTACTGGCTCCCACAGGGATGTTGTCCAATGGAGGCGTCGCAACCACAGGCCGAGTCCTTTGCGCAGCCGTCGAAGCAAGGGCTGCTTGGCGAGCCAGCTGAAGACCGAAGGGAACCCAGAAGTGTTGGCCGAGCTCGACCCCATAAACAGCGACACTCTCGGCCAGCTCTCGGAAACGAGCACCATCCCCCGCGGCCATGCTGGCCACTTGCTCCGAAGCAAACGCCATGGATGGCAAGTGTGAACACCCCGCTTGCTGCAAAGTGCCCAAAGCAGCAGTCCAGGCAGTCTACGCGCAGAAGGTGCCAAAAGATTCAGCAGCCCTTTCGGCTAACAACACTGCCACCAAGGTCACCACGCTCATGCTTCGGCGGGAGCACATCCACCCCCAAGCGGCCGAGAAGTGAGTCCATCTCCTCCAGTGCGGACCACGCCGCCCTTGCTTCGGTATCCTGATGACCAACACCAGCCTCCAATAGTTGCCGTGCCTCGGACAGCTCCTTCGTTGCGGCATCTTTAGCCTTCTGTTCCGACACTACAGCCTCCTTCTCCTTCGAGAGATCGGTTTCCAGCTGCTGAACTCGTCCTTCGGCGGCTGACAGCTTATCGGTGAGGTTTTTGATAAGTTCCTCCTTCTTCACCAGCATATCAGCAAGCCGCTTCTGGGCCTCCTCCTTCTTCTCCAAGCTTTCGGCGAGAGTGTCCCACCCACGCTCCGCAGACTTAGCAGCGGCCTCGGCAATTTCAGCACGAGCCCGAAGTCAAGCAGAGCTGTCTGCAGAACGAACAGTTGATCAGCACACTACAAAATCTGAGAAGCAAAAACCAAAGAAAGTTACCTTCATCGTGAGGGCGGACAAGGCAGAAGAGGCCTTTTCGGGCGTCACATCCTTCAAGGATTCCGCATACTCCTCCGAAACGGCGAAGTCATAAATCTCCCGAAGAGCCTGGGCAGCCTCCGGACGCTCGGTAAAATCACCCCACGAAAGATTCCCCTCGACAGGAACCGGGCCAACAGCAGCTATCGGCGACTGACCGATGAAGCCTTTGCCAGCACCGTGGCGGGCGCGCGGCAAAGACGCATCCTTTTCCACAGTCTTCACAGCGCTACCATTACCTCCGGCTGGAGCAACGGAGTTATTAGGGCTACCGGGATCAAGAAAACAAGAGTTACGAGAAGAAGGCACGATACCAGGAGACCGATGGACAGGCCCCAGCATCTCCTTCGACGCAACCGTCAGCTTCGATGCGAAAGCAGGCATTCCGCAGAAGCCGACTTCCTCTTCAACAGAGTCCAAAGTATGGATCTCCGGTTGAGCGCCTTCGGCAGCAACAGCCCTTTTCGGGGCAACAATCTCCACGGCAGCATGGCCGGTTTCGACCGAAGCACCATCCGAATCTGTGCCGTACCCATCCGAAGTATCTGGGCTATTGCCCCCAGATTGAGCCGTCCCAACCACAACCGCCCCCTTCGGAGCGCGTTTGGATATAGCTTTAGCCTTCTTGGCAGCCAGAGCAACAACGTCTCCAGCTGCACGCTTCTGCGCCGCCACAGCAGCAACAGCAGAGGAGGAACCTTCGACTTTGACTTCTCCCTCCTCGC
Organism: Eragrostis curvula; assembly: GCA_007726485.1. Classification (NCBI taxonomy): domain Eukaryota; kingdom Viridiplantae; phylum Streptophyta; class Magnoliopsida; order Poales; family Poaceae; genus Eragrostis; species Eragrostis curvula. The sequence continues at coordinate 37,296,472 of CM017439.1, forward strand.
CCCCCTCGTCGGCAGTACCCTTCCTCCCGACAGGGATGACGGCGACGCGCGCCGGCAGCTCGATGTCGGGGTACTTCAGCAAGAACACCTGGTTCTTCCGGGACCCCTTTAGCAGACAAGTGGCATGAGCCACCTCGTCGGCCGTTACATGGCCAACGAGATCAATGGCCCAACGCTCCATCTCCTCCCTCGTCATCGCTACAAAAAAAACCTTATTTCGTCAAAATAGGACAAAGTCCGAAGCAACAAATGAACGCCGAAAAGACAGATTACCAGGAAGTGCGTCGCCCGAAAGATGAATCACCCACTCCGACTGAGAGCGCTTCTCGAGAAATTTCTCGGTCCAATTTCGGCTCAACGGCCAGACTCCGGCCGCGACGCATTCCTCCATCAGATCGCGCATCATGAAATCTTGCGCGATTCTAGCCAGCAAAGACTCTCGGGACTCACAAGTCCCATCCACCTCCACGGGCGGATGCCGATAGTACAACACCTCAGACATCGAGGACCGAAGGTTGCAGCCCTCCTCGACCTGGTAGTAGAACCACTCGGCAGTCCAGTTCCTGCCCCAGTGATTCCGGTATGCCTTAACCGGCACCACCTCATCGGGACGATCCACAAAGGACACGGTTCCCATCGAACCAATGAAGTTCTTCCCACCCAAAGATAGAGTCTTCTTGTGCACCGACGCTTAGTGCGTAAGAGCAAACGCACCGGCATGAGGCTCTGTTTCGGCCATCCAGAAGGCCCACTCGAAAATACCGAGTCGGACGAGCGCGTTCACAGTCATCTGCTGGATCTCAAGGCTGAAGAGATCGAGCATGTCGCACACAAACGAAGAGCAGGGCATCCGAAACCCACCCTCAAAGAAATGATGATACAGGACCACATACCCGTCCTTCGGAGAAGGAGAGGTCTCATCCCCCCACGGCAGAACGGCTCGATCCCGCTCGAAGTACCCCTTCCGAGCCATCTCATCAAGATCAGCATTGCGCAGGGTGCTCTTCCCGAGATGAGACGACGCCGGAAGATTTTCATCGGCGCGAACGCGAACGGCAGGCCCCGAAGCCTTCTTCGAACTCTTGCGCGCCATTGAAGATGCCAGGGTGTCGGTTGAAAAACGTCGAAAGATGAGGAAAACCGAGAGAGCCTCGGAGCAGCAGAAACAACGAGCGGAGCTGGCGCGGTGGAAATCAACGGCGGTGAAAGTGAATGAGGGCACGGTAAAACCCTAAGGGGCACTAAGCCTTTATATAGGCCGGGGGTGAAACGATACGTCCGCTCGATCGCGAGCCAACGGTCGGGAAACATGCAACCCAAAGACAAAGCGTCTTTTCACGTCACACCACGACAGCTGGCGAACCGATGTCACAACCAGGCCCACACACAAGTGCCGATGGGATAGGCAACTTGTCAAATCAATCCCGAAGGCGAATCCCTCGGACGACCAAGTGCCGATGCCCCTCCTTCGGAGGAAGGCGACGAAAGCGCAACCTGCGGACAAAAGACAACGAAAAGAACAACACAAGCGACAGCCATCGACGACAACACCTTCGGACCAACCTAGCTCACTAATCAGGCCTTCGGAGCGCCGAGAGAGGGGATGACGGGTGGACCTCGAAGAACCACAGTTTTGGCCCTTTCGAAGGAGGATCTCGACTGTGCGGGGCTAGCTGTTGGGGAGGCCCATAGTGTCCCCTCCCCCTAGCTCCTCGGCCTGTTAGAGAAATGGCCCATCAAGGCCCAAGTAGACAGGGTTTGTAATAAAAGGCCTTGTACTTGGGCCAGGGTCCATTAGGTTTACCATCCCTTTTATATTAGTAGTATAATTACTATAGTGTCCTTGGGTCAAGGGCAGCATTGTAATTAGGAAACCTAGGGTTATAAGGGGTTATGGCTATAAATACCCCCTTACCTCCCTCATCAATGACATTGAGTGTTACTTACTACCCTATGGCTCTTATCTGTTCCCCTCTAAGTCCTACCTAGGGTCCCTCCAAGTGTGGTAGACCCTAGGAGGATTCCCCATTTACTGTTTGGGCCTTGTAACCAACAACACTCATGGACGGGGGAAGCAGACTCAACATCCTCTACGCCGAGACCCTCGACGCCAAGGGAATCGATTGCAAGCGGATCCGACCCACGCGAGCTCCTTTCCATGGGATCATCCCTGGGAAGCACGTGGTCCCACTTGGACAGATCGAGCTCGGCCTCCGCTCGGCCATGGCGGTCGGCCGGGAAAGAAGGAATTAAGAAAGAGAAGAACCAGCAGTAGGGGAAGGTGATGGGGTCGGAGACCTCGTCCCGCGCGCTCACCCACGCGCCTGCCGTCGTCCCGCGCGCCGTCGTCCTCTGCCCGCTGTGGTTCCGTGCGCAGGAGCTAATGCATGAGAGGAGAGAGGGGATTCATTTTTAGCTTTCCTCTCTCCTCAAATGCAAAAATGCATTGGTGTTTGGCTATTCTGTTGGAGGAGAATTTTGTGAGGCATAGTGTGATTTGGGAGGCAAAAATGGCTTTGCCTTAGCTTGTTGAAGTCAGCCTAAGTGCAAACGCAGAGCCGCACTCGGCGTCCTCGCCTACTTCGTGACCTCGCGCCGTCGTGCCTGCCTCGCGCCGCCGCCCCCATCGTTGTCAAGCATCTGCACCGAGGTCGGGGTGGACGGGATCGACGCCGGTGATCTTGGGATGGCAGGGATTGACGCCGGCGAGGTAGGGGAAGGCGGGGATGGACGCTGGAGACCTCGGGGATGGCGGGGATTGAGAAGGATGGGGATCCCCATCCTTGCCCGCGCCGTCAATGTTACGCGAGCCCTCCGCACTCGCTAGTCGCTCCGCCGCAGGACCACGCCGTCCTCTGCTTGCAAGGACTCCGGGTCCTCACCTTCGAGCGCTGCCCCGTGTGCACACCGCGCATTCGCCTCCGTTGACGCGCGGAGCGGAGAACAAGTCATCAAAGCGTTTGGGGGTGGTGGTCCTGCAGCATCGCCTAGTGATTCTACACGAGATATAGCAGGTGGTCATCTAGCACCGTGGTGGTGGTGGTCCTCGTGGCGGCTGATTCTGCATCTCGCTCTCGACCACGAAGGATGCAGGTATGAGACATTAGCTGCTGGTTGGTTGCATTCCCAGAAAAAATGAGGTGTTGGAAATAAAATAAATTTCAGTAGTGAACAACGTTCGAATAGAGAATAAGATCTGCTTGCTCAGTAAATGGCTTGGCTACTCGTTTTTCTAATACCAGACATAATTTTTATAGGTTTTCAAACTACAACTCCAACAATGAGGACACCCTAAATTCAATGAGTAGATGATGCATTAGGAAATCTAGGAGCTGCTTGAGGCCAGGAGCAGGTCAGCTCTGGCCTGATTGTAATCCCGCTGATGTAAACCATCTCTTGACCACCAATCAGGCGTCGGCTTCCGGTTAATGCATATGTGGTTTGTTAATGGAATGAAAGACTGATGTTAAGCACATTACCGAGGGCACTAACTGAATTTGTTTATGATGCTCACATCATGTTATGTTTGAACTACTAATCTCTGCAGTTATTGACAGAGAAAGTGATCATCCAGAGAGGGAAAAGCACAAACTTCAAAAGTTCTCTCTGAAATGGCAGTAGAACTTTTTCTAGAATAGTGGTAACATTTTTTTTCGAAACTAGCAGTAGTAACTTCTTTTGTAGTAGCAGTAACAATTTTTTTTTCACACAACAAAGTGATCATCCGAGAGGGAAAAGCACAAACCTCAAAAGTTCTCTCTGAAATGGCAGTAGCAACTTTTCGAAATTAGCATTAGTAACTTCTTCTATAATAGCAGTAGCAAGTTTTTTTTTCATACAACAACATGATCATTCGAGAGGGAAAAGCACAAACCTCAAAAGTTCTCTCTAAAACGGCAGCAGTAACTTTTTCTGGAATGTTGGTAGGTATTTTTTTCCCCGAAACTAGCAGTAGTAACTTCTTCGGTAGTAGCAGTAGTAACTTTTTTTTTCATACAAAAAAGTGACATCCGAGAGGGTAAAGCATAAACCATAAAAGTTCTCTCTGAAACGGTAGTAACATTTTTTTTTCAAAACTAGCAGTAGTAACTTCTTCTGTAGTAGCAGTAGCAACTTTTTTTTCATACAACAAAGTGTAGCAACTCTTGCTATATAATCTGTAGCAACTTTGTAGCAAATTTCATTACTTATAGATGAAAAAAAAAACCTTATTTTTGCAACAACCCTGATGGAACTTTCATTAGTTGGATTTTGAGTTGCTGCAGTAAGTGTAGCAACTTGTGTCCAGTTGACTGTAGCAACTTGTGTCATGATGGCTGTAGCAACTTGTGTCATGATGGCTGTAGCAACTTGTGTCCTGTTGATTGTAGTAAGTTGTGTTCTTATTTCTTTGTTTTTCTTTCAGACACTCCGCCAATTGTGGAAGCTCCAACCTTGTCGCCTAAAGACCCACCGATGACAAAAGAAACAAGGGCGACCAAAGGAAAGAGATATAGAGGACTTGAGTTCCATGAAAAAAAAAACAAAAACCCTTTGAATTATGTGAGTCGACGGAGCATGCAACAACATCTTGTCCATCAAGGCCACAATGGACATCCAATCTTGCTAGTTTATTTGGTATATGATTGAAATATTCAATGCATTTTTATGGAAAATACTCTTAAAAGATATAATTTGTTTGCTGATGTAATAAGGGTTGCACTATTATTTATTCAAAGATATGAAAATAACAAAAAAAAATTACAAAAAATATATCTGTTGCAGCATCTGTTGTTGTATATGCTTTCTCTGCTGTAGCAACTCTTGCTATATAATTTTTAGCAACTTTTGATGCCATTGTTGTAGCAACTTGTGATGCCACTCCTGTGTAGGTTACTCTGGATTAATCCTTTTCATGCGAAGTGATGTGAAAGCATAAGCGATTTACTGCATAGGTGTGGTTTGTGTGCGCGGGCATGAGTCGTATTTAGGCCTGGCATGTTACATTTCTGTTCTAGTTGCTACTTTGTTGTATAACATAAGTTGCTACTACATATTATTCAATAAATATCTCTACCGATAGATTCACAGGTTTGCACAAGTTTTTATATTTTGTAAGTTGCTACACGTGGATGTTTTATATTATGTAGGGGGATGATTGTGTATCAACTTGGGTACAACAGTAAATAGTAGCAATTTGGGCACAACAACAAGTAGCAACGTCGAATTATGAACTATTTTGCACAGAACGAGTAGCAACTTCCAGAAAATAAAATTAGGATAAAAACAAGTAAATTAGACAATAGCAATTTGTGTAAAACAACTAGCGGCAACTTGGAATGGGTAAATGTAAATGATAATTTTAGTAAAAATGACTAGTAGCATCTTGACATTCGGTAACCTTGCCATCTTGGTCAAGTCATGTCGCCCTGCACTATGTTCTATCTCTACGTTGTTATAGATAGAGGAAGTGGTCATCCGAGAGAGAAAAGCACAAATCTCAAAAGTTTTCTTTGGACTAGTAGTAGCAACTTTTATGGACATGTTGTAGTAACTTCATCTATCATAGCAGTAACAACTATTTTCATTGAACAACTTCTTTTAGTATTATTATTATTTTATAGAAAAACTTGACGTAGTAGTTTTGTTTTTCTATAGCGCACGATTCGACTTTTGATAGAAAAAGCAAAAGTTCAGTTGCAACCTATTTTGGACTTTGGTAGCAACTTTTCATCAATTAGCAGTAGTAACTTCTTTGATAATAACAATAGTAACTTTAATTTTTCATAGAACAACTTTTCTAATAGGCATCAGGAAACCGTATTAAAACTTTTAGTTCCAACGAAGGAACCTTGTCCTATACATAATATACATAACTTCTCCATATGTGTGTATTTTATGATAACATCTTTATGTGGACCGTGTAGTAACTTTAGTATATTTTATTATAGCAAATTTATGTGCACATCACATAATAATTTTATCATATTTTGTGATAGTAACTTTATATGTGCACCACGTAATAAGTTACCACATCATGTAGTAACTTATAGCATATTTTAGAAATTTTTGTGCACAACATAGAATAATTTTAGTATGTTTCATGGTAGCAACTTTACGAGCACATCATCTGGATGGACTTGACAAAGGTATCAAAGGATGCTAAAAAATGACACTTGATGTGGTCTGATACTTCCCATAAGCAAAACAAACCCAACGTCATCTGCTCCATCAGCGCCATCTGGAACTCACGCGACACGATTTCCCGACACAGCTTCATGAGGTCTGACTCCTCTACAGTGAGCACCCACACGCCGCTCCGCATCCTATTCATCGGCAGCTCGCGTTGCCGCGCGTCATGGAAGGAGGTGGGGGCGCCACCGTAAGAGGGGAGGTTTTGGGATTGATCTACCTGCAAAATAAGGCACTAAATAAATTATTTTGCTTGAGTTGCTATTCATGAAGAGACATGTTGCTACACTACCGTTGAATAAAGATAGAATGAATTCCTCAAGTTGTTATTACCATGAATAAATAAATTGCTACACTACAGTAGAAATAAACATAAGAGTGAATCCCTCAAGTATACAGTAGCAACTTTTGTAAATGATTCATAGCAGCTTGAAATGAATATGCATGAACCATAAATTTTTCCATTGAACGAAACAAAAAACATGTTACATGTGTCTATTGTGTGGTAGCAACATATGTACCATATGTAGTTCCAGGTTGATATTCGCTACCTGACCATGCCTTCAATCTGTGAGTAAAATCTGACCATGCCTTCAATCGGACCAGGTTGATATTGAGTCAAACAGTTGCTATCCCAACAACCGAAAAATAAAACAAGAATTTGCTACCATGGAAATATAGATAGTTGCTATAGAAATTCAAACAATCAAAAAGCAGGTCATGGGTGGTCCAGCCACACTCAGCAACTAAGCTACACGGTCTGTTTTCTTATGAGTTGGAAAAGCACTAGCAATTCAAAAGGCCTAATTTCTGGAAATTCCTATTTCTTTTTCTTTGTTGTGGCCAACAATAGTGGCCTTAAGGCAATAAATCTTCATATTTAATCTGGAAACAATGAACTTAGTCACTTACACCATCGTTGTCTATAATTTTTGCACTACGGAGGTAAAAGAAACTACTATGGCCGTTGTTGTTCAAGGTTCTGCTCACAATATTGTTTGAATTTCCTATTTTTGATTACAAAAGAAATTATTCTATAAGTTGCTACTGTCAGTCCACAAGAAGTTGCTACTGCTAGTTAATGGACAACTTGACTGATACTATTTGTACAGCCATACAAATATGAAAAATTAATCAGCAGGTTTGTGTATAGTCCGATGATGAGTTCACAACAGGCATTAGCCTTCGCAACAAGTAATAATTTGCTATGGTTGTTGTAGCCATACAAATATGAAAGTTGGAAAAGCTTATTTCACCTGTACAAATTCGAAGGCAGGGCTCCAGCTGCCCATCCATCAGAGCCATCACCGGCGGAGCTGCCGTGTTGCATGCCTGCCGAAGAGGTCCTCAACAATGTCAAAAGCTCACTGCCGGGTTGGAAGAGGCAATCTTCATGAACATCTTGTAGCTTCTTCGAGCAGGATTTGAAAAGTTCCATGTACCCTTGGTAGCCGACGACGCTCAGATATTGCGCTTCCTGTTCTAGTTCCCTGGTTCAGCAGCCTTGGTGCAAACCTGCATAGGACAACGACGAAGGAAGCATATCAGAACAAATGAAATGGCAGCATGAATGATACAAATGGTGGTATATTGATCCGGAAGGCAATGGCGTACGGGGCTGATTTTGGTGGAGTGGGTGAGGCAGCTGACGCGCGAGATGCCCTCGCTGGTGCCCGTGCCAAGGAAGATGAACTATGATTCCTGCAACCTCTGTTCCGCACCACCAAGAGACGCACGAGCAACACCGCAGAAGGAGCACGCTGTAATAGAAGCAAAGCAAACATTTTGAACAAAAAACCAGAGGCATTACGTCGAGCAACTGAAGTGCCGCGCTGATTCAGTAGCTTTCCACAGCCTTACGCACGCGACTTACCGGAGCTGAGGAGCTGGAGGCGAAGGCACAGCGAGGAGGAGGGCGACGCGGCGGCAGCTCGGTCGTGGAGGAGCACGCTCCGCCACTACCTGTATTGCAGTTCAACGTGTGGACGGACATGGGCGACCAGTTCGGCAGCGCGAGCGAGCAGGACACCTTCTTTGACTGGTACTTCGTGTTCTTCTACGCCTCGTTCATTATCGGCGACACGGCCGTCGTCTACCTCCAGGACGGCGTCTCCTGGGCCATCGGCTTCGGCCGTCGGCGCTTGCCTCGCCACCACCGCCGCGAGCTTGGCCCTACTGCTGCTTGGTGCGTGTTGCTACGGGATGCCAGCGCGGAGGAGGCCGCCGACGCCGCGCGCAGGGGCCGGGGGACGACGGGGAGGAGGCCGCCGCCCCGCCCCGCCGGGCATGGGGCGGAGGGAGGCCGACGCCTCGCGTCGGGGATGGGGCTGAGAGAGACCGCCGCAGCGCGCCGGTACGGGACGGAGGCAGCCGCACCGCATCGGGTACGCGGTGGGAGGCCACCGTGGCGCACGCCGGGGACAGGGTGGAAGCGGCCGCGCCGGGAATGGGGTGGGGAAGGCGCTGGCCGACGTGGTGCTCCGGGGACGGGAAGGAGGAGGCCGCCGCTCCATGTCCAGGGACGGGAGGAGGAGGAAGCCGCCGCCGCATATCCGCTGCGTCAGTGAGGGGAGGAGTCCGCGTCGCGATTTGGAAGGTGAGGAGGGCGGCGATGGGGAGGCTTCCCAATCCAGGAACGTGGTCGTCGACAAAAAAGGAAAGAAGGAGCGGACGCGCGTTTCCCTAATGCGCGTACGAACGCGCTGTAACTGCTCCCTTTTTTCTACCCTTTCAGGAAAGTAAAGGGCAGTGTCTCAAAAAAAAAAGGAGGAAAGTAAAGGGCAAATTTTCCGTAAAAATGAAAGTAAAAGTTAAAAAGTAAAAAAAAAAAAAAAAAAAAAAGCCTCATTCTTGACAAATGTACAGCGTGTTCGTCTCGCTACTTTGCAGCAGCTACAGTGTTCACAGTTATTTCTTCAGCAGCAGCTACAGTATTTTCAGCAACAGCTACAGTGTTCGCAGTTATTTTTCTGTAGCCGCAGCTGCAGCGAAACGAACAGGCTGATAGACAAGCATCCCGTCAAGTGTACAAATTGGTGATCATGGTGACACAAGGCGCAGGCGCATGTGTGTGGTCTCATCTTTAACATATTTTCCCTTGAAAGTGACTTAGTACGTAGTACTTCTTTTGACTAGTTATATATAATGATTAACTAACAGCATCAAATGTAAAATATTAGAGAGGATGCTTCATTATGATGAAACATGCCTTTCACATACATCAAAGATTCCAACCGTGGATTCAGAAGCATGATACGAGCGCATACATTAGATGTTCCAACTTCTCAAAAGAAATGTTTCATGCATACATTTTCTTTGTTCCAAAAATGTGACCGGGAGATTTATATAATCTCAAACAACCAAAAACAAGCAAAACTCTTATTTATATTGACAAATATAAACAAGCATCTTGTAAAGCATACAAATTGATGATCCTGGTAATACAGGGCGGAGACACATACATGTGGTATCACATCCTATGCACGCCTTTAACATTTTTTTCGCTTGAAAGTATAATGTTAAAGAAGCAACATCGCATGTAAAATAGTAGAGAAGATGCTTCATTATGATGAAACACGCCTTTCACATACATCAAAGATTCCAACTTGTTTTTATAAACATGATACTAGTGTGAGCGTGCTAAGCATAGGGATGCCGTGAAAAGATCTGGTGCTCACTTCTCATGCTACCGTGATACCATTCACTGTAGCATAAAATATGCAATACAAAATTGCACAAAAATACAAGTAGCTAGCTTTTGTCATCAATTATTATCATACAAAATTTGAGATGTAATGAAAACTGGTGCAAAATGTAACAAGCAAGTGAAGTCAGCGGGCGTGAAGTGAACAGTACAACCCATCTATTGCATAATTTTTTCTTTTTTGTTTCTCTTTATAAAAAAACTTGTAACGTCTGATTTTTTTTGCAGGATGGTAGATCATTGTGTGCCCTATCTATTCATATTTTGTTGCATATTTTTAATGCTACAGTAACGATAATGGTAGCACGAGAAAGCTTGGGAACACCATAACCGTTCTCTAGGTATGTTAGGCTATGTTTGTTTTCTTCTCAGATTATATAATTTAGTTTATATAATCTATAAGCTGGGAGAGAACAGTTTATAAAATTATGATAATTTGTTCTTTCAATTACTATAATATGCCTATAATCTGAGACATGTTTGTTTTAGTTTATATATTATATAAGCCAGATTATATAATCTACATGGAAAACAAACAAGACTGTATGCACGATCATAAATGACGTGGCCGCTCTACAATCCATCATATGGTCCATGTAACATGGCCGTAACCATCCATCTACTCCCTCCGGTACTCAATGTAAGGATTTCTGACGTTTGAACTCAGAAATAAGGACCGGAACAAAAGACCCTGCTGCCCCTCACTTTTCACCAGGCCACACGCTTTGACTTAAATGCATAGCAAGAGGCAGCTGCTTCTCGCCTCTTCCATAGCCCCGGGCGCGCCGCCTCTCGCCTCCTCCCTGCTGCCATGGGTGCCGCCGCTCTTCGCCTCGTCCATGCCGCCGGCCCCGACGCTCCTCGCCTCCGCCGAGCCCGACGCTCCTCGCCTCCGCCATGCTGCTGAGCCCAGCACTCCTCCTCACCTCCGCCATGCCGCCGAGCCCGGCGCTCCTCACCTCCGCCATGCCGCCGAGGCCGGCGCTCCTCTCCTCCTCCATGCCGCCGAGCCCGCCGCTCCTCGCCTCCACCTTGCCGCCAGGCCTGTCGCCCCTTGTATCCTCCATCACGTGGTGAGTGGAAGGAGGCCGGCGCGATTCGAGGGAGCAGCGGCGAGGATTGGGGATCGACTTGCTCGAGCGCCGACTCTATTCGAGGAGGAGCGGCGAGGATTGGAGATCGACATGGTAGAGCGCCGCCCGAGATCGAGGGTCCTTCGCTAGGAAAGAGAAAGAGAGAACGAGAGGATAACGTTTTCACGTGTGTGGGGCTGGACCCGGTGGGTTGGAATCTATTGCGAATAGGCCCCACAAGGCTAGGAATGCAAGTGACGAAATGCCTTGTTATTTAGAAATGCCTTGCGTTGTTTTGCGAACCCTCTTCTGTCGCGATTGAAAGGGACGTGCGTGATGATAATCTAGGTGTGTTCGTTTCCAGGAGTTTAAATTTTAAAGGGGTCACATCAAAGAGAATTTTGTTATTTAGAAGTATTAAATAAAGGTTAGTTACAAAACTAACTGCAGAATCCCGGGTCTAATTCGCGAGACGAATCTAATGAGAGTAATTAAACCGCGATTAGATGATGGTTGCTGTAGCATCACTTTAGCAAAACATAGATTAATTAGGCTCATTAGATTCGTCTCGAAATGAGCATTCATCTGTCAAAAAGGTTTTGTCATTAAAAATTATTTAATACTCTTAAATAATAAAATTCTTTTTTATTTTAGAAATCTAAAATTTAGAGGGGTGAAAACGAAGACAGCGCGTGAAAAGCGTGCGTGCGTGCTGGCGCAACAGCAGCTGCCGCCTGCAGGCCGAGTCGGGGTGAAAACGAAGACAGCGCGTGAAAAGCGTGCGTGCGTGCTGGCGCAACAGCAGCTGCCGCCTGCAGGCCGAGTCAGAGTCAAACTACTCCGCAAGGCGACCAAAGCAACGAGCCACCCACCCCGCCCCACCTGCTCCGACTATTCATCACCTCGCGGTCCTTTCTTTCCCCCTCCTCAAGGAGCCGTGTCGTGTGCCCGCCTCTCGACCTCTCCTCTCCTCGCCCCGTCCCTGTGCTCACCACGCGCGAACAACCCAGCCTCGTGCCCGCCCGCCCGCCCGCCCGCCTGCCCAGTGAGGAAGAAGAAGATCTTCGTCGATTGCTCGTTCTTCGCCTCGCTTTCCAATCGGAGGTGACCTCTCTTTCTTTCCCGGATTCTTGTTTTTATTCGCTTCCCCTATCCCCTCCACTCCTCTCTTTTTGTGAGGATCCTGGTGAAATTAGGACGAGGAGGGATCGCTGCTTTCTTTTCTTAAGAGAGGGGATTTGATCGAAGAATCAATATGCAAGCATGCGATCGAAAGAGAAGGGAATTTGGGTTGTGTCTCCTCCTGTTTCCCCTTTCTCATTTCGTTGCGATCCCGGCCTTTCTCCAAATTTCGACAACAACCACTCGGTCTGGGAAAGGAATTTGGGCGCTTTCGCTCTGGCTCAGCTAGGATCCTCTCCCTGCCCCTGCGAATGTGCTAACTGCTGTTAGGTAGGTCGGCGGGCCAATAAAGAACGCGGACGATCAATTTGTTTACCAGGAAATACAACCACTACTCAACTGCAATATAATCGGATTCATACCTGCAACACCGCCCAAAAGTCATGCTTTGAGCTTGCCAGCTAATTTCGTTTGTGCAGCAGCTCATCTAGTATAGGTTTGACTTTGCATATGGTGATCAAACTTTTCTCAGGCCTCATCATCAACTTCCTCAACATAAATATTGCATTATCTGCCCTTCCCATTATGCCCATTGATGCTAACAAATATATCCATAACCTTGGACAAGTGGCTGTGGCTCACATTGCTCTCTGGACATTTCCCCACTTGCAGGTTGAGTTGCCGGCGATATTCATATGGATCGCATATTTCAAAGAGCTCTCAGTGAACCCATGTGCTCGGAAGAGGCCGCCGTCCAGCAAGGAATTGAAAGATGCCCATTCCTGAGGAACATCAATGAGCCTACAAGCTTTTCCTTCTCGTCTGCCAACTTCCCTGTTCCCGTATGTCAATTCCTTTCCTCTCTTCTTTAAATTAACATGCTATCTGTTTATGACGCTTCATTGTGTTCTGGATGTTGTTACTGAATTGTGTTGTTTGTTGCTTATGAAGGTAAGAGGAGCCAAGGGTCCAATTTTCGAAGATGGCCCTAATTTTGACACGGCTTTTCGAGTTTTCCATGGTAGAGATGGGGTCGTTCCACTATCAGAAGGATCATTGGCAAAGATTGAGAAGCCATTGCCAAAACCCAATCCTGAATTTAACCCCTTGGCAGCCAAAGCAGCAACCATCAGTCTCTCAGCATTTGGAGGGTTTTTCAGCTTTGGTGATTTCTCAAATAAGCGCAACAAAAAAAACTCCAACAAAAAGAACCCCAACAACCTTCCCCAGGTAATTTATCTTAGCAGTTGTAGGCACATTTTTCATATGACTTTTGTGAATTGTCCTACATAATGCAAACACTAAACTAAAATGGACAGAGTAAAAAGGTTTACCGTGTTCTTAGTAAAGGAACATGCCATACAATTACCTGATATTGCTTTCCTTGTCACTTCAGAATAAAGGCCAGTCTAACAATCATGAAGCGCTCAGCAACGAGTGGCTGGAAAATGGCCAATGTCCACTTGCAAAGTCGTATAGGGCATTAAGTGGCATTGTGCCCCTTGTTGCAAAGATGATGAAACCCCCAGCTGGTATGCAACTGAAATGCCCACCTGCGGTGGTTGCTGCTCGTGCAGCACTATCCCGTACTGCCTTCGCAAAGGGGCTTCGCCCTCAGCCGCTGCCGACAAAAATAATGGTGATTGCATTGCTTGGTATGGCTGCAAATGTTCCTCTTGGCATCTGGAGGGAGCACACAAAGAAGTTTTCAGTGCAGTGGTTTGCTGCAGTGCATGCCGCGGTGCCTTTCATTGGGATGCTCAGGAAGTCTGTGCTTATGCCGAAGACAGCCATGGCCCTTACCATAGCGGCCTCAATATTGGGTCAGACTATTGGGTCAAGAGCTGAACGTATCAGATTAAAGCGGGTAGCAGCAGCAAGATCGACAGAAGAGAGCCATGGTGATTCTGCTGACTGCATTAAAACGCCGATAAGCCTCAAAACCGGGAACTACAGTGTCGTCCAATTCTGGGATCCGCTTGGTCTTAAAGTCAAAAGCACCATTGCCACAAGTTCCTCTCCAGTTCTTGTCCCTGCTGTTGGTGCCTAACTGATGACAGGATTGGTTTCATTTCAATTGTATCAACTTCATTGTTTGTTGTATTCATTATTGTATTTTTGAGTTTATGAAAGAGTTACTATTGACGACGAATTCTTAGCCCTATTTTGGAGGGTAAATTGCAGGCAATAACAAGAGAACATGTTCAGAAGCTGACAGCTGTTTGCTCTCTTTGAGGTCTCTCTGAATGTACATTGTTTTTTGGGAAAATTTAAAGCCAATCAAGCTGAAAAATATAGTCATTGACCACGATATAAGAAAACATTTTCCCCTCAAATACGCAGGAACTGCATATCGTTGAAATCGATAGAGAAGGAAAAATAATCCCTTGCAAACACCACCGCCTCACTCCAAACTGAGCGGTGAGGGGATGTAAATACAAGATCGATGAAAACTGATCTTAATAACAAACTAAGGTAAGACCTGACCAAGCAGCCCGCCATCTAACTTGGCTCCACGATACAACCTAAACCTAAGACTTCGCGCGCCAGCAAAACACCACAGGTGGTGTTCATGAACGCTCTAAGCAACTCGTCGTGATAAAAACTTATACTATTATATGTACTTGCCGTATCTTTTTCAGACTTTTCTTCATCGGCAATGAGGGAAATGGCTGACTTGGCTTCTTTGTCAAACGTTGAAATTTTGGCTAGTCTTTATTCAACAGGCTATACCTGAAACGGTCATAACACAACAGCCAGACCATTTCAACCCTCATCACAGCAAAAACAATGCAATGGCAAGCACAACCAAGTAATCAACAGACCTAACTGCCTGCTCAAAACCAACATTTAGCCAGCAACATAAGGGGGTAAACCAGGTCAATAAACTACTGCTAGAGCTAGGAGTACATCATCTTTGTTTGACAAATTTAAAGAAGCTGCTAGTTGCCCGTACAGCTTATAGACTAGTATATCTCATCATCTGGGACATCTGGTGTAAGAAACTTCTGTGGATCCTTGTACAGCTCTTCATAGTTATATTTAGGCTTTACCCTCTCCGGGACAGGTTCAAGGGGGATGATGGTGTCACCGTCTATCACACCATCGATGAGTCCATAATCAACAGCCTCAAGAGGACCCATATAACGGTCTCTGTCAATGTCTTTCTCAACCTGCTCCAGAGTGCGGCCCGTGAAGCCTGAAACCAGCCGGATGACATTTCTCTTGTTGGCCAATATCTCTTTGGCTTGGACCTCGACATCTAAGGCCTGTCCACTCGCACCTCCCACGGGCTGATGGATCATAATCCTGGTGTTGGGCATGGCAAATCGCTTGCCCTTTGCGCCACCACCGAGGATTATAGAAGCTGTCGATCCAGCTATGCCCATCCCAATAGTGGAGACATCTGCCCTCACAAGCTGCATGACATCATAGATGGCCATCGTTGCACTGAAAGGGTAACTAAAATGTCAGTCACAAAATCATTTGAATACACAAGGCTATGATGAGAAAATGGAGATAACTAATCATATGTGCAGAGTTTGATGATCTACATATAAGGAAGGTGCTGACACAGAATGTGATATGAAACAGTCATCAGTGAACCAGTAATACAAGGCTAGACAGCGCAATTAACAAAGTGCTGCAAGCATATTCAAGTATTTCCTCAAGATTTTAGCAACGGTTATGGTTGACATTGAATGCATGTGAGGTTTTGCAACAGTAAGCTGGAATTCCATGAATTACCACTCTCATGGCAGATAGCAAACCAATAAGCTCGAGAAAGAAAGAAAAAAATAGAAAGGGGGTGGAAACGAGAACAAGATACATTTAACAAAAAGGAGATATCAGCAGAAACTAAAGTGAACGAATAATATAGCGAATGAGAGAATCTATATCGTTTGCATAAGTGCAACCCACTAAGAGATATTAATTGGTACTCCGTATTTTTCTCTTTTCCAGTACAGCTACATCATCTCGATTATTAATACCATCCCACTATGCAGTACTGACAGATTCCCTTTCCCTGACGCATGACAGCTCTTCCCTCCCTCACTCGCATTTGCATCACCTTTTTTCTTTCAGATTTTCATTGATTTTAATCATTGCAACTTTTCATATAGATTGGATGCACCAATATCTGACTGCCTTTATGTTCTAATCATTTTTGTTTACCCATTTTAGGTGCACGGACATATTTGGTTGCAGTGTTGCACCATGATATTTGCAGCATAGCTATTATATAGCCGGTGTCCTTTCATTTCGTATTCTTGCTGCTTTATGTTTGAGGGAGGTGTCAGCAGCCATTACGAGATGACTCAAAACAATAAAATGCTTCCTAGCTAATATTTTTCCATCACTCAATTAAGATTTGGCAATGGTACTCGAGCCGATTCGTTGTAGATGAGTGTTCACAATTATCATCCTTTTGTCTACAATCAGTATTGGAAAAGGCTTTAGTTTTGCATTTTATTTAAACAATTCATATGATAGTTGTTCTTATCCTTTTTTATTATCACTACTACAGGATTAGTTTTTTTTTTCAGGCAATTAGGCTCCATAATATTGATGTGCACTACATTGAACAACTTTTGAAGGTAAGTGTTGTGGACTCATTCTTCAAAAATAAGTACCAGCGCAAGAAGAAGCTGGAGTTATCTGTTAGTGGTTAAGATTTGGTTTAGTTTATTGGCCGGATAGGACTCTGTTAGCCGGCAGTTTGTTAGAAGATTGGTTAGCGGATCGGTTAGTAGCTTTCTATATAAGTCCAGGATTAGGATTAGAGGAGTTTAAGCAGAATTAGAACCAAAACTCAGAGCCTCCTAGGGAGGGCGAGTAGGTCTCTGCCTCTGCTTGTATTCGGTTTATATCTCAATCAACCAAGCTATATCATCTCGGTATCAGCTGGGAGATCCTCGCCCTGCTCTTCGCCTCCTCGCAATCCGCACCTCGCTCGCCCATCGCCTCCGCTCCAATTCTCGCAACACCAACATCATGGTCGACGGCGGCAAAGCTCCCAAAGACGGCGACGCCGCCGCCGACGACGACGGCAATGCCTTCGTCACGGTGGCCAGCCTGGAGACGATTGTTGACAAGCTGGTGAACAAGATCAATGAATTGGGCTCCAAGATCGATTCCGCGGACGCCGCCAACAAGCAGGAGAACGCGCGCCTGTCCGCCTCCATCAACAACGTGCAGACCCAGCTGCTTGAGAAACAGGGGCGATTCGACTCCTCGTCGGGTTCCTCCGCTGCGCCGCCGCCACCGCCACATGCCGCCATCGTCCACAAGCTTCGCTTCCCCAAGTACGACGGCGCCGACGACCCCCTGGGCTGGCTGCACAAGTGCGAGCAATACTTCCGCTCCCAGGGAACGCCGGAGGACCAGAAAGTTTGGACGGCGTCCTTCTACCTCGACGCTGCTGCAAGCCAGTGGTACTGCCGTCTCGAGAAGAACCGTGGCGGCGTACCTACGTGGCCGGAGTTCCTCGAGGCTGTCAACAAGCGCTTCGGGCCGCCGGTGCGCAGCAACTCGCTTGGCGAGCTCACCCGCCTTCGCCGCACAAGCACCGTCGCCGAGTACCAGGACCAATTCCTCAAACTGCTAGCACGGTGCGACGGCGTCACCGAGCGCCAGCAGATCGACATCTTCACGGCCGGTCTCCGCAATCCCATGAGCACCGACGTCGAGATGCAGAAGCCGGACACTTTGGAGGACGCCATGGCGCTGGCCCGCTCGTTCGAACGACGCCTCCAACTGGACGACGACGACAGCCGCGCCGCTCCGCGTTCCGCGACACGACCACACCGCCAGGCCACGACGTTCGCCGCGTCGCCCAAGCCCAACTCTGGAGCATCTTCAGCGACACCGGCGCCCTCGACCCCCAACAAGGAGATGCCGGCACTGCCCAAGGGCGCGCGCTTCACACGCCTCTCGCCGGAGGAGATGGCCCAACGCCGCCTCGAGGGTTTGTGCTTCAATTGCCATGAGAAATTCTCCCAAGAGCACATCAAACACTGCACAAAGAAGGGCATATACTACCTGGCAGTCAGTCAAGACGAAGACGTCAGAGACAGCTCATCCGAAGAAGAGATGCAGGTTTCCATGTGCGCGCTCACCGGCATCCAGGCAGGCTCTACCCTGAAGCTCGCCGTGTCGGTCCACGACGTCAAGATGGTGGGCCTCGTCGATTCCGGCTCAACCCACTGTTTCATCGCCTCCAACACAGCGCGCCGCATGGGCCTCGTTCCAGAACAGCGCCCCGGCCTCACCGTCGGCGTTGCAAACGGCGAGCGCGTCCCGGCGGATGGTGTCTGCCGCGCCACCACGGTCGTCATCGACAAGGAGACGTTCGTCATCGACTTGTACGTGATCCCACTAGGCGGCTTCGAGATCGTCCTTGGGTGCGATTGGCTCCGCACCCTGGGCCCGATTCTCTGGAATTTCGAGCGGTTGACCATGGCGTTCTGGCATCAGAATCAACCGGTCAAGTGGCAAGGCATTGGCGGGCAACCCGCGACGTTACAGGTGGCTGCGACTGATCTGCTCACGTACATGAACATGCTCCTGCAAGATTTTGCCGACCTCTTCAAGGCGCCAACTGGCCTTCCTCCGCAACGAGCCTTCGATCATCGCATCCATCTCCTGCCGGGCACGGAGCCGATCGCCGTCCGGCCGTACCGCTACGCCCAGCTCCTCAAGGACGAGCTCGAGAACCAGGTCAAGATCATGCTGGAACAGGGCATCATCCGCCCTAGTACGTCGGCGTTCTCGTCACCGGTACTGCTCGTGCGCAAGAAGGACGGAACGTGGAGGTTCTGCGTGGATTACCGGGCCTTGAACATGAAGACCGTTCGTGATAAATTTCCGATACCGGTCGTGGAAGAATTGCTCGACGAACTGAAGGGTGCGTTGTTCTTCACGAAGCTTGACTTGCGCAGCGGGTACCACCAGGTGCGGATGCACGCCGCTGACGTCGAGAAGACGGCGTTCCGCACCCACCACGGCCACTTTGAATTCTTGGTGATGCCGTTCGGACTGACGAACGCGCCTTCGACCTTCCAAGCTCTCATGAACGAGGTATTGAGGCCGTTCCTCCGTCGCTTCGTCTTGGTGTTCTTCGACAACATTTTGATCTACAGCCGGACGCAAGCAGAGCACCTGCAGCATGTGCGCGCCGTGTTCGAGGTGCTGCGGGCGCATGGACTCGTCCTCAAGCAGTCCAAATGTGTGTTCGGGGAGAGGCGCATGCATTACTTGGGACATGTCATCGAAAACGGAGCAGTCGCCATGGACGAGGAGAAGGTGGCGGCAGTACACGCCTGGCCGGAGCCACGCACAATCAAGGCGCTTCGCGGCTTCCTCGGCCTCACGGGATACTACCGCAGGTTCATCCACAACTACAGCGTGATCGCGGCACCGCTGACTGCTCTTTTGAAGGAGGCATTCCGGTGGTCACCAGCAGCAAGCGCGGCGTTCATCGACCTCAAGCGCGCCTTGACGACAGGCCCGGTGCTGCAGCTGCCGGATTTTGATAAGCCGGTCGTGGTGGATTGTGATGCGTCGGGATCGGGATTTGGCGCCGTGCTACACCAGGGCCAAGGTCCCATCGCCTTTTTCAGCAAGACAGTGGCTCCGCAGCACGCCAAGCTCGCCGCATACGAGCGTGAACTCATTGGCCTCGTGCATGCTGTGCGCCATTGGCGTCCTTATATGTGGGTGCGCGCGTTCATCGTTCGCACTGACCATTGCAGTCTCAAACACCTCCTTGATCAACGACTGTCTACAATTCCTCAACACACATGGGTGAGTAAATTGTTTGGGTACAGCTTTCAGGTTGAGTACAAGCCGGGCAAGCAGAACGCGGCGGCCGATGCCCTGTCGCGTCGTGATGAGAACGAACCAGGGACGCACATTCATGCCATCTCGCGTCCAGAGTTCGATCTGTTCGAGGATTTCCGCCGAGAAGCCGCTACTTTGGATGAGGTGTTGGCCAAGAAGAAGGAGATTGAGGAAGGTACGGCTACTGCTGATTGGTCTCTGGTGGATGGGTTTGTGATGTACCAGGGTCGCGTGTTCGTGCCGGCATCGTCGACATTGTGGCCTAAGATCTTGGACGCAGCTCACAGCGCGGGACATGAGGGTGTTCAAAAGACGCTCCATCGAGTGCGAGCTTCGTTCTACTGTCCACAGGCTGCCAGGATGGTGCGCGATCATGTGAAAAGCTGTCTGGTGTGTCAGCGGAACAAAACAGAGCACTTGCATCCTGCCGGTCTCCTCCAACCACTTGACGTTCCACAGTCCATCTGGAGTGATATTGCAATGGATTTTGTGGAGGGATTTCCAAAGGTGGGTGGCAAATTAGTTGTGCTTACAGTGGTTGATCGTTTTTCGAAGATGGCTCACTTCATTCCACTTAGTCACCCGTACACAGCACTGACAGTGGCGCAAGCTTTCTTTGATCACATTGTCAGACTCCATGGCCTGCCGTGCTCCATCGTCAGTGATCGCGATCCTGTCTTCACTAGTAAGCTATGGCAGGAGTTGTTCACTTTATCCGGCATCAAGCTGCGCCTCAGCTCGGCATTTCGGCCTCAAACAGATGGTCAGTCAGAGGTGACTAATAGGGTGCTTGGTGTATATTTGCGCTGTTTGGCAGGCGATCGACCTCGCAGCTGGTTGCGCTGGTTGCCGTGGGCGGAGTATTGTTATAACACATCATATCAGTCTGCGCTTCGTGCCACTCCGTTCCGGGTTGTTTTTGGTCGTGATCCTCCAACCATGATGTCGTATCAGCCGGGCCTTGCCCGGGTTGTGATGTTGGACAAGCAGCTGCAGCAGAGGGATGAGTTCTTGGCGGACATACGTGAAAGGCTGCTCCAAGCGCAAGACTATATGAAGAACACACATGACAAGAAGCATCGTGATGTTGAGTTTCAAGTTGGCGACTGGGTTTGGCTTCGTCTTCATCAGCGTTCTGCTGCAGCGATCACAGCTAAGACAAGTTCCAAGTTGGCTCCTCGTTTTTATGGGCCGTTCCAGGTGATTGAGCGAGTCGGTGCAGTGGCTTATCGTCTTCGTCTTCCTCCCAAGGCTCGTATTCATGATGTGTTCCATGTGGTGTTTCTGAAGAAGCTGGAAGGAGTGGTGCCTGATGTGTTAGTACCCTTGCCACCGGTGGTCAATGGTCGAGCTGTGCCAATGCCGGAGAAAGTGGTTCGTGCCAAGCCAAACAAGTCGTCTTGGGATTTACTTGTGCAGTGGGTAGGCCGCAGTCCTGCTGATGCTACATGGGAGCCATTGTCAGAGTTCAAGGAACACTATCCTGATTTTAAGCTCGAGGACGAGCTTTTCGGCGAGGGGGGGGGGGGAAGTGTTGTGGACTCATTCTTCAAAAATAAGTACCAGCGCAAGAAGAAGCTGGAGTTATCTGTTAGTGGTTAAGATTTGGTTTAGTTTATTGGCCGGATAGGACTCTGTTAGCCGGCAGTTTGTTAGAAGATTGGTTAGCGGATCGGTTAGTAGCTTTCTATATAAGTCCAGGATTAGGATTAGAGGAGTTTAAGCAGAATTAGAACCAAAACTCAGAGCCTCCTAGGGAGGGCGAGTAGGTCTCTGCCTCTGCTTGTATCCGGTTTATATCTCAATCAACCAAGCTATATCAGTAAGTGACCCAGCTATCCAACTAATGTAATTCTATTGATGTCCCATATTTTACAAATTTATGCATACCCATGATTTTAAGTCGTCCGACTAATCGCGATTAGTCGACGATTAATCGATAAGTCGGTTGGCTGAACTCGACTTGGGGTAGCGACGCGACTTAGGCGACTTATTCATGGGTCGTCCGACTTATCGTCCGACTTAGGCGATTAGTCGCCATTTTAAGTCGAGGACGACTTACCTGTTGGCCAGTCTGAAAGGTTATTTCGTGGCCCGTCTGCTTTGGCCCATTAGGGTTGTATACCTGGTCATATCTATGTGTCTCCCGTGCCCCATCCATGGTCCTCTTCTCCAGCCGCCAGAGGACACCTCTTCCTCTCCCTGCTCGTCTCCTCCTCTCTCTCAAGCCTGCTGCCGCCACCAAATGAAGGAGATGAGCCAATCATTGTCCTCCAATGCCGGTAATGCTGCTGCTGCTGCTTCTCCCTCTCTATGCTCTAGCTCTACTGGCGTGGATTTGCTGCTCAGTGCTCATGTGGTTCATCCCTGCTCTGTAGATGAACGTGACCGGCGTGAGAGGGTGGAAGAGGTGTTCCCTTCTGTAGAAGCGGCTGCTGAAGTTGATGAAGAATGTGTATGAAATAGTCTAAGTAGTCCCGGTCGTTCCTGAGAGGTCTGGACGACTCAATGTCTAAGTCAGGCCGACTTACTATGATAAGTCGGTCCAAGTCGTCCGACTAATCAAGTAAGTCGATAAGTCGGTCCTCTGGCAACTCAAATCGACCCACCGACTTAAAATCATGGATGCATACGCTATCTCCACTGTCAAAACTGCATGTAAAGTAAACACTAACGTCAGATTTTGAGATTTCAGGAATCTTTCAACCATTTTATGGTTTTTCACTTTTGAAGCAACAAAATTGTATTTCACAAACCACGCAGGTCCAGAAGGAATGAATATAGATCACTCGGTGCTATAAGGATGTGGTGAAATGAGGGAAGAATCACACATAGATGATTGGCAACAACAGAAGAACCCACCTTGACACTGATAAGTCTTATATGTTTTGTGTGGACTTGGATCAGCAGTACACCTTGTATATTTTACAGGCCATAGTTAGTGCACAACATTACCTATTTCTATTGGTCCTGATACTGTTTTGTATCTATATCCACATAACTGATAACTGATAAATTTTTTACTGATAATGCCTTGGATCAGCCAGACAACACTGGAATCTCCATTAAGATAAAAAATGAAACCAAATAACTGATACTGTTTTGTATCTATAACTACATGACTAATTAAAGTCGTAAATGTATTTTATCAATTCATATAGTACCTCGAGACCACAATCTGGACCTTGCATATGAATGTGGTTGTGACTATCACATCGATCGACTCAATGATGTCCACACCTCACAAGGTTTCGGTTCTCAAAAGAAAGCATCATGATTCATGAATTGGACAAGATAAATTAGTGAAACGGGTTAACGTTTGTACATTGCAAGAGCAATACGAAGCGACAAGTGCGCTCAATGAATCGATTTAGAACAGCAGCGAGCATAAAATGAGTGGTCCATGATGACGAATGAACAGAGGAGGAAAATGAAAGAAATGTTGGACCTTAGGGACCCTCCTGGTGAGTTGACGAAAAGACGGATGTCGGACTCCGGGTCGATGGCGTCGAGCAGCAGCAGCTGGCTGACGATGGCGTCGGCGAGGAAGTCCTCGATCTCGTTGCCGAGGAACACGATGCGCTCCCGGAGGAGCAGGCCCATCACGTCACCTGCGCCGGCCCCACCGCCCCCGCCATCCGACTCGGACCTCCACATAGGAGGCGCCGCCGCCGACAGTGAGGCGCAAGGCTTGAGCTTGAGGAGGGGCCGTTGCTGCCGCTGGGAGGAGGCCGCCCAAGCGGGAGCACTTGCGCTTGGCTGCCTGATGCGCAGGGCACCAGCCGCCGCAACGGAGAGGAACGCGGTGGCGCTGGCACTCCCCGCAGCCATATCCGTCCTACGGAGCTTGACTGGCTGGAGCAGCCGGCGGCGGCGGCGTGCTGCTGCTGCTACCCTGGAGAAGAGTTGAGGGAGAAATGGATAACACACTCACTACAGTAGGAGAGGACAAAGAGGAGGGAAGGGAAGAAGACCTTGGGCCTTGTCCTATATGGGCCAAACGTGGATGTGGGCCAGACCACTACCTAGATGTGTGCCTGGTCCAGCAAGTCGAGCAAAGCAGGCCGCACGCGCATACTGTGTCTCGTTGCAGCCCACTGCGGGGGGCGTCGGAGAAGAGGACGACGGCGGCGCGGTCAGCTGCGGCGTCGGGGATGGGGGACGGCCGCGCCGGCGGCGGCTCGAACCGCCCGGCGTGGCTGCAGCAGTACGAGCTGGTGGGCAAGATCGGGGAGGGCACCTACGGCCTCGTCTTCCTCGCGCGCCTCAAGCCGTCGCACCCGGCGCCCGGCCGACGGGGTCCCCCCATCGCCATCAAGAAGTTCAAGCAGTCCAAGGAGGGGGACGGCGTCTCGCCCACCGCGATCAGGGAGATCATGGTCTGTTCTTCCGGCATCCCGTTACTTTGCTTCCTAACTTCCTCAACCCCCTCCCCTTCCTTAGAACTATGGCACCAAACCCTAACGCGACTTATGGCAGCTTCTGCGAGAGATCAACCACGAGAACGTCGTCAAGCTCGTCAATGTCCATATCAACCACGCCGACATGTCCCTCTACCTCGCGTTCGATTACGCCGAGCATGATCTCTATGTCCGTCATCATGTCTTCAGTTCTTTTTGAATTCAGTTCCCTTTCTGTATATTTCAGTTATGTATCTGATTGTGTAACCACCAACCGAACCACAGGAGATTATCAGGCATCATAGGGAAAAGCTAAGCGCCTCTATTAACCCCTACACTATCAAATCCTTGCTATGGCAACTGCTCAACGGTCTCAACTATCTTCATAGGTTTGTATTATGGCAACGTATCCTATGAGAACCAGGTTCGTGTGAGAACTATGAGAACTTCAATCTGAACCACATGATTTTGATCCAATGGGGCGTATGAATTCAGGTGGGAGGGTGGATTTGCAAAATCACCGCCCACTTAATAATACTTTTGCAAATTCCCCCTCCTACCTCTCCGTATACGCCCCCCTTGGATCAAGATCATGTGGCCCAGATTGAAGTTCTCATAGTTCTCACACGAACCTGGTTCTCATAGGATACGCTCATATGCTCTAAATCTTCAATTACGTAGATATTGTAATATCATTTCTCATAACTAAACTAGGGTCCTTTATTTTTATTGGAATGTCTTATCTAAATGCAGTAACTGGATTATACATCGAGATCTCAAGCCTTCTAACATACTGGTAGCCTCTACTCTACCACTTACAAATAAATCTGTACAATACGGTGAAACCTGTAACTCTTGCTTAGAGTGCTGCCATGCATTTTGACAGGTCATGGGAGAAGGAGAAGAACATGGAATTGTAAAGATTGCTGACTTTGGCCTTGCCAGGATATATCAAGCTCCGCTTAAACCATTAAGTGACAACGGGGTGAGTACCCACGTTTGAGTGTTATTTAGCTAGCATGCATGCTCCTCTCTTCTATTCCTCTAATACGAGGTAAGTAAAAGCTGATGTGGATATATGATAATCAGCCACTTACCCACACTATTCCATTATTTAATAATTTTGAGGCTTATTTAAGGATAAACCAATAAAACATCTCTATTTTTTTTCATTTTTTTCTCTCGTGTTAATGGGAGCATATGGTTTGTTATCAAGAATAACTATTTATTTATTCATTTCATTTTTTTCAGGTTGTTGTAACCATCTGGTATCGTGCTCCTGAGCTGTTACTTGGGGCAAAACACTACACAAGCGCTGTTGGTATCCTTCAGAGGAGGGCGAAAAGAATCTCCTTTTGTCACTTCTATTTCTTATTATTTGGTTGAGTTATTTCCTTAAACCATGTATAGATATGTGGGCAGTTGGTTGCATTTTTGCTGAATTGCTTACCCTAAAACCACTGTTCCAAGGTGTTGAATCTAAAGCGACTCCGAACCCCTTCCAAGTATGAGCACATACACTCAAGTATTACTATTGTTACCTTGTTTTCATATAGATCAATAGGACAAAAGTGCTACGTTTTACTTGAGCCGTCTCTTTGTGATGAGACCCTCAGAGATAATCAGGGAGTAAATATTTTCATGTTTTTACCTTGTATATTTTGTCCTTTTACAACCTGCATAAGCTTTTCTCTGTTTAGTCAATCTATCTCACAGTTGGTTTACGCATGTCTTTTAGCTTGATCAACTGGACAAGATTTTTAAGGTCTTAGGTATGGATGCCTCATATCTGCATTGGTGTTGTTTGGCCACATATTTTTATTATATTGTAATAATCCAGTTTTTCTGTAGGTCATCCTACGGTTGACAAGTGGCCTACCCTTGCAAACCTTCCATGCTGGCAAAATGATCAGCAACATATTCAGGGGCATAAGTAGTATGTCAGACATTTTTCTTTTGCTTCTATAAAGAGACTTGATGTATTATGTGTCTTTTATCATTTCTGAAGGTAATCATTTCTCACTTGCAGTGAGAACCCAGGTCTCCATAACATTGTGCACTTGGCGCAGAAGAGTCCTGCGTATGATCTTCTCTCAAAAATGCTTGAGTATGTCCCCTGTTCATTGTTCTCTAGCCTAGGTTCATGCTCACTTGTTGTTTTGATTTATCGCCCTGATACATTCTCCTGTTATAGGTATGATCCTCGAAAGCGTATAACAGCTGCACAAGCTTTGGAGCATGAGTAAATAACTAAATACCTTCACATTTCTCCTGATTGTACATTTTTGTTGATTTTCAAATGTCTATAAGTAGCCCTTTCCTGATCTGTTTGAATAGCTTGCCTGAATGTAGTTATCAACCTTTGGATAGACATACCGCTTGGTAACATGCTAGAGCCAACCTTGCTGACCACTGACCATGTCTAGTCAAATATCCGAACTCTGGATCATGCTTTTGCTTTCATTAGACATTAACTAACAAATTGACTATGATCCTGCCATGCGTACTGGTTTCATTGATGTCTAAGTTCATTTAACCTTTTATTTCTGTATTTCGATATGATAGTCAAAATTTAATATTATGAAATAGATTCACAGAATCTGTTTTGTTCTGTTTCCTATTCAAATCTAAGTTTTTGTCATTATTAATTTCGATTACCTATCTAGGCCAAACCAACCATTTGTATTAGGAGCTAGCTGCTGTGTCAACATCCTTGTGAATATTTGTGCTTCATGAATCTTGCATGACCAACACGAGAACATAATGTTTTTGGGTTCTGTTCCTTTATTTTTCGACGTTTGAAGCTTTGATAACATTTATTCGGCATAAAAAAAAGATAAATATTGTTTCCGTTCTGAAATGTTGACGAAGCCCTTCTAGTCCAATATTGTGTTGTTTGTGACTAATTTTTAGTGCATGAACTCTTATGGACATACTTTCTTTGCATAGGTACTTTCGAATGGACCCACTGCCTGGTCGAAAGTAAGTTATGTGTGAGCAGAATCCTAATATCCTTTACTTTCCCAAATATATGCTTATCGTTTGGACATCCACGAGCTGAATAGTTCTGAGATGTTTGGCATAGCATTCCATTTTGGAAATGCTGTTATTTCTCAGCCTCCTGACTGAAATTCCTGTTTGGTTAGCGCGCTTCTGTCATCCCAGCCAGGGGATAAAATTGTGCAATATCCTGTTCGTCCAGTTGATACTACAACAGATTTTGAAGGAACGGCAAGCCTTCAACCAAATCAACCGGTTCGTGCAAGTTTTAAGGAACACAACTTGTTAGCTGCAGCACATCTGCGTGCAACTTTGATGTGAAATCTTGCTAGCAGAACTATAATGCAGAATATTTTCTGTATTTCAGCCATCGGGTAATGCGCCTCCAGGAAGTCAATCAGTACCGAGACCCATGCCAAGACAAATGCAACAGCCCATGGTGGGGATGCCAAGAATGCCAGCTGGGGCAAATATGGCTGCCTTCAACGCTGCATCGCAGGCGGGTATGGGTGGCCTGAATCCTGGTAATATCCCCATGCAGAGAGGCGCAGGTGGTCAGTCTCATCCGCACCAGGTACCTTTTGTTGCTCCAGTTACTTGAACATATTTGTTGAATGAAGGCTTGCGATTACTGATTCACAAGTACACCTATGTCTATGTGGGTCGCAGTTGAGAAGGAAGGCTGATCAAGGGATGGGGATGCAGAACCCTGGGTATCCTCAGCAGAAGAGGCGGTTCTAACACTGACAGGGCTGGGCCGTCCTCACCTCACTCTGGCTACTAACTGATGTATGCTCTGTTGTGATGTATATCATCATGCACTTTAAACACGTTGGTTATGTAATCTAGTTGTTGTAATTTGTTATCAGCATTTGAATGCAAATGTTGGTGAATTGTAATTGTAGACAATTCCTTCTTCGCTATTGCAAAATGAAAAAGGGATCCCTTATTCTATATTGTTGTATCTATGACATAGGCCACGGCCACAACTGATAATGCCAAGCAAGGGATTGTACAAAATTACAATGACAATTAGTAAATTATTTCAATTGTAAAACATGAAATAAGTCGTCAGCGATGACATCAGGTCAAACAACCTAAGCTTCTTAGGTTTCAGTGCGTGACATTCACATGGGGGATTCCTTGTTTACCATCTAAAATACTTTTAATATCTCATGCCATTGGTGTCTCAATGATAAGTGGGATTAGTTATGTCAATGACATGTGAGACTGGTTGCATCAATGACATGTGGGTCCGGATGACATACGAGGGTTTTTAGTTTAAATCAATGACATACAAGATGTTTTCTCTTCACATTGCCGTTTACAGCTTTTGACTTTGAGCTATAAGAATTTCAAGACATTTTTATATTATACGAAAGTGTAAAACTGGTGTATGGTTTATGGTTTGAAAAACTGGTGTATGGTTTATGGTTTGCAAAACTGGTGTATGGTTTGAAAAAATTGCAAATATAGGTGACCGACTAGTACCTGTCGGTCTTCCAATAACCGATATGCCCGTGAGCAGGCAGCCACATGGATCAACGTAGGAAGATAATGCAAACCAATCGGTTATCTCACACCCGATAGGACCTATCTGTTAACCAGCACCCGATAGGTGGCCATGTGCTCGCATTGTGCGTTGGTTTGGGATTTAAGGAATAAGAAAATCACATATACCAGTTGATTTGGAGCGCATATCCTCCGTGCTTGCAATAAAAAGTGTCGATTCTATGCAATCTTATGCAATCGTAGCTCATTCCTTCCTTTCCTGCGCAACAGAATCCACAAGTCTTCTTTACGTTATCTCACATTTGGTTTCTCTCTCCTGCTCAACTGAAACCCACGCCCCTGTTCACGATTCGCCAAAACTAATGAAGATCTTGTCGCCGGTTATTAAAAACAGTTTCGTGCTGCTATCTTGCCGCCATCCATAGCATTCTCCACTTAGATTGAATTTCATTGTGCTTTTGATTTCAAATCATAGCTTGGGGATCCTTTTTTACCTGGTTATTAGATTAAGCTTGACTGTGCTATCAATTTCTAGATGCAAGCATTGAGCGCCACCATAAGACAAATTCGACGGACAACAGGAGTGCATTGTGTCATGGGCAGCGGAGAGGCAACATCATGCGGGCAGGTAGGAAAGCAAGTTCGCTAGACCAGCGGAAGAGAGGCTCAGCTACCTATCGGTCATCCGGTAGCCAATAGACCTATCGGTCATCCGGTAACCGATAGGTGGCCTATCGGGCCACATAGGCCTGTCGGTCATCCCGTGACCAATTGGTCATCGGGTGACCGACAGGCACCTATTCCTGCAATTTTCTCAAAGCATGCTCTAAAATTACAATTTTTCATTAAAATACTATTATTTTAGAAAAAAAAATCATTTTTTGTTACCCTCAGTTTAGTTTCAAATTGTGGTTTTGCCCTTACATAGGTTTTATGGTTTTTCCCTTAAAGTTTGTGATTTTGCCCTTACTTTTTTAAATTAAAACCGCGGTCTTACCCTCGTTTCAGGACATAAGTTAGTTAAACCTTAATTAATTGAATTAAATAATAATAAGAAAACGATTTAGAAAATGAAAAAGGACTGAGGCGCTCATCTCAAAATTGACCCGATGTCATCTCTGCTCAATCTCACTTGTGCGACGACGACCAGACCAAGGTGGCGGCAACGACAAGCTCCTGTCATGGCATCTGTTGATGCCGTGTGCGAAGTCTGAATTCTCCTATGCCATCAAATAAAGAGACTTTGATCGCCAGTGAATCACTCAGCTAATTTAGTTATCAATGTGCACACTGAGAGTTCAATAAAGTGAAACAAATTGTTCCTTTTTTGTCGAGAATGTGAGGACTGAATTGGGCTGGATGGACCTACAACAAGAAATACAACGGCCCAACACCGCTCAAGGAGACGGTACGCCAGCGAAGTTCCCAGCTCGGTCGGTCGGTCTCCTCGCCTGCCTCTCCCACCCTCCTCGCCTCCGAGTGGGGGGAAGGGAAGGGAAAGAATCAAGGAAAGGAAAACGGAGAAGGAAAGGAATCGGAGACGGTGGCGGACTCCCCGACGCCTTTCTCCTTCCCGACCGGCGGCTGCCTCCTCCTCCTTTCTCTACTCAGATTCCTCGCGTCTTTCGTTTTCATCGATCGTCGCCGACTGTTCCATCCTCGACCGCCAGGTTCGTTCCTATACCTCGATCCCCTTTCCTCCTCGATTCCAGCCTACCAGTGTTCCAATTTCCAAACCCTAATCCCTCTTCTTCCGTCGCTTCCCACTAGAACAGAACAGGTTGATACATGTGTATGCGCCAAGGTTAAATTTCTAACGAATCTTGTTTTCTCCTTCCCAGGGGCCACGGGCCTTCCTCGTCGATTTCACCGGACCGATCGATTCCATGGCCGGCTGGGTCAATTCCACGGGCGCTGGCGCCGGCAACGGCATCGGCAACGGCCGTGGAGCTGGAGGGAGAGGCTTCACGAACCGCCGCTACACCGGTGACGCCTGTCCACGGCGGTAGCAGCAGCGGTGGCGGCAGGTGGAGAGGAGAGAGGTCCAGGGGGAGGCCGCCCTCGCAGCCTCACTATCGGTACCGCCCTGTTGACGCCGCTCATCGCCACTCGCTGCCCTCCACGGACCCGCCCTGTCCGATCAGGCGGCCTCCTCCACCTCTACCCGCCACGCGCAGATAACTCATCCCTCCTCAGCCACAGACAAGTCTTCCCCCTCCGGGGCTGTCGCTCCTGCTGCTAGTAACAAGGAGCCTGACGACAAGGCGAACCGGAATGCAGCTAATTTTGAGTGCAACGTCTGCTTTGACATGGCTGCGGAGCCTGTCGTCACCAAGTGTGGCCACCTCTTCTGCTGGGAGTGCCTCTACCAGTGGCTCCATGTCCACTCCCACCACCGTGAGTGCCCTGTCTGCAAGGGCCAGGTTGCCGACGACGCCATCATACCCATCTATGGGCGTGGTGGCTCTGCGGCCTCTGTTGACAATGCGCCGCCAAGGCCCACCGGGGCCAGAGTCGAGAGCTCCAGGCAACAGCAGCACCACCACCACCATCTACTCAACCACTGGTGTATGTGGATGACGATGATGAAGAAGATGGCCCCTTTGATTTCCCAAGCATGATGAACTTTGGCTTCGGAGCTACCTCTGTCAGGGATGCGGTCAGGAGCTTCATGTCTCCTTCCTTTGATGATGTGGAGATGGAAGATCAATTTGATGACTACACCTACGAGTACAACGCTGAAAGTTTTGATGAGGTCTATGACTACAATTTGCTGGGTTTTCCAGTGTTTGCGCCTGCCGGGACTGGGGCTGAGGTTGCTAATCCCAGCTCCTCACACTCACATCCTCAGTTTGAATATGTTGACATTGACAGCATCATACCCAGTCATCACCGAGAGTTTGGCTACTCTGGTGCTGCACCACACAATCAGAACAGGGGACGGCATGGTCGCCGTCATCGTGCAAGAGCATCGGCAGATCAGTCCAGCACTGATGCAATGGTTACAGGGGGTAGCAGTGCCTTTTACCGCGATAACAGTGCCAGTTCTAATGTTAGTGCAGCTGCTTCTTCCCGGCCTAATGGTGGCTGGGCTGAGAGGAGAGGAAGAAGCAACCGTAATTCAAATTCAGCTGGTGGACGAGGAATGCAGGATGGCAGGAGACACAGGACAAGTTACAGTTGATTGATGCTTGGCCAGTCTTGATGGTAGCTGTGTTGAGATAAACAGATTAACAAACATGTCAATCCTTCTCTACTTTTTCCTCAATTCATCCTTTTGTAGACCGTGGCAATGTGCACCTTGTTAAGGTTATTTAAAATTTTTCTCTTTACTTTTCCCCCCTGGTGGAAGCACCTGACATGAATGTGAGATAGACTATCTGAAATGCTCATACTGGTTTCTGTTGGTGTTGTCTAAATTCAGTCGTCTCTGCATTGCGCACTAGTTACAGTAGTCGATCGTCTTGTGAAGTTGATATAGTTGTACGGACAAATATGGGCTTGGGATTGCCCTGGAAACCGTTATACTGTTCGATCAAACCTATCAGGAAGCGTGAGAATTGCACCGGGATTGTTCGGGTTTTTCACTTCTGATTTTTGGCAGACTAATAGCTGCTTCCTTTGTTTGGAGTACTAGATCATACGAAACATAGAAAACACCACAACAATTTCAATCATTAAAAACAACTAATCTGTGAGGTAAACATCTTAGGCTAGTGCTAATACTGCTGCTGCTGCTACAAATCCGCGCTCCACTCTACTACTAGCTGGAGCTGAGCCGGCGATGCAAAGCTCTAGTAGAGGCTAGTTGTCGTCTCCGTAGGCGAGGAAGCGGTAGCGCTCCTCGTAGGGCCCCTCGAAGTGGAGGTCGGCCTCGAACCAGCGCGGGTAGCGCACCAGGTCCCCGGCCACGAAGTGCATGAAGTGGTCGCCGTGGACGGCGCCGGCGGGGATCACCTTCACCTCCCCGGAGACGATGTACACCAGCTGGTCCACCTGCCAGTCCCACGGCATCCGGCACCGCCCGCCCGTGCGCCACGACGACCACGTCTCCATCACCCGCAGCGCCTCCACCCGCGCCGCCGCCGTCGCGCCGCGCTCCACACGCACCTTGTACACCGACTCCAGGGGCCGGCCCAGGAGGACCACCGGCGTCGGCGGCGGAGGAGGTGGTTGCGGCGGCGACGGCGCCGCTCGTAACCTTCCTCCGACGCTCCCTCTAATGCGGCCGCTGCCAGGAGGGCCCGCGAGGGGAAGAGGATGCACGCGCGCCGCCGGGAGCGCGAGATGGACCCCGCCGGTGCTGGCGGAGGCGGAGAGGGCGGGCATCATCTCGAGACGCTAGCTTTAGCTTCGGAGGAGGGGGGAACAGGCCGGGCGCCTTATCCTCTGCTTCTGCTTGCTCTGTTTGTAGACTTTTTGAGCAGGCAGAGCCCGCGCCCTGACCGAAATACCATCAGCTCGGCTGCCTCTGCTTTATAATTATCCTTGTACAAATTTCAAATTTACTTAAAAAAACTATTTTGGCATGAGTTGTAGCAAAAAATTTGGTGCCAATTGCAGGACAAATTACATTTAAGTTTCTTGATTTATATATCCAGACCAGTGATTTGATTCCAGCTACTCCACATCATATGCCTACAGTCAACTACCTCGAAAGCAAATAGTTTGGCGGTAATTCAGCTGACGGCTCCATCCAGATCAATAACAACCGAAACGGGTCTACGACACGCAAACACATCAGGGCTTCCATTCCATTTCTTCAGATTAAAATCACAAGAGCGTCATGTAATCAGTGGGTGTATTTACAATCACTCCAACACACAATGAACGGATCATGATGTTGATGCAC
Organism: Eragrostis curvula; assembly: GCA_007726485.1. Lineage (NCBI taxonomy): Eukaryota > Viridiplantae > Streptophyta > Magnoliopsida > Poales > Poaceae > Eragrostis > Eragrostis curvula. The sequence goes on from CM017439.1 coordinate 37,330,147, forward strand.
TTTTGACTAGGACGATAGCCTCAGCTTCAGCTTCTATTATCACCAATCACCGATAACTACTACAACTCCGTGGACCAAGCTTTGCCATGAGCATCACAGTTCAAAGCAGGTAAATATAGCTAACAACAATAGGAGCACAAAAGAAATAAAGGCAGTGGCCAGAAGATCCTTCAATCAGTGTATCACAAGGATCAAATGATATGTGCCTCCTATCACTGTTACTGTTCAGGATGATGATGATGTTGAGGTTATCCGCCCTGAAGCTCGCATTTCGTCCAGGGTAGTCGCTAGCCAGTCCAATCCTTCATACAGGCCATCACCTTTAAGAGCACATGTGCCCTGGATGTGCCAGATGCGGTTAGTCAGATCATACAGCCCGAGACCCTCGCATACTTCCATCGGAGTCATTGCTCCCCTCTGCATTAACAGAAGCGTTAGTAACAATTCAGTCAAAAACGGACCGTGTCCACGTCAATGATTTGTAGGTGCACAACTTTATGCCAAACAAACAAACCCAAGATATTGACAACTGCTGTTTAAAATGAAATAAAACTGCTTGCAGGCACTAAAAAAAATAGATCCTCAAGTAAAGACATGGACATGGTTGCAGAATGCATCAAGAAATGGTTTAAAGGAAACATATTCATTAGCTCCATATAAATACAGAAAAGAACCAGGCTTAAACAGACTAAATCACAAGCGGACAAGCCAGAACAATATGATCTATAAGTGCATGGGGATACATATCACACATGTTGTTGTTCTATTAAAAAGTCAAATATAAATTAGATGTTCCAAAGATAAGATGGCTGAACATACCATGTCTTGCTTGTTAGCAAACACCAAGAGTATACTGTTAAGCATAAAAGGGTCATTGATTATAGCCTGAAAGAGATTAGATTTCAACAAGTTAGGGCAGACAGCATAAAGAATATCAGTATACAAAGGAGGGCCCTACAATAAAAGATATAAACCTGAAACTCGGCTCTGGCTCTTCCGATTCTCTCTCTGTCCAGTGAATCGACCACGTAGATCTGCAGGGAAAGCAAACAATTACATTCCGAGAAACAAGTGTGCACACAATTAAATCCAGAGCAACCAAACCAAAGTTGAACAATAGCACAAAATATGATTGTCTTAGGTTGGAATATCAGGGGTGGAGTGCACTAGATCCACAAAAAATGAGCATATCTCATACAACGAATTTAGTATGTTTAGTTTCTGTTTGCGCCGACTTAAGTAATCAAGAGAAATGAAAGATGCCAATTAAGGCGTACTAAAGTTAAATAGACATCAAGAAGTTAGCCAGGATTATTTGGAATGGCAAAGAATTTGCACTCTGAGCTGTGGATACTAAAGTGGGCACAAATAATACAAAGAAATAATTTCATTTCTATGCTCCTACGCCTGAGAAACAAAATGTGAATAAATGACCAGAGCATCGGTGTTGTTGAAGTAGTGCCTCCACAAAGGCCTCAGTTTCTCCTGGCCTCCAACATCCCACACGGTGAAGACAACATTCTTATACTGAACTTTCTCAACATTGAAACCTGAAACATGAGCAATCATGGTTGGTAACAGTTCAAACAGAAAGACATGAACACATTAACACACAAGCATACAGATGGTGAATTGTACCTATTGTAGGAACGGTGGAGAGGACTTCGCCAATGTGCAGCTTATAGAGTATGGTTGTTTTACCAGCTGCATCCAACCCAAGCATCACAACCTGTCAACAACAGAAAGGCCCTGTTCTATTTAGTTAAACGACTACGATGGCATTGGTATCAACCTCGGAAAATACAAGAGCAGAGATCAAACAAGCAAACATAGTGAGTGGTGGAATGGATGACATGACATATGAAAGAAACACAGCAAGCTCTGTATTTGTGTTGAGTGGTGTGGTACATAAGATGAAAAGTTGTGATTTCAGTTAAAAAGTGAAGTGGGAAATAGGAATCCACCAGTATATCACCTGGCCCTGGTATCACATGATTTCATTCATAAACATTGCCCTGCCGGCTCACTACCGTGTGGCCGATTGTTGCCAGTCACTAGCAATAACGCAGAACATACAGAAAAAAACTACCACACGACACTCACATGCAGGTAAGATCAATCACACCACGGCTCGTCCGTGTCATCGCCACTCACCCGTTTCCCTATCCTTGGATGCTAGCGATCGGCAGCCCGACAGACTGCCGGAGGAGGCACACACGATTCACTGCTAGTTCAGCACCAATACCGAATCTATCTCCATCTCTCGTGAACTGAACGGATGGAATCCCGAGCTCTTCTTATCCAAAAGGGAGAGGAAAGATGACACAGGCAGCGTACCCGCATCTCCTTGTTGCCGAAGAAGGCGTCGAAGAGCTTGCGGAAGGCCTGCCCCATGGTACCCCCCGCCTGCCCTCTCCGAGCTCGCGGATCTGTGAGAGGTGATCCACGGAGACCGACGGAAGATGGTGGAGACGGCACGGGGAGGAGGGTGCGTCACCTCGGGTGGAACGAAGGTTCTAGATGATTCGATTTGAGGCTGTGGGCTAGGTCGGGGGGAGAAGGATCGGAGACGAGGGTGGGGTGGTGCGGCCGAAGCTAGGAGGAAGGAGACTGACCTGGCCTAACCTGGGCGGTCTGGTCCACTGGATGCGGTTCGAGGCCGGCTTCGAGCGATCTAGACCGTCCGCTAGCGATGCGCATCAAACTGTGGACTCCTGGCACGAGGAAAGGTGGTTCGGTTTGGTGGGCCGGTTTCGGTAGCAAAGAATGGTGGACAGGCTAGGTGAGCTGGTGCATCGAATCGATTGGATTCCATCACCATTCACCAACAGATTGCCATCATTTGTGCATGCTGCTTGTTTCAATCAGGTACTACCTTGCAATTGATGGTGTAGCTTGCTTACATATACATAGCCTCAACTTAACTGTCTGGTCACCTTCACTTGTACAGCTGTACTAGTACAGATCAGATCGATCGGTCACAACTCACAACTAATAGCAGAGTAGAAGCAGAAACAACTAGGGCCTGATTGGTTTCCCGCACTCCTCGTCCTTGCATCGCATCGGTGATCCAGGCTCTCCGGAGCCAGGCTGCTGTCATGCAAGTGCCTACTGATTGGTTGCCTGTGCGCATGCAGCAAGCTGAGCAGAGAAATTGATTGGTTGACTGAACGCACGAGCTGGTTTTGCATCGCTGCTCTCTCCACTGATGCAACTCGCTGGCTCGCGCCGGCCTGGCTCGGCGGAAACGCTCGATTCGGTCGTATCCAGCGGGCCTGGATAGGAGGCGCATCTTGCATCGCGGGAGCCTGGCTCGGCCACTCGCGCAGGTAACCAATCGCGTCGAAGTCGCATGCGGAGAGCCTGGCCCGGCTGAAACCAAGCAACCAATCAGCCCCCTAATAACAGTCACAACCCACTTGCCTTTCATTTTACAGGTAACTAATTTTAACGAAAAACTGTTACTGTAGTATATCCTAGCTAGCTAATCCCGCATTAATCGAATTCGATGTAGTCTGTGTGGCTGTATCACTCACTGTCTTTCTAGATTGTAACCTCGTACACATCGTCTTTGGTAATGGTTGGTGCTGTACTGCTGATGTCCTCATCAAAATCAATCATCTGCGCTGGAGTTGGAGCCGGAGGTAGATTGGTGGGGCTCGACGGCGGCCACCTGCTTGGGCGTGTACCGGGAGGCGAGCGCCATGTAGAGCAGCAGGTTGGCGACGCTGATGATGGTCCAGAGCCAGAAGTAGTAGTCGAGGTGGCCGGCGTTGAGGTTCGGCGCCAGCCAGCCTGGCTTCCCCGTGACGGCGGCGACGAGGGTGACGACGAGCGAGTTGACGTAGAAGCCCAGCGAGAGCGCGAGGAAGGAGAAGGCGGAGCAGATGCTGCGCATCGCGGCGGGCGCCTCGCCGTAGAAGAACTCGAGCTGCGCGATGCCGCAGAACACGTCGGAGCCGGCCACCAGCACGAACTGCGGCACCTGCCACGCGATGCTCATCGGCGCGTCTCCGCCGCGGACGCCGCGGAGGCGGCGGCGCTCGACGAGCGCCGCCGTGCCGAGGGCCAGCACCACCAGGAACCGGCCCACGCCCATGCGCTGCAGCTGCGTGAGCCCGCCGGGCCGGCCCGTGGCGCGGCGGGCCAGCGGGATGATGGCGGCGTCGTGGAGGAGCACCCAGAGGAGCATGAAGACGACCTCGACCGACACGAGCGAGGCCACGGGCACCTTGAAGCCGCCGCCGCCGAGGCGGGTGTCCATGGCCATCCCTTGCTGGATGAAGGTGGTGGTCATCTGCCCCAGCGAGGCCGCGTACAGCACGCAGGTGAGCCAGATGGGCAGCATCCGCACCAGGATCTTCACGCCCTCCACCTCACTCACCGTGCACAGGTCCCACGGCCCCTGCTTCGTCGCCTTGCCGCCGTCCGTCGCCGACTCCACCACGGCGGCGGCCTTGTCCAGGCACCGCAGCCCCTTGGTGCGCGCCAGCCGCTGCTGCTGCCCGTCCTTGTCGCCGGCGGGTTCCGGCTCGTACAGCACCACGGCGTGGACCTCCCCGGCGGGCAGCCTGACTCGGCGCTTCCGGAAGGCGGCGACGAGCACGCGGAGGATGTCGCGGAGCGGGCTCCCCGCCGGCACCTGCACCCGGTACCACGGCGTGCCCGCCACGAACGCCGCCGCCGCGAGCGCCAGGCAGGCGGTGCCGACGCCGAAGCCGAGCGCCCATGCCACGTTCTGCTGCAGCCAGGAGATGAGCGTGCCGGCGATGAAGATGCCCAGGTTGATGGCGGCGAAGAACCAGCTGAAGAAGGACTGCTTCCGCTCCGGCCGCGCCGTGCCGCCTTCGTCGTCGTCGTCGTACTGCTCGGCGCCGAACGGCAGCAGCGCCGACTTGACGCCGCCCGTGCCGATGGAGGTCAGGTACAGCGCCGCGAAGAAGACGGAGAACTGCGTCTTGCTTGCGGGCGGGCACGTCGTCCCTATCTGGCATGGCGTCGCCGGCCGCAGCGACGGCACCGCCGCGGATACCGTCAGCAGCACCAGGCCCTGCATTCGCATTCACATTCGCTCCTCAGGATTCCACTGCCTGCCTGCCAGTGATTTCTCGAAGAAGAACATGAAGAAATGGGGATTTCTCCAACTTACGGCGAGGTAGAAGGCGATGGATGCGAGGATGGTGCGGTACTTGCCGAAGTAGCTGTCGGCGAGGAAGGCGCCGATGACGGGGACGATGAAGGTGGTGCCGTTCCAGGTGTCCACGTGGGCGGCGTTGAAGGCGGTGCTCCCGTGCAGCACCGTGCCCAGGTACACCACCAGATTCAGAGCCAGGCCGGAGAAGGCGATGCTCTCCAGCAATTCGAACACTGCAATTAGAAGCAACCATCCTCTCTCCAAAATCAGAGCCCAATTCACATCGCCGCACACGGATCAGAAATCAGAATCGAATTGCTTCTTACCAAGAACGATTGCTGGGGCTTTCCAGTTGAACCTCCTCCCCTTCGCCGTCGCCTCCTGACCGGATTCCATTGACGAAACCGTGGGCTGCTGCTGCTGGTGGCCATTGGAGCCTGATGGAGGCGGCGGCGACATGCTGCTGCTCTGCAGGGGCAAGGCACGGAAGGAAGAAGAAGATGTAGTGTGCGTTTGTCAACAGCTCAGCTAGGAGTCACGGAGTGATCTGGACTTCAGTGGCACGGTACGACGGTGAACGACTGAATGAATACGGATCCAGGGAAGGAAGATGCATTGCATTGCCAGCCAACCTGTTTGGACCGGCCGGTGACCTCAATCCGCCTCCCTATGGCTGGATTTGTTTAATAAATACTACAGCGTGTATGATGAAACCAGCAGGTCAAACGAAACTATTAGTAGTAGAGGACAAGGGAAGCATCATCGCTGTCTCGCTTATCGGCATTGCCTTGAGATTGACTGAACGTCTGAACTCAAAAGGCCGGAGGAGGAGGCCTAGAGTAGAGTACACGCGGGAGAAGAAAGTTAAATAAACAAAAACGAGCCGGAGAACGATGGCAAGATAACAAAACGGGTGACGAGATGTCAGCGGTGGCTGCAGCATCCCAACGCTGATCTATCTCCATCTGCCAACTACCCGTCCCGGCTTCATCAACGGCCGCTAGCGCAGGGTTGTATTAATGCGACTCTCCAGCCATGTATGTAATCGCAGGCATTTCTTACGTTTGTACAGCAATGACTGGCCAGGTAATAGGGAATTGAAGCAGCCAAGAACTTGTCCGACGGCAGATCGAGTTGCAGGGAACGAACGATAGTGGAACAGGAAGTTTGAGAGGAATAAATGTTCAGTTACCTGGGGCTCCGGAAGCAGTGGGGCGACGCCCCTCTCGTCCGCACGGCTCCTCCCACCGCCGCTACCGCCGCCCATGGTTGTTGAGCCAGACCGGCAGACGGAGACGGGCGATGCAACAATCCAATCCAATGCAAGCAAAGGCGACACAGACAGACGTCGACACCTTCCCTCCCTTATAACTCAAGAAATCTCACGAGAAAGAAAAGAAATCAAAGAAGAAGATGAAGCAACAATTGTCTCGCGTCTTGCTACAGCGCAACCAACGAGGGGTTTAAGGTGTTGTGTCCCTCTCAAACACAAAACTGCTACGAATAGACAGGAAACAGAGATATTTTGCGTCGCATTTCTAAAAAAATTGTTGTAACGCGCATCGTGCAAGGCACACATTCAGTTCGTCACTCTTTCAGGGACTTTGTTTAAGACTGCACCTCTGGTCACGCAGCTCGCACATATTATTAGCTCGAGGTCAGCAGCTCTCAATCACGGGCCGGCAAGCGCCGAACCTCACGTTGCCTCACATGTCCACTGGCTGCTGCTCCATCGTGGTTTCTGAAAGATCTGAACGACCCGGGCCATTCCTTAGGAAAAATGGGCGCAGGGTTATCAATGCTTGCAAATGCTGGTGACAGCCGGAAACCATGTGATGTGACACCCACGAGTGTTTATATATCTTCAACAACTGATATCGACCGAAGCACCATTTGCGAATTGATAAAAGGACACGAGCTAGCCAGCTACATTTTGATTTAACAAAAGGTGCAGCTGCTTTGGTCAACGAAACTGTAATCACTCTACTTGATGCATCGGTTGCGCAAAACAAATGCCAATCCATCTGCCCAACAGCAAAGTATGTGCGCTGCGTTGAACATCAAGCACATGAACCCAGTTGCATTATCGCAACACAGCAGCTCCTTGAATGAGCTCGCTGCACAAATAGACTAATGTCTCAGTGGATCATAACCGTGCACCAACCACCAACCAACCCAAGTGATCACTGTCATTTGTTCTCACAAGTCAAAGCGGATTCTCCTCAAAACCAAAAAGTCAAAACCGATCAAAACGGATCGGAGGGCACCTCATATGTCCACTGATTAACACAGAGGGAAGTGAGATGCAAAGTTACATCAGCGTTCACTCCAGAAGTCCAGACGGACTCACCAAAGCCGCAAGCATCAAACAAATGGACTCATTTCATTTCCATATATATATTAACATGTGTTTATACAGATTGCAAATGAAAAGGAGTATGACGAATCATTTTAATACAGAGAGAGCACTGTATTCAGACGAACAGAAGGACATGAATTTCACATACACATGGTCCCGGAGAAGTATAGTACAGCAGGATACGGTGTATACATACAAAGAGCGAGCTTATTCAGAAAGAGGCAGTGGCCTTGCTTACTGCGGGACGACTTTCTTGACTGTATAATTCTTTGCAAAAGCCGTGTACACAACATAGTTCACCACACTGATCCCAGTCCACAACCAGAAGTAGTAGTCCAGGTGACCATCATTCAGATCAGCAGGAAGCCAGCCCTGCCCACCCCAAGCCTTAGTCACAGCAGCGACGATTGAGATAATGAGTGTGTTCACGTAGTAAGCAAGTGAAATTGCAAGGAACTGGAATGCCGAGCACAAGCTACGCATTGACGTGGGTGCCTCAGAGTAGAAGAACTCAAGCTGTGCTATGCCACAGAACACATCGGAGCAAGCTAGGATCACAAATTGGGGAAGCTGCCACCCTATGCTTAAATTGTGGCCAGCTTTCACACTGCGTAATCTCCACATCTCAACTAATGCAGCTGCACCCAATGCTGGAATAGCTAGAAACCGACCAACACCCATCCGCTGAAGGAGTGTAAGTCCTCCTGGATTTCCTGTGTATTTTCTGGCTATTGGGATCACGATGCTGTCCTGGAATGCAACCCATATCATCATAAAGATTACCTCAGCAGAGTTCAAAGAAGCAGCAGGAACAGAGAAGGATCCTATCTTGGTGTTCATCGCATTCCCTTGTTGAACAAAAGTTGTGGCTGTCTGGCACATTGCAGCTGAATAGAAAACACAAGTGAACCATATGGGAAGCATCCTAATCAGAATCTTCACCTCCTCCACCTGAGTTACTGTACATAATAGCCATGGACGATGGCTATCCTTTATCTCTTGGTCCTCTAAAATAACAGCAGCCTTATCTAAGCACCTGATCGATTCAAATAACCACAGTATTCAGCATAACTTTAAAAAAAAAGGTGTCAAAGAGGACTACATCATGGTATCAAATAAGGCATTAAAAAGAAATGCAGTTGATCACACCATAAAACTTGTAGTTTTAGTACGAACTATCCATATTGAGGCACATAGCCATAGACTTTATGTAACATAATGACAAAAAAAATCACTTTACAGTAACGAGTTAATTCAATCCATTAGGTACCACTTAAATAGAAAAATATGCTGCCCTTTACTCGCATTGCAATTCATCATTTCAGGTCTACTGCAAGTTTAATAGCAATCAAGCTATAGAAGAACAAATGCAAGCTAATTTTCTTGTTATGTTTGTAAGCTCTAAATTCCATTTCTATACTGAGAGAAGGTGATAAACCAACCTGAATCCATCAGTATGTGCTAATTTGTTTGGCACTGCGTTGCTTAAGTCAGTATTTTCTCCTTCAAACAATAGTGAGCTATCAGCAGGAACCTCCACTTCTCTCTTCTTAAAAGAGGCAACAAATACCATTATAATACTCTTCAGTGGGCTTCCACTTGGAAGTTGAACCCTATAGGTTGGTGTTCCTATGAAAAAGGCAATTGTGGCAATGACAAGGCATACTGAGGATATGCCAAATCCAAGAGACCAAGCAACATTTTGCTGTATCCAGACAACAACAGTGCCCGAGATGAACACTCCAAGGTTGATAACAATGAAGAACAAACTGAAGAACGATTGTTTTTGTTTACTCTCTTCAAGGTTAGAATCATTATATTGGTCTGCTCCAAAGGGAAGTAAAGCCGACTTGACCCCACCGGTCCCAACAGAAACAAGGTATAATGAAGCAAAGAACACAAAATACTGAAAGCCTGTTGCAGGAGGGCATGAAGTTCCTTCGCACGATGCAGGCCTCAGAGATGGAATGATGGCAGAGGCTGTAATAACGAGCAACCCCTATATGTGGACAGTAAATCATTGTTGTATGAGGTACTAACTAACAAAAAACTATACAAACATACAAATTGTCACGTATAAGAGAATTACTAAAGGAGAGTACTGACTGCACTTACAACAAGATAGAATATTATAGAGATGGCTATGGTCTTGTACTTTCCCCAGTATGTATCAGCAAGAAAGGCTCCAAGAACCGGCGTGAGAAACGTGGCACCGTTCCAGGCATCAACATTTGCTGCATTGGATGCAGTGCTTCCATGGAGGACGGTACCAAGATATACAACCAGGTTGAGGGCAATACCGGAGTAGGCAATGCTCTCCAAGAATTCAAAGGCTGTGGTTGCACAATGTGTATAGATTAGCAGAAAACAAGAAAGTAAGTTGAAAACAATAATAGAACTTGGCAGGTATAAATTAAACGGAACAGAGCGCCTAAAATATGGTAACGTTGATTTGCATCAGTGAAATGAGGTATGTCTTTCCTACCCAAAACAATGGCAGGAGCCTTCCAGTTGAAGGGCTTCTTATAGTGCTGATTCGCCGAGGAATCCTGCAAGGAGAAAAGTAAGAAACAGAGATAGTAAGAATAACGACGAGCTGCAGGAGCACATATGAATGGTTAATAGACACTGTACCAAAAAGAATAAGGAAAATAACATGGAAGGTTCGTGGGTTAAGAATCAGTGAAGGTGAAGAGCAGCAGTAGTTTAAGCCAAGTGCAGATCAGTTAACCGTTTCTGAATCTTGTGCGATTCATTTCATTGGGAGACTAGAAATCGAGCCGTGGTAGGTAAACTACCTGCGGGTGCTGCAGCAGGGGCGAGTGGGCGCTTCCGCTCTCCGCGTCCATGGCGCCGCCTCCGCCTTAGCTTCTTCTCCTCCTCTTCCTCCGCGAGAGAAGGGCGAAACTGCTCCTCCAGGACCAGGTCCAGGCGTAGAATAGAAGTATCAGCTGTCGAGGTATTAATTAATTGGCCTCGCCTTGCATATGACCCTCAACTACTCTACGCCCCCACCGGATTGGGAGGAGGAGCGCCGACGACTTCTGCGGAGAGGAGCCCGACGAAGAGGATGAACGCTGACTGACACGTGGGTCCGCCTGGTTTCATTCATTGCGTCGTCTTCTCCGTGATGCTACTCCTGGCTCCACTGCTCAAGTAAAACAGCAACTCGTCTCTTTCAGGACACAAACCCGCCGCATGCCTAACTCGTGGTAGATTTTTTTTCTCTCTCGAAAAGGTCCTATATTCTCAGCTTTGCTGCGTGCTAATTTTTAATCCTCAATTCTTATTCATTCTAATTTAAATCGCTTATGTTACAATCAGCTTGTTGGTCTCGCTGCATTGCAGCAAATGCGATTCAGCAGCTACAGTGTTCTATTTATTTATTCAGCAGCTGTTACAGTGTTCACAGTTATTTTTTTAACAGTCGTTACAGTAAAACAGTTATAAAACACCCTACTGCTGAATATCAATGTAATTTATCAAATCAAGGAGCAGCATGAAAGGATGCAGCCTCGTACGCACATTCACACACAATGGATGGAAGGAGAACGAAGATAAGCACTCGGCTTGATGGGTTTGGGAGGCCGAGCTCCACCAGGGTGGTAGGTAGGACAAACTGTTCCTTTTTTTCGAATAAAAAAATATGTGTAATGTATTACTAGTGAGTTAGCACGTGGCTTCTTTTTAATTGTCATCTTCTTTGTCATAGTGAATTCGATACCAAAATCTTTCAGGATTAAATGAACTGTAATGATTGAAATACGATAGAGTTAAATTGAATGGAACAGAGTTAAAAAAAAAATATTGACTAAACAAACCATAATAGATGTATTTTCCTTTCTCTTTAGTAAACAAACCACACACATCAGTAAGGGCATGTTTGGCTGAGCTTTTTTGCCGGCTTATAGCACTGTTCGTGCACTATTTAGCACTGTAGTAGCACTGTTTACCTGACACAAATTTGATAAAGCCGGATAAGCTGGTATGTAGGTGCTTGTTCGGCTTTTTTTACTGTTGCTACAGTAATCTACAGTGAAATAAGCTGAAGCTCTTTCACCAAACATGTCCTAAATAAAACAATTAAAACCGAACAATAATAAATAAATAAATAGACCAAAATAGTCAATTCTGTCCCTCTCATGAAAAAGACGTTCTGATTCGCTGATCTGGACTGGGGAGGTTGGCTGGGCTCCGTGGTGGCCGATTCAGATCCTCTGAATTAGAGGTCAAAATTCAGAGAGAGTATTGTAACCGGAATTTTTCATTTTTTTCACCGTCCGATCTAGAATGGATGGCTCAGATTGATCGCTACAAAGATAACGCTACAGTAAAACCCGGCGCTACAGGATCCCGAACACTGTTCAAATAGTACTTTGCTACAGTGTAAATTCAGAGAACTGTAGTTTCCCTCACATAAAACACTGTAGTGAGTTACAGTTGTCTGAATTTTTCTCTCTACTGCAGCCGATCCGCTGTAGTGAGTTACAGTGTCTGAATTTTTCTCTCTACTGCAGCCGATCCGAGTGGTGGCATCAAAACAGCAGTCAACAGCGGCTGCTATTTTTTTTTTAGCACATCAGCGGCTGCTTTAACAGTCAGGATCGTGTGCCGTTCACAAGGTCTTCTGGGCTTTCATTTGGGCCCAACAAAACAGGCCTACATAACATTTGGCCCATGATAAAAAGGAAGAAGAAGCAGTAAGGCCCCAGCCTAGCAAAGCCGGGATCGTTGCGGACGAACCCTAGGCCCGCCAAGCGCACACAGAGAAGGAGCTGCAGATCGATCGATCGATGCGGCGGTGGTGGTCCGCCGCCGGCGGCCTGAGCCGCCGCGTCCTCTCCTCGTCCTCCGCCTCAGCGGCCTCTCATGCCCGACCGCTGCCGCAAACAGTGATCTCGAGAGCACCCTCCGCCTCGCTCCCCTTCGCCTTCGCTTGCCGGCGGCACCACTCCCTCCGCGCGCCTCTGCCCCAGGGGTTCTTCCATACAACCACTGCTTCCTCCTCCAGCCTGCCGGTGAGCTCTCTTCTCTTCTCTCCTGTACTCTCCCCGTGTGTTCGGTCCGGTTGATGTTCATTTCTCTCCGGTGGTGTCGTGCAGCCGGTGAACCAGCAGCAGGTGCGGCACTATGCCAACAAGGTGACGAATCCGCGATCGCCGCGCACGCCCACCAAGTCCAAAGTCAAGAAATACAAGCTCAAGGCCCCCTCGTAATCGCCCACTCTTCCATTCGCCTTCCTTTTCACATCCCCCTCGCCGTTTCAACCACCTTAAGCTGCTGCTGTTGCTTGTCAGGTCCATGAAGTTTAGATTCCGGACCATGAAGGACGGGCAGATCCGCAGGTGGAGGGCCGGCAAGCGCCACAATGCACACCTCAAGGTACATTCATTGACAATCTATTCTCCATCTTTGCAACAACGGTATTACTATTAACATGCCGCATTGACTGATGTTGATCGCGATGTAACTGTGAAGCACACCGAACTATGCTGCTATAGGCAATCCGTGAAATCTGATAGTCTTGTAAATGCAGTGTACTAAAGTAGGGCGCTACATATTCTGAGAAATACCATTCAAAATACCCCGCTTATTTCCATATGCTAGGCACAGTTTTGATTTACTATTGTATACTTGAATAGCTAATAAATGTGATAGGGTTGCTGAAAGACAGCTGTATATGATAGAATACTGTAATATAGCTGCCATTTTGTCCCTGTAGATAATTGATATCACTAATATCCAATTCAAATCAGTCTGAGCAGTTCAAACAACAGCTTCTGCACTACAATTTAGAAGGGGTGCATGGAAGCATAAAAAATGTACATAATAAAGCTAACTTAGATGCATTTTCATTGTCTATGTGAAGTGGAAAATGCTCGCTTCCACAGTCGGGCTTTGTTTGGGTGCTAGAAGTAACTTTCTCATGGGAATAAACCTTTGCGTGACAGTTTTCCTGGCCACCTGACATTCTTGTCTCGCAAATTCCGCAGAACAACAATCCATGTGAAATAATTTATATTTCCCCGAAATGGACTCGAGAAACAGAAAATATCCAAACTGAAAAAAAAACAGAGTCAAATTGTGTAGAGAGCTATATACTAGAATCAACGGTAACTACAGTTGAAATCACTACAGGGTAAAACTTATCCAAATCGCAATGAACAAGTTGTTTCTGCTGTTCCAGTTCAGTTGGGCTGACAAGTTATTTGTTTTCATCCTAGCCGGTGTAGTTCCTGCATGTGGAGCCTTCAATGGAGAGGAGAGGGTAGGGTGGTATTGGATGCACCATTGAGATGAGGGAAGTAGTGTACTCAGTATGTCTTCAGTGGAGAGGAGAGGGGAGGGTGGTGTTGGATGCACCGTGGAGACGACGGAGGTAGTGGAAGCTGTAAGGACTCCGCGGCAAGCGGTGGGGGTCAAGGCAGTTGTGACTCCCCTACTGACTAAGGAAGGGGAGTGAGGCGTCTCTAATGTCGATGGGGAGAAGTTCCTGGTCTGGGCTAAAACCATTTTCTTCTCCATGGAAATGGTAGTTCCAGGGACGTGGAATCTTGGTTATTTGGGTTTCTAAGCAGAGCTTTCATCTGGACAATGGGAGCTGTCTGCTGGCCTCGTGGGTATCCACCCCTGTGAAATAAAGCTGGGACCCTGTTTGGGATTGGGCTTCCAAAAAAGTTCCTCAGCTGTGATTTACAGAACTGACTATTGTGAAAATCTTCAAACTTTGTCTCAGAACATTTTGATGCATCCATGTGGGTCAGGATTCCTTGTCTTTACAGATAGTTGCTGCTGCTCATAAATTCATAATCACCTTTTCCCTACTGATGTGTTTATACATTGGTTGAGTATGTGATTGATTTATGAATATAACATTGCAGTCCAAGGAAGCGAAACGAAGACTTCGGAAACCTGCATTGGTGCATTTAGCGTATGCTAAAGTTATAAAGAAGCTCAACTTCTGCTCGTAGGAAATGAAGGCATCAGGACAGGAGTTTGGCAGGGGAATCAAATTGAGTGATATTGACTGCCTCCATCCTCGTGCAGTTTCTAAGTGCTAGAACCTTATTTAAATTCTTACTTTTGTTATTCGGTTCAGATGTTGTGCTCTCACCTGTTTAGAGAGGATCAGCACTTTACGGTATACAAGCCGTTTGTTTTCTTGGAAAAAACGATGTTGATAATCTCTGCTTTGTTCAGTTATGTTACACATTCTCAGGAATATTGATCAGAGTAATGTGGAAACTGCTGCCAGTAAATAAGCAGCTTGCAACATGAATGTAGAAACTGATTAAAATTCAGTGGACAGTTGTTGTTTATCTGGAACTGTTGCTAATATGATTGTTGCAGACTTAAGGTTGTAGCTTTGCAACAATATTGATGTGATCATTCGGTATAGAGGTATTTTGGGTAACATGAATGTTGCAGTGCAGCGACCACGGAGCAACTTAGATGCAGAAATAGAGTGGAGTTTTTCTGGGAGGATGGAATTGTCTTGAAAGCCCCTTTCATCGTCTAGTCTCTTCAGCAACTATATGAGCAACAGTGATTCTATATTTCCATTGTGGTAAGAAGATTCTTCTTGTCGTTTGAACTTTTTATCTAAGAATTCCGTCCGCAGATTCTCCTTTCATTCTGTTCCACTTTTCTATCCCTTTTTTCTTTATAACTTTTCTTGGGTTAAACAGTGCTTTTGGACTTATCTTTGCCATCAATCATTAGGACCGCAGACTCAGAAACTTGGAAGTGACAGATCGAGATTCAAAACTGATTATTGTTCTATTTCTATTCTCATTCTAGCTGAAAACATCATTAAGTTTATGAATTCGCAGGTGTTCCTTCAGCTACAACAATTCTCTGAAACTGCCATCCTGTTCACTTGATAATTAACATGTCTTTGATCCTTTCAGTTTAAACGAAGATGCATCTAACCGAAAAAAGGGTATATATAGAATCCAATACTCCAGGAGATTAGTTAAAAGTATGAGTAGGATCTCTAAGCGCCGCGGTGCTTTCATAGAAATTTGGCACCTCAGCTGTGTATGTAGAGATCATTTCTGGATTAGATAACTGATTAACTGATGATTAGCTAGTATCAGCGAGAGCAATCCATCTTCTTCTAAGTATAGCCTCCTTTGTTTGCATCTCCGATTCCAAACGAAGCGCCCACCCAGTCGAAGAAGCTGAAGCTGAACGGATCCAACAGCTGCTGCCCCTGCTTGTCATCTTGCCACAAGTAATCGTCGTCATCAGCAGCAGTGGCATGCTGCTGCTCCTTCTGTGAACCGAAGTTGGAGGCCGGCAGGATGTCTAGGGCGCCGTCCATATCCGCAAACATGTCGAGGTCATGATCAGCAACAGCAGCCTGCTGCTCCGGCCTATGGTGATCCGTCACGTCGAGCACCTCCTGCTTGGGCAGCTGCTGGTGATGAGCATCGTTGCCGATGGAGATCGGCATGCCGCTGTCGCCACGGACGATGCTGTTGGTGCAATGACGAGGCTGTGGCTGAGGAGCGGCGGCGGCGGCCACCATGGAGTGATGCTGATGGTGGTGGCTCTTGGTGGCTGCCGATGACGAGGCGGCCAGCTGCCTGGTGGAGCCGGCGAGCGCGTTGCGCTGCGTCGGCCATGGGTGGTTGTGGTCGGAGGTGTAGGTGATGACGAGCATGGAGGGGTCGGTGCGGCTGCGCTCCACCTGCTTCCGGGCGGAGCAGCCCTTGGAGCTGCTGCACCGGTAGTAACCTCTCGGGTACGGCGATCCCTTGATCGGCTTCTGCCCGTACTTTCGCCACGCCCACAGGTCCGACGGCACCACCTCGCCGCTCGTGCTCGGCCGCCCGCCCATCCCCGGCGGCGCCGCCGTCGGCGCGGGGATGCACACCACCTTCTTCATCTGGCTCTTCCTGTTCATCGTTTCATGTCATCATGCATGCATGTATATGCTGGCTTGGTGCAGACTATACAAAATAATGCATATAGGACATGGTGACGAACCTTCGCTTGATCACCGGGGCATGAGGATGAGCGTCCATAGCCATGTCCAGACCGTGCTCGTCCATTTCCAGCGCGCCGGCCTCGCACTCCCTCTCGACAACTCCAGCAGCGCCCAGCTGCTGCGGTGGCCCGGACATGACGTGTTGAATCAGCCCCTGATCCGCCTGTGGGTACGACGGCGAGGACTGCAACAAGAGAGGATCGCAAGAGCTGCTGCTGCTGCTCACCATGACCCCCATGCCATCGCCATGTACAAGCTGTTGCTGCTGCAAGTGAACTCCATAATGATCAAGATCATCGCCGCGGCAGTTTGCTCCTTGCAGCGGTAGCAGCTCTTCCTCCTCCTCCGGCAGATCATGGGCGCCCAACGATTCATGGCTGTAGACGGTAGCGGCGCCAGGAGTCGCCACTACCGGCAGCTGCTGAAGGCTTGCCCGGACGACGTCGGAGAGGTCGCCTTGGTCGGCCGGCGACGGCCAAAAGAAGTCACACATGACTTTATTTTACACTAGAAATCAAAGTAAGGGGGGGGGGGGGGGGGGGGGGGGGGGGGGAGATTTACCCACACATCCTTGACAAAAAACCGTCAAGGATCGATGTACTTTGGAAAAATATAATGGAGTTAGCATGCAAGGCACGGATCGAACATGCATGGAGGAGGGAGATTTGTCATGGTCAGGCAGCGAGCATATATAATGGAGCTAGCAGCGTTACTAGTGCAGTCCGGCTGATGGAATGGCCTATGTATGTAGCAGCTCGCTATCTGTCTGCATCGACGCTCCAGATCAGCCGCAACAACACCATCGATCATCCTGCCACATCTTTCATTGAGACAATGGTATTATGAGTAGCTGCTAGTGACCTAGCCTATGTCATTTCATCCATCTTTTCTTTTCATTGCTTGGGCTCCATCCATCATGCGCATGCATGTTCCTTTTTGTATCCGTCCACATCCATCATCAACCGACCGCTATATTTGATGGGTGGTCGAATTGCATCGCGTCGTGCTGATCGTGCTCCATGTAGCATGCAGCTATCTTGGATCCGTCAATTTGCAACTGCTTATGATCACTTTGATGAACAGGGAGGACATCTATCCATGCCTGCACTCCAAAAAGTACCTTTGCCTTTGCAAACTGTATTCCTTGTTCTTTTAAAAAGAGAAAGTATATATGCATCTATGTAGTATTTGAAGCTGGTTGATTTTACTTATTGCAACATATTTATGTAAAAAAAATATTTTTCTTCTAGTTATAGTGCTATACTATGCTGTAGCACTAGTATTGATTTGAGGACTATTATTGCAGGGATTGGTTCACTAGTCAGCTGCCAGCTTAGAAATTACGGTCGATCCATCATGATTCTATACTGATAGAGGTAGCCTGTGAGCGAAAGAGCATGCACGTCATTCTGGTATATAGAGTAGTACTTCTATACATCAGATAGATTGGAATCGGATCACATCCATGGATTCAGATTTCAGGAAAGAGAGTGTAGAATAGCGACTGATGCCATTGCCGCTTGCTGCAAGCATACAGTCAGTATCTGTGGCGCCTCAGTTGATCTTTTTTTTTAATATAGAAAAGAACGCCTCAGTTGATCGTACGAGTGGCCATCGCCACCAGTTGATTGTCGAATTAACTCGGCCACGTTTCTCTCCACAAACACCACGGTCATGTTAAATAAGATCGAACATCAGCTATAGAGATATCATCGCAGCAAAACAGCTGATGACCTGCATCATCTGATAGAAATTACAAAGAGTAATAATCACATGCCAATCAGTCCATATATCTTCATACCCCATTCTATATATCCTTATGCCATTCTTTCTTTGTTGTGCCCAGCAAATTAATTGGGTCAATATCTATTCTGTAGCTGGTCTAGCAGGAAGCAACAACCAACAAGTATGATCAATTACATTGATAACCCCAGGTCACAGTTGCTCACTGTGACTCTGTCTAATCAGATGAATGAAATGAAATCAGGATGATTATCGGGGTCACGTCACAGACATTAATTGTACATGATAAGTGATCGATGTTAAGCAAGTAATCAATGAGAAATCATTATTGGTAAATCGATCAATAAAAGGTTAGGCGCTGTGACATAGATTAGATCGATGTATGCAGCGACTAGACCGGGTGGACGGGTGGATGGAAGGACTGATGCATACAACAACGTCGCTGTTGCGAAGAAGAGAAGCGGTAGCTATAAAGTTGGATTGTGCGCACGATGGACGACGATGTGAATGTGGTGAGACGACACGGATAGGTAATGTAAATGCACGAAAAGATAGAAGATACTGATCGAAGAACAAAAGCATTGGCTGACATAATCCCCCGTGTTGTTTACTACATACGCGCATGTCGTATAATTATTAGCACTTTGAACTACTCCACACTTCACTGCCCTCACGGCCTCACCCATCGGTCCACGACGATCCATCCTCCCTGAATCCGAGTGCGCGTACTAATTACATATGTAATTTCAGAACCTCATCCAAGTAGCTATCTAGCCTGATTGATATAGATGGATAGCTAGCTCGTGATCGATCGAAATGCTGCATGTGTACATCCCATGTTCTTCCACGACTAGTATGATATGATCAATCATCACCTTTTCTTTTTCCTTGTCTCCTATTGATGCATCGGAGATTCTGTCGAAACGGTGGGCTCCTCCTCGCGCCACTGGCTTGGCAGTTTCGATTCCTGCAGTGCACGCGTTCGTGCAGCCTGCAGTGGCGGACTCGAGCAGCAGCAGGACCGAAGGGAGGAGGGACCGCGTTACTGCGCGTAGGGACGCGCGTTAGGGAATCGCGCGTCCCTCCCCCGCGCGCGCCACGTGTCCGACCGGCGGTCGGAGGTCGTCGTCGACCGCCGCCCGCCGCCCAGCCGCGCCACCACCCACGCGCCTCCGTCGCCGTCCCCGGCGACGTCGCCGCCCGCCGCACCGCCCGAACCTCCGCCTCCCGCCACCACCGGCGGCCGGCGGCGCCGCGGCGCCTCGCCGCACTGCCCGCACCCACCACCGCCGCCCGGCAAGCCGCCGCCGTCACCGCGCCGCCGCCACGCTAACTCGTCGCGATTTCACGCCCCCGCCGCCTACCCCGCCCACCGCCAGCCTGCCGCCCGCGGCTCCGGCGGCGCCGCCGCCGCCTCGCCGCACCGCCGCCCACCGCCGGGTCACGGCCGCCGCCCCCGAACCCCCCCTCCTCTATGTCCGGCAGTGAAGAGAGCTCCCCCGACCCCCGACAACCCCGAACCCTAACCCCGCCGCCCTCCTCCACCTCCGGCGACGCGGCGGCGCCCTCGCCGCCGCGTCACGCCGCCCGCCCGCAGCCGCTCGCCCCGCTCGCGTCGTCTGGATAACATTGTAAATGGGCCGGGCCGCCCGCGCACCGGACGCGCGCTAACGCGCGGGCGCGTACCGCTGCGGGATAGAGTTTCCGAGGGAGGAGCACGAGAGAGTCAAAAAGGTCAAATGATCACAGATGCAGCCCAGCCCATATCATCTGGATGGGCTGGGCCCATGTCAACGAGCAGGAGAGAAGGGAGTGGGAGCCCGGCCCACTGACATAGCGATCCAGGTTTCGTCTGGTCAGCGGCCTTAGACTGACTCCAACAGAGGGAAGGACCTAAAACACCAAATAGGTGTTAGATCCCTCCTTCGGTGGCCACCGTTATAGTTCAATCTCCAACAGTTTACCTAATCGACGAACACCCAATCGAGCCACCGCCGCACTCCGTGTGGACAGAGCTCGCCGGCGTCGCGATTGAGGGGGAGGAGCACAAGAGGAGGGGGAGCTGCCGCACCGGAGGAGGGGGAGGAGCCCCGTCAGGCCGCAGCACTCGTCGGGGCGCACCGAGGTGAACGGAGGCGGGCCTTCGAGCGCGGAGGTGGACGGCGGTGGCGGGCCGACGCGCGTCCTCCGCGTCCGGGTCCCGAGCAGGGGAAGGCGGCGAGGGGTGGCGCTGCGCGTCCCCACGCGCGCGCCACTCCCGAGCGTCGCGGCCCCGCCGCGGATGGGCGGCGTGCCCGAGCTCGCCCTGCGCTCCCCTCCCCTCCTCCCCTCCACGACGGGCGGGCGCAACCGGAGCGCCGTGCCGCGCGCCTCCCCTCCCCTCCTCCCCTCGCGCGGTGGCGGCGGCATCGGAGGTCGCCATGGCGGGCGGCGTGCCCGAGCTCGCCCTGCGCTCCCTTCCCCTCCTCCCCTCCACGACGGCGGGCGCAACCGGAGCGCCGTGCCGCGTGTCTCCCCTCCCCTCCTCACCTCGCGCGGCGGCGGCGGCGGCATCGGAGCCGAAGACGCGCGCATCTTGACGGCGGCGGAGCTCCTGCTGCTGCTGCTCCTCTTCCTCCCGGCCTCCCCCTCTTGCTGCTGCTCCTCTTCCTCCCGTGGCGGCGGGGCCGGGCAGGGGCGACGGCGCGCGGGGCCAGGGCAGGGGCAGCGCGGCAGAGGAGGCGGGGACGAGCGCGCCGCGCGGGTGAAGGTCGCGTCGCTCTCGCGCCTTAGCGGTCGGTCGTCCATCGAGCTGCGCCGAAAATGGATACGAGTCGTAAGTACTCTGTTGGAGAGTGTTTTTTGATGTTTTAGTACCCATTTTAACATATATGGGACATTTAGGCATGCTGTTGTAGTCAGTCTTACCCAGCCCGCGACGAGCCGAGCCGTGACGAGACAGACGCATCTCTCCTCTCCGCTTCCCCTCAAAAAAAAAAAAAAATCTCTCCTCTCCGCTGCTCCGGCAAGTTCGTCGTCGACGTCGTCCATGGCTGCGGTGGTGCGGGGCGTGCTCAGGGGCATCAAGGAGAAGGGCCTCTCCAACTTCATCCGCGACGTCCGCGACGAAGGCTATTTGTAAGCTCCATCAATCCCCTCCCCCCTTCCTTCTCTCCCCACTCCATTTCCGTCTCAATCCCCATCTTGATCCAGATCCCTCCTCTCTCCTAGTAATGCTAATCCTCCTCCTTGATTATTTAGTTGGTTCGTTCATCCATTCAACGCTAATTTTTGGTCCCTGCGGATCTGACCCGACTGATTGGTTTGTACCCGTGCGGATTCAGTTTCGTCCTGCGCTGTGCCCCCCGGCCTGGGATCGGGAAATTAGATTCAGGGTCCCTTGTTGAAAACTTCAAATCAATACATAAATTTCTATATCGGTTTGATTCACGCTTAGTAGTGCCAGCAGTCTACTCTAGCTGATAATTATTCCACACAGCACCACAAGCACGATACTAGATTCAGTCCTGGGATTGGGTTATACTGAATTTACATTCACTTTTGCCCAACAACATATGTGATTTGAAACTTGCCTGGCGGTGCTTGTTTCATTGATTGATTCCATAACCACATGTATTTATCTTTCCTCCATTAAGTGCTTGTTTCAATAAATCAACACATATGGATTGGAGCGGGCAAATAAACAAATTTTCCTCTGAATCCTTCCAATTCTAATGCATCGAAATGATTCTCCTCTATCCGAACAAGCCCTAAACAAGTTGCTTGAATACCATTCTTTTTTTGATATCAATCAATACCATATGAAATAGGTGCCTAGCATTGTAGAACAAAATTTTTGGAGACTATCGCCCTAGCTGAGCCCAGTTCCTCATGTCCCTGGAATCTGCTATGTTATGCTTTGTTGTTTAGCTTAATATGACCTACATACACAGTGAGATCAAACTACTTGGGCTACTACTATTTCATATAACCATATTGAGGTGCATTACTAGTGAAAACTACCTCACCTGCTGCTCCAAGTGCTTGATTACTGCAACCGATCTGGATGGAGTATACATGGCTCACTTTGTCATGATGATTACTATCGGCTACCACATTCATCTAATGTCCGTCAAAAAGATTCGCACTGCCACTCATTCCAGTTTTGTAAATGGTAATACTAGATGTATACTCTTTACTGTCTTCTATCTGTGATCTCTTGCTATCCTGCAAAGAAGTGACACCATGTCTATCACATGTTTATATTCCCTGGAAATATTTCCTTTCAGTTGTTTCATACCATACTCGCTCCAGTTTGGGAGGCATAGCTTATTCTACTTTGGTTGCATTTTTGACTGAGTTGCTGCGATGTTCTAACATAGTGTAATTTGCAGCAAAGCCCTTCTGGACGGAAACCTGATGTAAGTGGCCAACCTCCTCACTCTCCCTCCAATTTTTAAGGAATGGATGTGACTATGGATCTCAGCACAGACTAATCTTCTTCTCTTTATTTTTTTCAGGCAAACAAAAATTCACAATATTGGTGCAACACTTGTGGGGACTGACAAGTTTGGAAACAAGTACTATGAGAAACTAAATGACGTTCAATATGGTGAGTGACACTTTCATCTGCTAGTTGATCCTCTACGGTTCCTTTTATTCATGCTTTGCATTAGAATTTAGATCATGGAAGTGATATACTTTGTGTTACAAAGATATAACCACTGCCGTTGAGTTTGGATCATAATCAGCATATTTACGCTGGAACATTAAGCATTGGTTAATTTTGTAGGAAGGCATAGGTGGGTAGAATATGCAGATAAAGGCCGGTACAATGCATCACAAGTGCCTCCGGAATGGCATGGATGGCTCCACCACATCACAGATAACACTGGGGATAAGGCAAGTTTTGTACACATTTTGCTTGCAGTTTCAATTTTTTTTTTTCTGTATGCCTGTTCAAGCTTGTCTCTTCCAACGTACGTTCTTATTTATCAAAACAGTGCTTGCTCTCGCATTATTGTGTTATCATGTGCAGTTGAGTGATGAGAAGTACTACCTCCATCCACTTTTATATGACGTTAGGGCAGCATGATTAGTGCAAATTGCATTAATCATGCTGTCCTTACGTGGAGGTAGTGTTACACTTTATTATGCTATATTCTGCTAGTGTGGATATGTGGATGAGTATTTACTGTTCTGTGCGTTTAAATGAATAGAAACGTTATCACCATTTTTATGAGATATTCTACTGGTGGGGATGTGGGTGTCCATTGAAGTTTATTTCCATTTGGAAGTTTGGAACGTTTGGAAGTCGAAATTGTTTAGCTGATCTAGTTTCATTTCATTTCATTTCCCGGTGTGACAGCTGCTGGAGATGAAGACTGCTAGGTACCTTGTGGAACACAAGCAGAACTACTCTGGTGAGGGTGAGGAATTGATCTACCACTCCAAGGGGCACGCTCTAAACCCAGGACAAAGGGACTGGACAAGGTACCAGCCTTGGGAGCCAAAGAAAGAAGAAGCCTCCTCCTGAGTTCATCTGGGCTACATGTTGTATCCAATCGGATCGTGTTTGTGTTTTTATTACTTGTTGTGTTGGGTGTTGCGGAGCTGTATCAGTCACCCGGCTTTGGGTTCGTGGACTGAGCCTGAATAATGTACGCGCTATCTGACAGCAATACTCACCATATAATTGCTTCATTCTCTGTTTAATTTTGAAAGATTGTTACTGCTGTTGAATCAGCTTTCTAATAGCATTTGTTGCGCCTCTATGCTGATAGTTCTTTAGTTAGTACTAATAGATCATCTCTAAATGTGTGAGGAATCATCCGTATCATAAGGGATGTTCGGTTGCTAGTCACATTTTGTCACATCTAACTTTCGGTAAGTTTGACCAAATTGGCAAGTGTTTGATTGGTGACAAACTTTAAGCAAGATTCTTTTGGGCTTCATATATCATAGAGATGAAAAAGTGTGGTAAGATTTCTTTGACATGGCAAAGTGTGGCTTGGAAATCCTTTATCACATTTTGTGTGGCTTGCCACACTTGCCTAAACTTAAATGTGGTAAATGGTGGCTGGCAACCAAACATCCTCAATACATATTGTATTTTGTACATGTATATGCCGGTGGGTCATAATGAATTGAACTGAGAGAATGCTTGGGTAGTTGGTGATTGCTTTGAAGATGCCGGGAGAACCAATCTGTTGTCTCGTCGATCTTTTGATGCGAGGTGCAGGAGCATCCATGTGACTGACACAACTTGATGATTGTTGAGTCTGGTAACTGCTCTACTCTGATCGCTATCTGAAGAACTGAAGGAAGTTAACCGGGTGTGAGCACGTGCCGGGAAGGCCAAGACGTGGCCGCTTCATTCACCCCTCCCAAGCTTGAAGCTACCAACCCGCCCACGCGAACCACGCAGCATTTTCTCAAACCGGGAGACCATACCACACACGAGACGTACCAGACTAACCAGAAGCCCCTCCGTTGTACGCCAACGCGACGCAGGCGACGACGAAGGCGAAGCTCAGTTCAGCTCCTACGATGACCTCCACCAAGGTATGGCTGCCTGCCGCGCTTTCCCTTCTTTCAATTTCAGTACCTGCGGTTAATAATTTGTTCGATTGCTGGGCCAGCAGGGGCGGGGTGAGCTCGAGGAGGAGATCCATGTCTCCTCTGGCGGCGTCCGCACCGACGACGATTTGGAGAACCGGCGGCCCTTGCTGTCCAAGACTCCCGCGCAAGCCGAGTGCTACTCCGTCTCCGCCGCCATCCTCCCGTGAGCACTTCTCTCCTCTCCTCTTCCTTCAGTTCTTCGCCAGAACTTGCACAACCTCTTGCTCTTATCATGCCACATGTGCTCACCATCAGCCATGTCGGTGGCTCAAATCTTGCCCGCCCAGTTTCTAGCTTATGTCTAAATGGAATGGATTGATAACTCATTGCGCACTGTATCTCTTTAATTGTTTCTGGATTAGTCGTTTCTACTCTGGTAATTCCTTTTTTACTTTTGAGGAAGTACTTTGGTAATTGACCTTTCTTTGTTTTAGAGCCCATCACGTACTTCTCCGCCTTAATCAAACCATTTGACCCTCATTCGGTACTGCAAAAATATCTGCAACCAAAGTTTCTACTATTCCTGACATCAACAAATATGTGAAGACTTGATTATTATTGACATCGTGTCACATCTTAGGTTCAATATGTCTCGCATTAAACTTTGTGAACTGTATGCAGCTTCTTCTTTCCAGCATTAGGAGGCCTTCTCTATGGCTACGACATCGGGGCAACATCCGGCGCAACCATATCGCTCAAGGTATCACAATACTGCATATCTTGTGCCTGCTTTCCCAACAGAAATGCCGAGTTAGAATTTCCACATCATCTATCAATGTTATCTGCTAATGAGTTTCTCATCAATTGCACTTTGCAGTCAGCAACATTCAGTGGTACATCTTGGTACAATTTATCGTCTGTGCAAACTGGCCTTGTGGTAATGCTTGCACCGTATGAAAACTTTGAATTCGTTTGACTAACTAGCATGCTGTTTCTAGATGATTTGATCTCTGTTGTACATGATGCAGGTCAGTGGTTCACTCTATGGTGCTTTGATTGGGTCTGTCTTGGCATTTACCATTGCAGATATTTTAGGTCTAGCCCCCCTCCTTTCTGTTCTATACTGCTGATGTTCTTGAGTGCAATGTAGGCTGGTATTCTTATATTATTTATGCTTATTGCTTTCCACAGGGCGGCGCAGAGAGCTTATCCTTGCATCTATTTCATATTTGATTGGAGCCCTTTTGACAGCAGCAGCACCCAACTTCGCTATCATGGTGGTTGGCCGCTTTTTATATGGCATAGGAATCGGACTGGTAATTGAACTTAATATTCTACTTCATAGTTGACATTAGCAACTACATGAACGCAAACATTTCATTATGAGGCTTACGTGAGATGCTTTCGTCAGGCTATGCACGCTGCTCCGATGTATATTGCAGAGACTGCTGCAAGCCAAATAAGAGGCATGCTCATTTCACTGAAGGAGTTCTTTATTGTTCTAGGAATGCTTGTAAGTGGCATATTATAACCCAACCCCCCTCCCTTCTGTTTCAGTCATCATTTACACATCTTATTTATCCTCTTCTTATTACATTTTTTTTTTTTTTGCAGCTTGGTTATATTGCAGGGAATTTCTATGTTGAAGTGGTTTCCGGTTGGCGTTACATGTATGCCACTAGCACACCATTGTGTCTCATAATGGGAGCTGGCATGTGGTGGTTACCCTGTTCACCTAGGTGGCTCCTGTTATGTGCCATACAAGGGAAGGGGAATCTGCCGGAGGCAAAAGATAATGCAACCCAGTGCTTATGTCGATTGCGGGGTCAAGCTTCTCCTGATTTGGTCTCGGATCAGATTAACTTGATTTTGGAAGAACTTTCATATGTTGATGAAGAGAAACAAGTTGGCTTCAGCGAGATCTTTCAAGGAAAATGTCTCAAAGCAATGATAATTGGATGCGGTCTGGTGTTCTTCCAGCAGGTGATCTCTTGTATCTTTCATTCATAATGTATTCCTTTTCTTATACTAACAGATTCCATTGCATGAGGACGTTCTTTTCTACTAAAAGGATATTATGTCGTTTACATCTGATCCTTCCTAATGCAAATGTCAGGTCACTGGTCAACCAAGTGTGCTGTATTATGCTGCTACAATCTTTCAGGTAATTTTGGTTTTCTATATAGAAATAGACAGTTCAAGCATGTCCCATTTTTTTTATACAGTTGCTTTGTAAATGGAGCTTGATAACGAATCACAGTATAGGGACTCAAGGGTTTAAAACATTGTCAATCTAAGTTTAAGGGGGAATGAATATGCTAGCTTTGTTTTTGTTTATTTCATTTGGGTATTACTTTACTCATAGCTAATTCTGTTTGTTACCAGAGTGCCGGGTTCTCTGGAGCATCTGACGCCACTCGTGTGTCAATTCTTCTTGGCGTACTAAAGGTACATGTCAATGCTCATCTCTAAGATTCGTTGGAAGTACAACCCTGGTATTTGGCTACTATAAGCTGGTCTATAGATGCCCCTTAAAATGCTTTTGCAGCAATTTATTGTATAATTCATCATTATATAATGATCGGAGGGTCCTGTATTTACCGCAGTCCAAATCATTGTATGTCTTCTTTCATAAGGTTACACACGTTATCGTAAGAAAGCCTGTTCTTACTGTTTCTAAATATGTTTTACACTCATGGTGACCAAAATACAGAGTACTCCTTGACGAAGTTCTGATTTTTCTTACTGTCCTCTAATGATGTGATGGTTTCCTTACTGCAGCTGATCATGACTGGAGTGGCGGTCCTTGTGGTTGACAGACTTGGCAGAAGACCCTTACTCATTGGAGGTGTCAGTGGAATTGTAAGTCTGCTTTCATGTGGATTATCAAAAACTGAACAACTTGACAATCTATTTGGCATTTCAATGGAATATAACGTATTTTTTAATGGGAGATGCTGCAAAGTGCTAAGTTTACTGAATTTCCAGGCTGTTTCCTTATTTTTGCTGTCCTCCTACTACACTTTACTGAAGGATGTCTCATATGTGGCAGTAATAGCACTTCTACTATATGTCGGCTGTTACCAGGTACTTTCTCATTGTGTATCTCATAACTTATTTGAGATGATGAGCTGTGCAGCGTGAAATAGTAGAATTGCCCTGCACGTTTGAGTATATGATCTTGTACTTCGTATCTATCTGATGAAAAAATTTTCTGCAGCTGTCATTTGGTCCAATTGGTTGGCTCATGATCTCAGAGGTGTTCCCGTTGAAGTTGCGAGGCCGTGGACTGAGCGTTGCTGTTCTTGTGAATTTTGCGTCCAATGCGCTGGTCACCTTTGCTTTCTCTCCACTGGAGGTACGAGCCTGTCCTTATGTTACTGCCGTAGGAATGTTATGTTGATCTGCAAGCTGCTACTAGTATTAAGTTAGTTGGTTGTTAACATAACTGTACTGTATGTATGATGTAGGATTTGATTGGAACGGGTTTGCTCTTCTCCGGGTTCGGAGTGATCGCTGTGGCGTCTCTTGTCTTCATATTCTTCATTGTCCCGGAGACGAAAGGGCTTACACTGGAGGAGATTGAAGCCAGTCTGTAGTAGATTTCAATAAGCCGAACTGAACGGATTGTTGTAGCTGGCCTTGGTAATGGTATCGCTTGCAACCCGCTGCTCATACTACTTTTAGTTTATGGGCCGGCCTAGTATATTTCGTTTTGAATTAAGTATGTATTTCAGGAAGTATAATGGAATACTAGTACCCTTTTTTCAAGAAATATCATCCAAACAACCATCAAGAATATTAAAAACAGTAAATACGCACCGGCAACGTGATCGAGACGGCATAAAAAATTGCACACTTTATACATAGTTTACGTAGATAAACACATTCACTCCAAACGGCTATCATAGAAGTTTCATGATTAATTTGGGTCATAAGCCATTAAGCCAGGCCATCCAAAATGCACATTGCATCCAAAAAATCAGGGGATATTACAAGCATTGCACACTCCATTTTGATCATAAGCAACCAACCAAGCCATTGAAAAAGGCGGCCAAACAGTTGCACAGCTTTCACGCAAGCGGATTTTTTTTTTTTTTTTGAAAAAGCGGCCCCCTTCAGTGTCAAAATCCAAAAACAGGTTATGCAAAAGTCTCGGACCAAACAGATAGCAGAGATTCGTTAAATTAGTTTAACACCTTCCCTACTGGTGAGAGTAAGCACCTGTCACTCCATTTTATATATGCACTAGCTAGTTGCACTCATACTAATAAAATTTGCCAGACAGCAACAAAATAACCCCTCCATTTGACTGAGGCCTCGACGCCTCGTGCTGTTGTAACCGGGAGGCAGCACTAGAGGACCAGAGAATGATTGATGCGTGCGTTCGTGTTCTCTAATCAATATTATTGGCTCCTTTCTGGGGACTGGGGGGTCAACATCCCGGGATGAGACACGGCCTCCGATCCTCATGTGACGGTCGCATTTTACGATGAAGCAAATCCTTCGCAAAGTTAAGCACTCCTTACATTTCAAAATATATACAGTTATTGACTTTCAGACATCACATTTAACCGTTTGTCTTATTCAAAAAAATTATGAAAATATTATTAATTTTGTTATAATTTGTTTTATCATTGGATATACTTTAAGACAAACGGTCAAACACGATGTTTGAAAGTGAAAAACTATTTATATTTTAAAACAGAGAGAATACTAAATGATAGGTCGCTGCAAGATTATTCATCACCAGAGCTTCAAGAGCATCGGTGCTATGTTCTCTGTTTCTTGGGGTAGTCGCTGCTGGTCGATGGCTTTTATAGTTTTGTGTGCTTGTTGGGCTAGTCAAGCAGGGGATGGGGTCTATATTAATAGTTTTTTTCTATGTAATAGTTTTTTTATGATCCTCCAACATACCGCTGAGCAAGTCATCGTTACTAAAGGCCTTTTTTGGTGTAGCTCCCTCTCCTCGGGCTCCCTAAAAAAAAAACAATTGTAGCATATTATAGTGTGAAGTCGAGAAAGCCTCCCATACCCCTTTACCTCTTTCTTGGTTCATTTTGGTTTGGAAAGGAGGGAGCCGCTTCTCATTATATGGGGAGATATCATGTGCACAAGAAGTTTTGATGCACATGTGCACAAACACATTGAGAGCCATTGGATTGTATCTACACGTTTAAAATTATGGATGGGAATTTCTATTGATAAAGCAAATGTTTTTGAAACACAATCTAGATTTGTGGTTGCTAACATTATAGCCAATACTTTTTAAACTTCCAATATTTCAGACCATCAAGATTAGATCTTACGGTTTAAAAGTTTATGCACATGTGAACCAAATAATCTTTATACACATGATATGTCCTCTTGCCGCACAATGCCACTACAGTGTTTTGGTCAGGAGGGAGCCGTACCAAAAGGGCCCTAACATGTAGGCCTCGTATTCTCATGGAGCCACGCCCTGAGGTATTGGGCAGTATGTCATATAGAGTCTCATCCCTTCATACATACAACTAGGAGCTTCTTTGTGAATGTAGGGTGGTGGGAGAATTCATGCCTAGTTTGGCAAAGTTCTTCTTAATGTATGATCCTGGCTCTGAATTATCTCATGAAGCATCCTTTTCTGGTTGGGCTAAAGCCTTTTGAAGAAACTTGATAAAGTTGCTTCTTAGTGGCAATGTGGGAGGGGCACTTCAAGGTTGGGAATGGGAGATATGCAGATGAAAATCATTTTTTTTCTTTTACTTCTTCATTCTAGTTCATTTTGAAGAAGTGATCTTAGATGCTTTGAGCGAGAAGCACTTATGGCTATGTCTTTTTTGTTGGTATGGCTTACTAGCTACAGTAGTCCATGTGATTTGGGACCTCTCCTCTTGTCGCATAGAGAAAACCTGGCGCCATCAGTTTCCTTTGTGAGTACCAGTAGTACACTTTGCACAAAAACGGACTTGCAGATAACTGGCAGACAGCTCGCAGAGGAGAATGCGTGTAAAATGTTTTCACTTTGACGCTGGCGGCTCCCGCCAAGGGTCAACATCCACACGGGCCGGATGAGGCACACACGGACCTCCGATCCCCATGTGAACGTCGCATTCGACAATGGCGCCGATTCTAGCTAGACAGCAGACACCAACCGCTTCTCCCTCATCCTCTGTCTCGAGAGGAAAGAGCCTTGCATTGCAGGTGCAGCCTGGCCTGGGCGCGTGCATGTTGATGAGTTGTTGGCGCAAAAGGTAAGCACGTCTGCACATGGACGACGGGTGGCCGGCTTCCCCTTCATCCTCTTGCCTGTGTTGACTGTTGGCGTGTACGCGATGCATTCATGTGATGTGTTCCATCTTATATGTATATCAGTGTAAATACTACTCACGGCCGTCTCCAAATTTTTGAGGCCCCGGTGCAGAATTTGAAACGAGGCCCTAGAATATAAAATTTTATATGATCAAAATCATTTGTAGTTAACTATATGGCGAGCCCACGGATGCTGGATTAAAAAACAAAAAGAACATGGCTACTTGCTTGCCTTGCCTTGCTAATTTCTTCAGGAGTTCATGTGCATTGTGCGAGCCGCAAGTCCAGGCCACACGCGCTACTCTGCTGTGCCTGTTGGGAACGAGCGCCGTGAGGAACAAAGCGATCCTGCTATGATTTGGGGATTGAACGATTTGGAGATGGAAGGAAGAAGACTAGCGCAGGGTGGTTTCGGCTGAAAGCCAAACACTAATTCACACCTGACGAAGCACAGAGATCGATCTGAGTGTGAACAACCTTTCGCTTCCTCAAACGAGCCTGCGCTGGTCTTTCCTTGATTATTGAGCTGTGATTGGGCTTTTTTTCTATCAGGTTTGTATCTAGATGAATTACAAAATGGAGGCCCCAAATTTTTGGAGGCCCTGGCCAATCGGCCACCTTGTCCCTGCCAGGGGACGGGCCTGCTACTAAAAGATAACAACGAGTTGATTCCTCACCGCCCTCCTCTTCTTCCTTCCGCCTAATCATTCCTTCCTTCCGTGGTTGAGGCTAATTGCCCTCCTGCGTGCGTGATTAGCGGCTTTCGCGTCTGTCCTACTCGGAGCCCGTGAACCGGACGGATGTCACAACATTACGCATGTGAATGGGAAGCTCCAAACGCTTGTGCCGTACTACTACTACCCCTGATGACTGCCTGCCCTGTTCGCTGACGGCCAAGCCTGCGCCGGGTCCCAGCAGAAGCAGAAGAAGCAGCGAATAACCGAGTGCGTCCAAAGGTCCAACGGCCGCGACACTGCGGAAACGGATACGGCCGGGGGACCCACCAAGTCACCCAACAATCAGGGCCAGCAAATCCGTCGGCTGTAACCAACTGTCCGGCACCACTACCGCGCCGCGCTCACCACGCGCACGCGGCTTCTCTTCTCGAGCCCCCCTCTGTCATTCAATTACTACCTCCCCTGGCATTCCCCGCGTCACCTTCCATCCCAATTTCCGGAGGAGCTTTCAATTCCTCCCTGCCCTCGCTCCACTGATTCCCTTCCTCACCAACGCAAAAGATTCCACTCTCCATCCATCTCGACCAGTGAGGAAGGACTGAGAAGGAGGACGAGGGAGCCGCTAGCTAGCAGCAGCCATGGCGACGCTGCAGGACCTGGGCGTGTCGGCCTTCATCAACATCCTCGGCGCGCTGGTGTTCCTCATCCTCTTCGCCGTGCTCCGCATCCAGCCCATCAACGACCGCGTCTACTTCCCCAAGCTCTACCTCGCCGGGAAGCGCGCCGCCGCGCACGACTCCCGCTCCGCCTTCCGGAGGTTCGTCAACCTCAACCTCTGCACCTACGTCAGGTTCCTCAGCTGGGTGCCCGGCGCGCTCCGCATGACCGAGAGCGAGCTCATCACGCACGCGGGGCTCGACTCCGCCGTCTACCTCCGCATCTACACGCTCGGGTAAGTCAGTCCCGTCTCTGCTTTCTTGCATTGCATTGATTTCCGCTCGAATTTTGCGCGCTCCTTGCTACTGGAGCTAGTAGTAGTACTAGAATGCAGCGTCAAGTTTTAGAATTCCAGTTCTGCCCGTTATCACCAGTACTCTGCTCTGCTCTGCTGGGTTGCTTAATCAAAGCCGCAACCTTTTCTTGTTTTCTGTGTGTGGTTTGCGTGCGCAGTTGATGCTGATGGCATCGTTTCTTTCCTACTGCATTGGGGAGCACGGGTGAAAATGCACTTCTTTTCTTTTTGAAATCGCACTTTTTATTCATCCACGCACGGCAAGCTCGCCAGAGAGATCAAATTCGGCCTCACCTTTCTTTCCCCTGTTTCCAAACGTAACCGACGCCGAATCAACATCTTCTCATTCCTTTCTTTGGGCTGCAATGAATCAATCCTTCCTGCCAATGACGGTTGCAACATTGATGCCAATGACGGTTGCAACATTGATGCCTAGGCTGCGCCTGGCTGGAAGCATGCGCGCGTTTGCGTGTCAGTGCTGCATTCCGTTCTGCAACTTGTCTTGTTTCCATGTTAAAAAGTGCGGCCTTTCTTGTCTTTCGGAGATGATGAACACCGCTCGCTTTTGGTCCTCTGGAGATCCTTTCACTTTCACATGAGAGAACGACGTCATATAGTATTTTAGGTGGTCTGGAGACGGCACGGTGAAAAAAACAACATGAAGGTTGCTTATCCGGAGAATTGCTTGTGTTTGATGACAGAGTTGGTGATAATGTTGTCCTCAGCACGTTGTGGTGGTGCTGTTATCCCGCCTAGTTCAGTCGTGCGTTGAAATTGGTGTCGTCAAAATAATAATCTTGACCTCATCTGCACGATTCCTGGCTTTCTTTCGGGAAGACACAAAGTTCCGTGCTTTTATTACTACACTATCCTTAGAGCCTATAGTAGTAGTTGGCCAGTTTAATCACATATCATAGTAATTCATATAAGTGCATTGTCAAACTTTAGGGAGCGTTTGGAACGCGGGATTTTTTCCCGTTCCTGTGTTTTTCCTGTGAACAGTCAACTGATTCCTGTGAAATTCCTGTGAAAATCCTGCGTTCCAAAGGAGGCCTTAGTCTATCCAATTCCTAAGGTAGTAGCCTCATTAGACTGTGCATCTCTCTTGGTATATCCAGACGGAGTAGGTAGGAACATTCTGAAGCTACAAAGAGCTCACTTCAAATAAAAGAAAAAAAAAATCCCTATGTAGTGCTCGTCCACTAAACAACACCCACTATCGCGTTCCAAGGGCCATGACAAACTTTGCGGCGTTGTCATTGTCATGGTAGTGGCACCAACTGAATCTCTCAAGCCGTGGGGACCGGATTTACAACTGGAGATGCTTTTCTTGGTACAGTTTGGAACTTTCGATGAAAATGCACTGAAAAGGTTTTCCCTATTCAGAATGCAACTGTGACACGAAGAGGTCATGCCCCTAAGTGTTCTCCCACGTCTCTGCTACCCTGAACTGAACAGAGAATAATTCCCCCATCACATGTTCTGCTGTCAATTAAATATCAGGCTTCTAGTGCACGTTTAGCCTTGCACATGGGCAATGCATTGCTTTGCATCCACACAAAATGTGCGGTTAATTTCATCCTTAATTCCTAAGGCTTTTTTTTCTCTCCCTTATCAGGATGAATATCTGTAAGTGCACTACAAGAGATGGATCCAATATCTGTTGGGACACTCCGGTGTGATATTGCATCACACTGTTTTCCCCTCTTTTCTTTTATGTTACTAATGCATTTTTGTCATCTGCTTGGCAGGCTCAAGATATTTGTGCCAATCACGGTTGCTGCATTGCTCGTTCTTGTTCCAGTCAATGTATCTGGCGGCACGTTGCTCAATCTAAGAAAAGAAGTTGTTTTTAGTGATATCGATAAGCTTTCGATATCAAATGTTAGCCCTGGATCCAACAGGTAAGAATCTTCCTTTTGTTCGACATTGTTTTGACTGCGAGTTTTCAGTTGTGACGTATTTGAAACAATCTGACCACTGCTATTGCATTTCATTTCAGATTCTTTATTCATCTTTTAATGGCATATGTGTTCACATTTTGGACATGCTTTATGCTGTACAAAGAATATAGCAATGTGGCATTTATGAGACTGCATTTCCTGGCTTCTCAGAAGCGTTGTGCTGACCAGTTCACTGTAAGTAAATTGAAAAATAATGCTATGACATATTTAGTCCTTTAACAGCCTATGCCATCACGACAGAACCTATTGTTTTACCTCATTTGTGGTAAAGAGATAGAAGAACAATCGTTGAACATATTTATTGTCAATATCTGAATTTATTTGCTGGGTGAAATGTGTACTGTTTGTGATTTAATTAAAATTTGCGATTGTGATCCTTGATTCTGCTGTAGCATTAAAGAATGTTTAATGGCAGGTGATTGTTAGAAACATTCCTCATGTTTCAAGCCATTCAACATCTGAAACAGTGGATGAGTTCTTCCGTAGGAATCATCCAGATCACTATCTTGGTCAGCAGGTACATGATCCTCTTCTTTGCTTATTTTACACCAATCTTCGTGTGCTGATTGAAGACTAACTTTATTTCGAATGGTCAGGCTGTTTACAATGCAAACCGATATGCTAAACTCGTTAAGCAACGCGAGAGGCTCCAAAACTGGTTGGATTACTACCAGCTGAAGTATGAAAGGCACCCTGACAAAAGACCAACTGGAAGGGTATTCACATTGATTCTGTTCTTACTTTCATTTGCATAGTTACTAAGTTCTTCAAGTAATGCCTCAGCATTTTGATGCTTTTTGTGTTCCAGACTGGATGTCTTGGTTTCTGTGGCAGGGAGGTCGACCAAATCGACTACTACCGGGCTAGAATCAGCGAGCTAGAGAAGAGGGTGGGTTTGCAATCCTTGACGTGATGGTTTCTCATCAATTATATCCACAAAATATTTTACATTTCCCGCGGTACTTCTTGGTCATGTTAACAATTTTAACATATGTTGTTTGTCACTCCGACATTTTCAGATGGCATCAGAGCGTCAGAAAGTTCTCAATGACCCAAAAGCTGTAATGCCAGTTTCCTTTGTGACATTTGACTCAAGATGGGGTGCTGCTGTGTGTGCACAGACACAGCAGTCCAAGAATCCGACCCAATGGCTAACAGATTGGGCTCCTGAACCTCGGGATGTTTATTGGCAAAACCTTGCCATCCCGTTTTTCTCTCTCAGTGTCCGGAGGTTTCTGATATCTGTTGCGGTCTTTGCTTTAGTATTCTTCTACATGATACCAATTACATTTGTGCAATCACTTGCCAATCTCGAGGGTCTTGAGAAAGTTGCTCCATTTCTGAGGCCAGTTATAGAAGTGTAAGGCTTCTTTCTCTGGCTTGATTCCATCAATTCCTTCAGTGTTATTTAGATCATGTGGCTCCATTTCGCTAGCGATTTATATCCTTTCGTGTTTTATTTGCAGAAAAGTGGTAAAATCCTTCCTGCAGGGGTTTCTTCCTGGTCTGGCTCTGAAGCTCTTTCTCTATATCCTTCCTACGGTTCTGATGATCATGTCAAAAGCTGAAGGCTATGTCTCTTTATCATCACTTGAAAGAAGAACTGCTTCCAAATATTATTACTTCATGCTGGTGAATGTGTTCCTTGGAAGCATAATTGCTGGCACAGCATTTGAACAGCTACATTCTTTTCTCCACGAGCCTCCTACCCAGTAAATTTCTTCACACATGATCTTTTCCACACATTTTGATTTATTAACAATCAAATTGCAGTACTGCTTCTGCTTTTTAAGTTCTCAAAGTTGTGAAATGAATTAGTTTTTGGATTGGATCTAGTCATAAACTGTAACACGGTATCTTCTTTATACAGAATACCGAGGACCATCGGGGTAGCTATCCCAATGAAGGCTACATTTTTCATGACGTACATAATGGTTGATGGCTGGGCTGGTATTGCTAATGAGATTCTCCGAGTGAAGCCATTGGTGATATACCATTTGAAGAACATGTTTATCGTGAAGACGGAAAGGGATAGGGAAAAGGCAATGGACCCTGGCAGCATCGGACTTGGAGAAAACCTTCCATCCCTTCAGCTGTATTTCCTGTTGGGGCTCTGTTACGCTGTTGTCACGCCCATTCTCCTTCCCTTCATAATCATCTTCTTCGCCTTTGCTTTCCTTGTCTACAGACACCAGGTCAGCTTTTCTCCTGTTGATTATGACGTCTATAGTGATGCATCATGTTTCATTAACCTCCATTATCCTGTCCTCTTTGGTTTTTTTTTTCTGGTTTCAGATCATCAATGTGTACAACCAGGAGTACGAGAGTGCTGCCACATTCTGGCCTCAGGTGCACTCTCGGATAATAGCGAGCTTGCTGATCTCCCATGTCACTCTGTTTGGTTTGCTGGGCACAAAGGAAGCTGCCTACTCCACCCCTTTGCTCATCTTCCTACCAATGCTGACGTTATGGTTCCACAAATACTGCAAAAGTCGGTTCGAACCTGCTTTCCGAAAGTATCCTCTAGAGGTCAGCCACATTGGGGGCAGTTTTGCAGAAACATTCCTTCTCCCTGCTGCTATTAGTGACAGGCATCTTTGACTAATGTTTGCAATGCTGTTATCGTTTTGTTATATCAGGAAGCGATGGAGAAGGACAATATGGAGCGTGCTTCTGAGCCTAACCTGAACCTGAAGACTTACTTGGCTAATGCTTACCTGCACCCCATTTTCCATCTTTTCGAGGAAGTTGACAAAGAGGAGAAAATAGAGGTGCGGATTGACAAAGCCCAGCAGCAGCAGCACCAACACCACCAGCAGCAGCAGCACTCGGATAGTCATGTGAGGAGCTCATCACAGTATCATGAGGAGACTCACTTGAGGAGCACACACGAGACGACGTACTACCGTGAGGAGAGCCATGTCAGGAGCAGCCAGTATCAAGAGGGGATCCACGTGAGGAGCGACACGGACTCGCCATCGCCGCCGCACTTCGTCTATCACTACGACACGGAGCATTGATGATTCTGAGAAGCAGCTTTCTCTAACTTGATTCCGTCGTTCTGGTTATTTTGTGAACACTTAGTTACCCAACCCCTTGTCGGTGTTGATAAACTGCTGATTATTGATGATTTGTTATATGTACATCAGTACATGTGAGTGCGTAGCGTGTAGTAGTAACTATATTTGACATGACTCAACGTTGATTGCCTGCAGCAAAATGATGGGGAATCACCATGAGTCTTGACTATGGAATAGGACTACTGTAGGAGTACATGAGAACGTCGGCCCGCAAAGTTAAAGTACCTCTGAATTGTTACTCTGGTTGTGCATTATGTACAAATCTCAATTATTATATACTATTTGCTATCCAAATATTGGGCCTCATTTATGTGTGCTTCACACAGGCCCTTAAAATCTTGAGTACGGCTATGCGTCCGATTGGTTGATACGACCACATGATTCAAAGCGCATGCATGACTTTAGCTTATCACCAAATGGTTTGGTTTTCCTCAAAAAAAAAAAATCATCAAATGGTGAATGCAGCCGGACAATTCAGTCGTACGACGAAGACATACACAAAGCAATTCCGTTGGTGAAAGAGTACGGCTATGCATCTCACTGGTTAATACGACCACACGGCCCGGCTATACATCACATGGCCTAAAGCTTGCATGCAAGACTATTCGGACGGTTTAGTCGTACGACGTACGCTTGGGAAGACCATGGCATTCTCCAATGGCCAGCATGCAGTCAGACTGTTCAACTGTACAACGAAGAAGTACGCAAATCAATTCCATTGAAAAAAGAGTACTCCTATGCGTCCCACTCCCCCCGGTTGATACGGCCACAACCGACTATACATCACGTGGCCCAAAACTTGGACGGCCACAACCAACGGTCAGCTTTAATCATATTAGGACTGTTTTAGTCGTACGACGTATGCTTGGAAAGACAATGGCATTCTCCCTCCTGAAAAAAGGATTTAGTGTGCATATCTTAAGATGAGGATGCTATCTACACCATATTTAGATTTGGATTCATTGTAAAGCCAAATATCATAAAACACAAAAATATCTTTTTAAAATAACTATTTTTTTTGTAGATATTACCAGTCAGAGTTGAAAATTGACTTCAACCAAACCAAAAGGTGCTTATGCTTCTGGACGTAGGGAGAAAATTGGCAAATAATACAAGTTGCTATGTGCTATTTAACAGTATAACAGACAACTATTCATATTGATTTCATTTTTTATCGCATCATGTGTATAAGTTCGTATGACAATAGATAACAACATTATCTATATATATTTTTTGAATTTTTATACAATTTTTTAAGAAAATATTATGTAGTTGATGACAAGGTTAACACCTCAAAGGAATATGTGAGACTACACCAATGGAAAATAGCATGCACATTACTTAGGGATCACACATATCACAATGAGTAAATGACATGCCAATTATAACAACTTGCGTGGTGAGTGCAAATTAGCTCTAACATCTCATATTTGATTTTTTTTTTTGCTAGGGATCTCATATTTGATTAACGTTCATGATTGTCATCGTAATCCGTTGACGATACGTGGCTGCGCAGCCGCACGCGATCCACGCTGATGGCACCGGTTTACGTTTTTTCTAATGCCATATGTTTGCTGATCAGTAACTAAGGCTGGACTAATCCATCTCATGCATAGATGACATGAGAGGGAATTAATGATGGAGAAGAAAACGGGCCGTAAGTGGTAAACCATAGTATAGCTTGAGCATGGTGTATTAGCGAAAAATCATGTGAACTCAAATTGCTCGCAATACAGTTAGCGAAAAATCTTTGAGGAGCTTAGGAAGCAATAAACAAGGAGTATTATGCATGGGACGGTAGCATAATGCAAGTCTCATCTTAACACGTCGACTCTTAAAATTGGCAACATCTTAGCCCTGGAGTAGCCTGACGGTGTTCTATCGCCATGGAGCTTTCAAGCACTCTCCCACTCTCGTGAGTCGTGGACTCGTGGCTTAAAAAAAAAAGAAAAAGAAAAAGAAAACACGCGAGTATAATAGGCCCCATGGGCGCCGTGTCTTAAAAAGTGTTGCATTGCGACCACAAGTATTCGGCGGCAAAAGCTGCAGAGCCCCCGTAACGAGGGACGAATCTACAGAAACAGAGGATGCAGGACGCCGTGGCGGCCCACAGCGCCAATGCCAATGCTACGGCAAATTTTTTCTGCGCCGCCGCCGGCGTTTACGCCAGCACCCACCCTCCGGTGCCCCTCCCCGACGACCCCTCGCTCTCCCTCGTCCCCCACCTCTTCGCCCGCCTCCCCCGGGCTCGCCCGCACGCCCCGGTCCTCCTCGATGCCGCCACCTCCGATGCCATCTCCCGCGCCGACCTCGGCCGCCTCGTCTCCTCCCTCGCCGCCGGCCTCACCCGCCTCCTCGGCATCCGCAAGGGCGACGTCGTGCTCCTCGCCCTCCCCAATTCAATCGTTTTCCCCGTCGCGTTCCTCGCCGTGCTCGCCGCTGGCGGCGTCGCCACCACCATGAACCCATCCAGCGCCCCCGCCGAGATCGCCGCGCGGGTGCGGGAGACCAGGCCGGCCGTCGTGCTCGCCGCGCCAGGGAACGCCGGAAAGATCCCACCCTTGTGTACCCCCGTCGTCCTCGTGCCCGAAACCTTTTACCACTGCGACGGCGGCGGCGCGCCCGAGTTCGCGCCCTTCCGCGCGCTGCTCGATTCCGGCGCGGCGACGGCCCCGGCGGTGGGCCAGGACGACGCGGCCGCCATACTCTACTCGTCCGGGACGAGCGGACGGAGCAAGGGCGTGGTGCTCACGCACCGCAACCTCATCGCCACGGTCGAGCTGTTCGTGCGCTTCGAGGCGTCGCAGTACGCGCAACCTGCTTGCGACAATGTCTACCTGGCGGCGCTGCCCATGTTCCACGTCTACGGCCTGTCGCTCTTCGCCGTGGGCCTGCTCTCGCTCGGCTCCACCGTGGTGGTCATGAAGAGGTTCGACGCGGCCGAGGCCGTCAAGGCAATCGACAGGTACAAGGTCACGCACTTCCCGCTGGTGCCGCCAATCATGGCGGCGCTGGCGGCGGCGGCGGCCAAGACGGCGACACTGCCATTGAAATCATTGGTACAGGTGTCGAGCGGTGCAGCGCCACTAAGGGGCAAGCTGATCGGGGACTTCGTGCAGGCTTTCCCCCACGTTGATTTGATTCAGGTGTGTGCTTTCGTGTACCCTGCCCACCCCTGTATGGTCATATGCCCATTCTTTCATTCATCCGTCCCTAGCGAGTTGACAAACAACAGCTGAGGTGGGGTCCGGTTTGTTTTGATCAGCACATCAGTACAAACCTGGGGATCAGACAAGGTCAACCAAAGCAACCAATATGCCTTATTTTGGGTATATTATTAAGAAGCGTTAGCTTATCATTATGGCATGCCTGTCACCGTCACTTGGCAAATGGTCAATCTGCTAGTAGGCAATAAAAAAACATGCCAAGTAAAAACTACAGTGTCAGGGTGTTCTTAACGTGCAGCGATCTAGCATAGCATGTGGCGCTTAATAAGAACTGAAATGGTTATTTTTACCTTATGCTCAAGTAGTAGTAACATCTTTTCCATCCATTCTTACCTGCACCCAACATTAATGTTTGCACAGGGTTACGGCATGACAGAATCTGCTGCTGTAGGAACTCGCGGCTTCAACACTCCAAAGCAGAGGAAATATGCCTCGGTAGGACTTTTGGCCCCAAACATGCATGCCAGAATTGTCGATCCGGAAACTGGTACTACCTGTTTGCCCCCAGGGTCTTGTGGGGAGTTATGGCTCCGTGGTCCTGCTATAATGAAAGGTACGATTTGACAATCCCCTCCCTCAACATAGCATTTTGCATGCGGTCTAATTCAAAGTTGCAAACTGATAGTAGTACTTGAAAACTATGAAACTCAACCTCTGCTGTAAGATAACAAAATCTCACATCTGTATTGTGTCTCCTTTGGCTGCCATTTCACGTAGCTCCTTAAGATAGCACTCTCGTTCGCTACTCCTGGCTCAAATTTTTTTATCTATGTGGTTAAGCTTGTGTAGCCCCCTGTACTAACTGATATTAATCTCAGAGGCGAAGCTAAAGACATTCAGTGGGGGGTGCACCTTCTCGGTGCAATTGAATTTCTCAACTGAATACATGGTGAAAAATTATTGCCTTTCATGTAAACTTCCTGAAAACGTGGGTGCATGTGCATCCAGTAGCTACAACGTAGCTCCGCCACTGGTTAATCTGTGGACCCTGCTCACTGTTGCAGTTATCCAATTTAACTGCAAGGAATTGATTTATCCGCCTTTATATAGCACCAATTATAGTCAATTCTTATGTCTAACCTGTGATGTTATGGTGTATCTAGCATCCAAAGTGTATTACATTTTTTTCATATCTCCTACCTCTTTTTCTGTTTTGCATATTTTTATTTGATTACCAAAATGTATTTCTTCACAGGATACTTGAATGGTGAGAATACATGCTTAAGAATGGATGGCTGGCTGCATACTGGTGACATTGCTTACTTTGATTCAGATGGGTACTTGTACATAGTGGGCCGCTTGAAAGATGTGATCAAGTACAAAGGATTTCAGGTAACCTATGGAAGTTACGGTTATCTGTTGTTCGTGTGTCCCAAGGAATTCCATATGTAACAAAATGTTTCTGTTACGATCAGATAGCTCCAGCTGATTTAGAAGCAGTTCTGATCGAGCACCCTGAAATTCTTGATGTTGCTGTGACATCGTAAGTTTTAAAACGGCTTGCCTGATAAGATTATGGTAATTTAACTTCTATCTTCTGTCATGCGCATCAACCTTATGCTTTGAATTTTCTGGTTTTATCGATAGTGCTGATGATGAAGAAGCTGGAGAGATACCAGTGGCTTTCATTGTGAGGAAAGCTGGAAGCGCACTTTCATGTACTCAAGTGATGGAGCATGTGGCTAAACAGGTAAAGAAAATACTGAACATCACTATTCTGTTTTCCTCTTTGAGCATGTTATGTTGTCAAAGACGTCCTGTCCATTGTAGTCATAAAATTTCAGTAGATAGAGGGTATGACAAGCATTCTAATTAACAAGTCTACATATATTCAGATACGCATTTCATTCACGAAATAAGGACTGGTAGTGGTAACTACTAACTGATAAGGAAGATATTAGTCGTTTTCCGAATCGTTGTCCCGGATACGTGAGGTTGTGCTTGTGGTTGCTGTGCATGCTCCCCACCTGTACTGCCGTTGTGCTCTTGCTAGAATCTGCCACGCCATGCATGTGCTGGTGTGCTCTCACTCTCATCAGCTTTGTCTGTACGGATTGCAATGTATACAGCTAACTGGTAATGTGAGGTCAGGTGGTTTGGCAGTAGTGGGCTAACCTCACAATATATCATATCCTGTTTTGGGCTTTATATCCCAGAGAATCCAGTGACTATCATATACTGTAATCTAGCAAGCACTGATAGACCAGGCTGGCATGCACTCCTCCCTTTGTTGACTCGAGATCTGAATTCTCGTTTCAAAGATGATGCGCTAGGTGAGGAAAAATGTTTGGTGGAGAAGGGGAGAACAATTTACACGTTAGCTGTTCCTTGGAGACCTTTTCATAGAGAGCTGCAAGAAAAACCTACCGGAGTTGGCGTCAGAATCTGTTTCTTCTGGACTCTGTCCAAGCAATGTCTGATTGAATTGCATGATATTTACAGTACTATAAACATTTAGGCGGGCTGTAGTTGATAGCTTCAAAATTCAAATACTATGTAGTGGGTAATTAAGTAATGTATCCGAGCCAGCCGAGCTTGGAATTGATTCACTCGCCGATGCCATATATATCACTATTCTATTCTGGGTTAAACTGCCTTTTTGCTTACATCTGGAGGAATTGTTAGAAGGTTTTGTTTGTTTTCCTAAAGCCTGTGAGGTGGTGGTGCAGGTGTCCCCGTACAAGAAAGCGAGGAAGGTTGTATTCGTGGAGTCGATTCCGAGGTCTGCCGCTGGAAAAGTTCTCAGAAGGCTTCTCAAGGACTCTCTCAGAGACGACGTTGCTTCGGCAAGTTCCACGCCCGGTTCCAATTGCCGTTCAAGACTGTAACCTCAGGCAGGCAGGATCAGTCAAGTCGCGGCAGCGGTTTTGAGCTTGATTTATAGCTGAATTATTATTCTTCAGAGAGTAAATATATAGATAACTGCAACTACTGCTATTTACGAATGTTATTTGGCAGGTTTGTGTGTGTGGTTGATTGTGTTTGTATAAAAACTGGATGGTTCGATAACTTTCCGAAACGGATGGTTGAATTGATGAGCCATTGGATTGGATGTTCCAATTGTCTATGTCTGATGAAGTGATAGGCAAGGGCATAT
Source organism: Eragrostis curvula (assembly GCA_007726485.1). NCBI lineage: Eukaryota > Viridiplantae > Streptophyta > Magnoliopsida > Poales > Poaceae > Eragrostis > Eragrostis curvula. Next base: position 37,374,266 of record CM017439.1, read on the forward strand.
TGATATTTACTCAGTTTGTTCATGTGTGTTTCTGGAGGAAGAAACGTGGAAAGCTTCTTTCTCTTGTATATGAAAAAAGGAAGAGCCCAGCAAGGCAAAGATGGAGTGCGTTCCTAAATGAATTATAGCTAGTAAATAGATAAAATAAATCCAGTGGACGATGACTCCCTCTCTAGAAGAGAAGCGAAGCGGAGAGCAGAATATGCTGTCACGGCTGGGAATGTGCTCTGCTCTGGAACGCAAAGGAAGACCGACTCCGACGACATGCTCCTACCGCGTTTGCTTGGTTTCTCTGAGAGCGACACAAGGGAAGGAGCCGCGTCCGGCGGAGAGGCGGCCGGCAGGTGTTGGTTGGTCGGTGGCGCGTCGATGATGCCGATCGAAAGCAACATTCATCAAAGGGCCTCAGCAATTGAGCCTGCAATGCAATACCGTCAGTGACGTTAATGAATCCGATCTGCCGGAGGCGGCAGCTCAGCTAATCCGCAACCAAAATATCAACCGGTGCATCTGGCCCCACGTGGTGCTGCAGGGGCGAAGCACATGAGTAGTACATGACATGCGCTGACCGCTTATTGTGCGCCCATCTTACTCCTGCATGCTCGTCTGAAAATGCATTGCGGTTCAGAAAATTATCAAGGGCACATGATTGTCAGGCCCAAGTCACTGGCGCTCCAGAAGAAACCCGCTTAGAGGCGGAGAAGGCGCAATGAGATGATCCAAGGGCTGTGAAGCCGCGATACCGTTTCGCTGGATCTGACGATTCACAAGCGTGCCGGAATATACTGTTACTTTACTGTTTCCGTCAATTACTTTTCGTTATGCTCTGTCATCCGACTAAGACCGGCCATATAACCAGTAGAGCAGCTGGGAGAGAAACTTGAGAAGGAAGTTGCTTGTTATTAGTCTCTAGTTGTAGAAGTAGCTTCTAGATCCAATCTATCCTTGTATCGGTGACTATTATCGTTCGAAATCGAAAGGCTACTGTCCCAAATTCGTGTGATTTGTCCCTGTAATTTTGGTCGGATCCATCGAGGTCCTGACAATGATGCCATGCCTTCCTCGTTTCGGTTTTCTTCAGAAGTTCAGATGCGGATGGGCCTAACAAATGGATAGATACAACACATGTATACCAGACACACTGAAGATACTTAGATCGCGCAGCATTATTGTACTATTTGGATAACCAAATGACCGAGAGATTCGTTACTGAGATGACAGGAAGACACGTTTAGCCATGACACGTCCACGTGACTGATTGGTGAGCAGCTGTACAGCATGGCAAGTGCCAAGTAGCTCGGTTGTCATGGTTCGGTAGTTACCTGCCTGCCTAATTTAAATTACTACCATAACCAACAAGAAAATAAGTTCCAAGTCATGTTTTTTTTTTCTGGGGATTTTTACCCTCAAAATTGACCGAGCAAAGCCTGCCGGCTGTGAGAGTCTAGTCGAGCCTGCTGTGCTCGCATAACTGGACTGCCTACAAAGACTTCAACTAGAATCCGACTCGAACAGCGCGTAGCAAAGTTAAAACGGACAGCAGTGGCTTCCTCTGCCTGCATATTAAAAAAAAAACAGAAAAGGAAAAAAAAAAAAAAACGGGAGCGACACGGTGGCTGGCGGGTGTGGCGCTGCTAGACCAAACGGACACGGAGTCCGCGCCGCACCGCTCGCTCCTTTTTATTGACGCGCCCGGCCTGCCTCCCCTTCCCGTGCAGAGCAAAATACCTTCGTCCTCTTCACCGCTCTTCGATCAGCATCGTCGTCTGGTCGGTCGTCGCTCGCTCGGCCATGGCGCGCGTCTCCAACGCCAAGAAGCGGCAGCAGGCCGGCAAGCCCGCCGCGGATCCCCTCGCCCACCAGAACGCCACCGCCAAGAAGAGAGACGACAAGGTGGAGGAGGAGGGGAAGGGGGACCGCCCCGTGCGCGTCTACGCCGACGGCATCTTCGACCTCTTCCACTTCGGCCATGCCCGCGCCCTCGAGCAGGCCAAGCTGCTGTGCGTCTCTTCCCTCCCTTTCTCGTCCCCCTCCTCCTCCCCTCGATCGCGCTCTCGCTAGATCTCGATTCGTTTCTCCTCCCGCCAAATTACACACCGTTCGTCACCGACTCACCTTGATGGCTGGATCTGAATATGCTATGCACGCAGGTTCCCCAACACGTATCTCCTGGTCGGGTGCTGCAACGACGAGCTCACGTACCGCTACAAGGGCAAGACCGTCATGACGCAGGAGGAGCGATACGAGTCCCTGCGCCACTGCAAGTAAGCACAGCACCCTTACTATTTCGAATTAACGTTGTTATTCTTGTTGTTATGTCGTGTCAGCCATCGTCGTATTATCTCGAAATGGATCCATCTCAATTATTCAATGCCGCATATGTCAATTATTACACACCCATCCTCTGTGGTAAGGCGAGCCAGCCCGGATCACGTACCGCCCCTGTTAATTCCTCTTGCGATCTGCAAAATGTGAAGATCTCTGCCACCTCAATGCTAATGACGGATCTCTCTACGATTTATAAAATTGTATTGATATCTGTGAATTGAAGAGACTATAATTTCATTGATGTGAAAACATGTTAATAATTTGTTATAACTGCAGCTTGTAGCTTGTCTTGACTCTTGAACCTTCTCAATCACCTCTCCTGTCACAATTCACCCTCAGGAGGTTTCCTATTTCACAATTTATAAAGCATTTCTAGAGCAGAGCAGTTTTAGAACTTTGTTATTTCACGAGTGAAATATAACCATGAACCTCACTGCTTCTGTAATCATTATCTAACATCTATCTCGTGCTTTCAGGTGGGTTGATGAAGTCATTCCTGATGCCCCGTGGGTTCTCACTCAAGAGTTCATTGATAAGCATCAGATTGACTATGTTGCTCACGATGCTCTTCCGTAAGTCTGACTTGCTCAAATTCTATTTCAGATATACCCGCTTTCCCCATCCATTGAGCTCAGTTAGTTATACAATCTCTGTTCTTGTACAGTTATGCAGATACCAGTGGAGCTGCAAATGACGTCTATGACTTTGTAAGTTTGGGTTGCCTATACATATCACGACAAGAGGTGGTTCTTTTTCCTTTGCTTCATCACTGAAAGTTCCACTTGTGTGTATCAGGTCAAAAAGATTGGAAAGTTCAAGGAAACAAAAAGGACAGATGGGGTATCTACTTCAGACCTCATAATGAGGATTCTGAAGGACTACAACCAGTATGTCATGAGGAATTTAGCACGTGGATACTCAAGGAAGGATCTAGGCGTGAGCTATGTTAAGGTGATACACACATCTAATATTACTTTATTTGGGGACTTCATGGAAATTCTTATGTATAGATTTTTTTTTTAGAGTTTTAGGACGCCCAAAAATCTTATGTATAGATACATATACTTTCTTAAGAAAAATGCATAGAGTCTTGTGGCTTGCCAGTACTAATAACAATTTTGCATTGTCTTATTATTGTTGATTCAGGAGAAACAGCTCCAAGTCAATATGAAGATAAATAAGTTGCGGGAGACCGTGAAGGCGCAACAAGAAAAGGTATGGATCCATGATTCAAACTGGTCGGGGGAAATGATCATTGCTGCTTTCTTTCACATGGGTAGTCTACCTTATTGGTTTTTGCAAGGATTCGTACTAATATGCAGCTTGGGATCCAATTGTGCCTTGCAGTTGCAAACTGTGGCGAAGACGGCTGGGATAAATCATGATGTATGGCTTGCCAATGCGGATCGCTGGGTTGCCGGCTTCCTCGAGAAGTTTGAGCAACACTGCCACGTTGTGGTAAGCTAATTATCCGATAGTGTACTTTTTTTGTGTGCATCTGTGTGGTTTTTCGCCCCCAACTGATTGAGTTACTGTTACACAGGAAACCGCCATCAAGGACCGGATACAAGAGAAGCTGGGAAGGCAGCTGAGCAAAGGAATAAGTGGCGGTCTAATGCCGCAACCGGTGGCAGCCTAGTATATAAGTTTCTCTGCAGTCTGTGTGGATGAAGCCTTGAGGACCTGCTGTGAGTCGGTTAAATGGACCGATGCCTTTGTACATGCTTGTCTGTCATCCTCTCTTGACTCTTGGTGGTGTGAGGGTTAGTGCTACTGGGTCGTCTGAGCGTGTGCATCGAGTACGATGCTTGTACAACGCAGTCGAGGAGTTGGCTGCTGAGGCGTTTTTTGTCTGGTGATGATTTAAGGTAGTTTTTTTCCCGTACACAGATGTCTGTAGGAGAGGCGTTTGGTTTTTCTTTTTTGGGCATGATGTCATGCCTTCATGTTGACTTCTCGAGGGTTTTCTTTGTGTAAGCAAATGTCTATAGCAGAGGCGTTTGTGTTGAGATGGATCTTTGTTTCGTGGCTATACACAAATGTTACGCAATGGGACCCAACGCAGTTGATGTTTGGCCCCGGACGGCTTTATAACAGGTGTTGTAGTTGTACATGTAACTTGTCTGCTGTAATACTTCTGTATGTATTCATATATGCTTTGTTCTGAATCTGTTCTAGCTTCTGGTGTGCTAGAACATTTGCTTCCAGTGTTTTGTGAGGATCCTAGTGTAGAACAAGAACATTTCCATCCACTGTGTTTTATGAGAGCGACATATATGTTGTGCGTGCGACTATGCCAGAAACAGAGTGGCAGGCCGCAGGGCCGGAATTTGTAAGGAGGCTGAGCGCTACTGGGCCAGGTATGGCATTCACGGTGAGGTGGGTGGCCGTGAGACGAGGTGGCGGAACCGCCGGCCGGCGCCAAGCAATCAACCTCCTTGCTAGACGCGACCATGCCGTCGCTTTCCTTGTGGCGTCTTGTGAGCCGAAGGATCCAAATCCATCTAGCCGATGATTTCAGGCCACATTCTTCGCCGCCGTCGCATCGAATCGAATCCCATATCCCCGGGAAAAGACCATACGCGCGCGCGCGCGCGCGAGCAGCTGAGTACGTCAGTGAGTCGGGGGGAAGGCGACTCGACCCCGCTCCGCTTCCACTCCACGCATCGGATTCCACCATGGCAACAACGACCACCGCCGTGGTTGGGATCCCTGCTTTGCCCCATGGCCAACGCCCGCTCCCGGCTCGCCTCCGCGCCACGTCGGCCGCCCGCCCCGGCACGCTTCCTCCATGCCGCCGCGGACGCCAAGTCTTTACATGCTCCTCCTCTGCCTCTCCGCCCCGTGGCGTCGCTCCCGGCGGCACCAACTTCATGGGTCCATCTCGCAATGCGGCCGACCTTCGCCACGGCCTGATCGGCCCCTGCTCCAGCGCCAGCACCGGAGGCGCGAGCACTTCGTCCGGACCGCTGTCCACTGTGAGGATACATGCTTCGTTCTCGTTTCTTTTATCCTCTCATCATCACAACAAAAAAAAAAGAAAAGAAAAAAAAGAGGAGAATAGTCTCCCTGTTCCTCTCTTCTGAATCCGGTACGCGCATGCTTCGTACGAACGCAGATCATAGGCGCCGTGCACCTGGCCGTGTCGCTGGGCATCGTGTTCGCCACCGACAAGTTCCTCAAGCAGGCCTTCGTCGCCGCTTCCATCAAGTTCCCCAGCTCCCTCTTCGGCATGTTCTGCGTCTTCTCCGTGCTCGTCGTCTTGGACACCTTCGTGCCGCCGCTCGCCAAGGCATTCATGGACTTCTTCGAGCCGGCCACCCTTTTCATCCAGAGATGGCTGCCATTGTTCTACGTTCCGTCTCTTGTCGTGCTGCCGCTCGCCGTCAGGGACATCCCGGCTGCTTCGGGCCTCAAGATTTTAGTGATCGCTTGTACGTATCGTTTCTCTCTGTTTTTTCTTTTTCTCTGCAAAAGTTTAGTTACTCGATGGAATCATGGATCAGCTACGTAAAAATAAACCTGAATAAAATACGTATCACTTGGCAAAATGGATAAGATTTGATCACTTCCCTACAAGGTCGACAACATTGGTTCTATGTTCTGAATTTCTTTCACACTCAAGCTTTTCCTTAACAAGATCTAGAATCAAGTATATTGTTTTCTGAAATTATTGACGCCTTGCTTCCTTTTCATTTCTAGTTGGTGGCTGGTTTGCTTCCCTCGCGGTCGCAGGATACACCGCGCTTGCCGTGAGAAAACTTGTCAAGACACAAATGATACCAGCAGAGCCCACGAACAAACCATCTCCATTTTCGACATTGGAAGTATGGGCTTGGGCAGCTATCTTTGTTTCATCATTTGGAGTCGCATATTTTAATCCCACAGCACTTGGTACAACGGCAAGGACATGCGTTCCTTTCTTTCTCGCCTCCACTGTTTTGGGATACATGGTTGGTTCTGGGTAAATATGCTTAAATAAACTCAAATAAGATCTTAAGTATAACCATACTTATTTTTATTTACCTGATTTTATTTTATTTTTGCGAATCTATTTACCTGACTATCTGGGTGCGTGTATGTTTCAGGTTACCAGCAGGTGTCAAGAAAGTATTGCATCCAATCATCTCATGTGCACTTTCTGCATATTCGGCAGCTGTAGCCTATGGCTACCTCTCCGGGTCTGGAATTGATGCCGCGCTAGGTTTACAAGCTAAACTCTATTAGTCATACATTTATTTGTTTTCAGATGCATTGCAAATTGAAAATATTATTGTTGCAAGTGTGACAGTAGAGAATATTCTACAATTAACATAATACATATAATACAGAGTATCATACTGCTGTCAGAAAACTGATTGTCCAGGTGATTACCTGACGAAGGCGCCTTCAAATCCTGGAGCTGGCGACGTTCTAATGAGTTTCCTTGGGTCCGTGATCATATCATTTGCATTCGCAATGTTCAAGCAGAGAAAGGTACTACTAACGAATTTGCATTCAGTGATATATTTTGGTTAACTAGCTCCATTTTTTGTTGCTCGTGCCTGCAGCATAGTACTTGCTAACTTGTTTTCATTCTGGAATTCAGCTTGTAAAGAGGCATGCAGCAGAGATTTTCACATCAATTGCCCTCGCGTCCGCATTCTCTTTGTACTCTACTGCTGTCCTAGGACGCCTGATTGGGCTAGAGCCAACATTAACCATATCAATATTACCGAGGTGTATTACGTTGGCACTGGCTTTAAGCATAGTATCTTTCTTTGAAGGTAAACCTTCCCATCCTTTCTCTTGTGAATTGTTTATGTGCCTGTAGTAGAGATGAAGGAGAGTTGGTTAGGTATCGAATTTTTCTGTTCAGTCCTAAGGCTCTCATGATGCACTCCTTTGTTTCACAGGCAAGTTAACTGTAGGTCAATTACTTTACTAAATCTATTGTAATTTCTTTATGAAGGATTGAATCTTCCAGCCAAGTGTCCTGAGGTAATTTGATGACTGGAACTGATGATTTACGGCTTTTCCTTGTGGTTCAGGTGTAAATTCTTCACTGACTGCTGCCGTGGTTGTCCTTACTGGGCTCATTGGTGCGAATTTTGTCCAAGCAGCCTTGGATAAACTTGGTCTAAACGACCCTATCGCTAGAGGAATAGGAACAGCTTCTAGGTAATTTGGTCGAATCATGTCAGTCCATTTCACTCTTTTATTATGCGTGCATGATCAAGGACTGAATGGAAATGGACTTGACAATGTTTGGTTGATGGAACAGTGCTCATGGATTTGGAACAGCAGCACTGTCATCCAAGGAACCTGAAGCACTCCCTTTCTGCGCCATCGCTTACGGTCTCACCGGGATTTTCGGCTCGGTTTTTTGCTCTGTTCCAGCAATAAGGCAAAGCTTGATCTTCATAGCTGGTTGAGAGCAGCTCGTGGATAGTGATGCAAGCACTCCATTAATTGAGATTAGCAGATGCGGGGCATCCACTCGGTTATTTGATTGATCTTCGAGGGATATGATCCTTCAGAAGGAAAGAGTAAAGAACTTTTTTTTTCCTGTTAGAAAACCAAATATACAAGTTTCTCTGCAGTCTGTCTGGATGAAGCCTTGGGGACCTGCTGTGTGAATCGGTCAAATGGACCGACGCCTTTTGTCATCCTCTCGTGACTCTCGGTTGTGTGAGGTAGTTCTACTGGGTCGTTGAGTGTGTGCTTGGAATTCGATGCTTGTACAACGCAGTGGAGGAGTTGGATGCTGAGGTGTTTTTGTCTTGTTGATGTTCCGGTCCACAGGTGTCAATAGGAGAGGCGTTTGGTCTTTTAGGCAGGTATCGTGCCGTCATGCTGTCAATTTCTTCAGAGTTTTCTTTGTCAATGCAAATTTCTATAGCAGAGGCGTTTGTACTGAGATAGATCTTTGTTTCGTGGCTATATACAAATTTTGGGTCAATTCATCTCATAGCACTCATAAGAGTCATCATTCAGGGATTACCGTCAAGGAGCGCATCATGAAACGCCACTCATGAGCACGACCTGACTTCATGTCCTAGCATTTCTTTGTATTGAGTCATAAATTGTCATATACAATGACCATACTACCCTCTTCTTGCACAACAAAGATTACGTAGTTGTTTTAACACAACTTGTTTAATTCATTTCGACAATGGGTGTAATTTGTGGCCTCCACAATAATCCTTAAACAGGCTGTCCAAAGCGTTGTGATCATTTAGACCTCAAGTCAAGTGGTGCTCATGAGTGGATGGCGTTCCCTGGACGGTCACTCATACGAGTCACACGAGTGCTATGAAATGAATTAACCCGAAACTTGTTCGTTGTAATACTTTTGAATGAATTCATGTGTCTATTTGAATCTGTTCTATCTTATATAATGTACTCTCTTCGTTCTTAAATTGTTGTCGCCGTTAACTTTTTGAGTTGCGTTTGTCCGTTCGTTTTATTCAAAATATTAACTCAAATATACAAAATTATAAGTTATATTTTAATTTTCATTAGTAATAAAACAAATTATAACAAAACATATGATAATTTTTTATAAAACAAATAGTCAAATGTAACTAAAAAATCAACATCAACAACAACGAGGGGAGAGGGGAGTATAAATTTGCTTCCAGTGTTTTGTGAGGATTCTAGTGTAGAACAAGAACATTTGCATCCACTGTTTTTTTGTGAGAGCGGCCCCGGTAGGTTGTGCATGCCACGGTGCCAGAAATAGAGTGGCAGACCGCAGGCCCGGAATTTAGAAGGAATCTGAGCGCTACCGGGTGATGTAACCGCCGGTGACACCGGCTGGACGGCTTGACTCGAAGCAGTAGGGTCTCAATCTCCTTGCTGCATGGGGCGCTCGACACGACCTCTCCGTCGTTTTACCTGTGAGACGGGAGCAACGAATCAATCAAACGATCGATCAGGGGGAGTGAGTGAGGAGTGATGAGTGCGTCGTTTCCTGAGCCCAACGATCCAAATCGTGGCAACCCCATCCGATGATTCCTGGCCACACCCACATCCTTTTGGTCCCGTCGCATCGCATCCACCTCCCCGGGAAAAAACCATACGCGCGCCGGCGCGCGCGAGCCGAGGAGGCACGACGTCAGTGAATCGATCGCGCGCGCGAGCCGAGGAAAGGCAACTCGACCCTGGCTCCGCGCTTCCACTCCACTCCACGCATCAGATTCCACGCCATGGCAACGACCGCCGCCATGATTGGGATCCCTGCTTTCCCCAGTTGCCACCGCGCCACGTCGGTCGCCCGCCCCGGCACGCTTCCTCGATGCCGCCGTGGACGCCTAAGTCTTTACTACTACATGCTCCTCCGCTGCCTCTCCAACCCGTGGCCGCCCAGAGACAGCAGCACTGAAGCGCGTCGCTCCCGGTAGCAACAAATTCATGGGTCCAGGTCGCAATGCCGCGCAGCAACTGCCGTCGTCGTCGTCGTCGTCATCCGACCTTCGCCACGGCCTGATCGCCCCCTGCTCCAGCTCCGGCACCGGAGACGCGAGCACTTCGTCAGGACTGCTGCCCACTGTGAGCAGGACACACACACATGCTTCGCTCTTGTTTCTTTATCCTCTCATCATCACAAGAAAACAAAAATAAAATGTGAATCTTCTCTTGCTCCCCTGTTCTGGAACTGAATCCGGAACGCGTATTGGTACTTACTCAGATCCTTGGCACCGTTCACCTGGCCGTGTCGCTGAGCCTCGTGCTCGCCGCCGACAAGTTCCTCAAGCAGGCCTTCGTCGCCGCGTCCATCAAGTTCCCTAGCGCCCTCTTCGGCATGTTCTGTGTCTTCTCCGTGCTCGTCGTCTTCGACACCTTCGTGCCGCCGCTCGCCAAGGCCTTCATGGACTTCTTCGAGCCGGCCACCCTCTTCATCCAGAGGTGGCTGCCTTTGTTCTACGTCCCGTCCCTCGTCGTGCTGCCGCTCGCCGTCAGGGACGTCCCGGCTGCCTCCGGCCTCAAGATTTTAGTGATCACTTGTATGTATCTTTTCTCTCAGTTTTCTTTTTTTTTTTCGCTGCATAAATTTAGTTACTCGATGGAATCATGGATCAGTTACGTATAAACCTCAAATAAAATACTAGTATCACTTGGCAAAATGTTAAGCATCCTACTGAATAAGATTTGATCACTTCCCTACAAAGTCGACAACATTGGTTCTATGTTCTGAATTTCTTCCGCCCTTACACTCCAGATTTTCCTTACAAAGAACTTGAACAAGCATATTTGTATATTATTATTTACATCTTGGTTTCTTTGCATTTCTAGTTGCTGGTTGGTTTGCTTCCCTCGCGGTCGCGGGATACACAGCGCTTGCCGTGAGAAAGCTTGTGAAGACACAAATGATACCAGCAGAGCCCATGAGCAAACCATCTCCATTTTCGACACTCGAAACATGGGCATGGGCAGCTATCTTTGTTGCATCGTTTGGTGTCGCATATTACAATCCCACAGCACTTGGTACTACAGCAAGAACATGTCTTCCTTTCCTGCTCTCTTCCACTGTTCTGGGATACATGGTTGGTTCTGGGTAAATATGCTCATATATACTCAAATATGATCTAAAATGGGCTCAGACTTTGTTTTATTTTGTTTACTTGACCATCTGGGTGCATGTGTTTCAGGTTACCAGCTGGTGTCAAGAAAGTACTACACCCAATCATCTCATGTGCACTTTCGGCAGAGTTGGCAGCTGCAGCATATGGTTATCTGTCGGGGTCTGGACTTGATGCCGTGCTAGGTTCATAAGCTGAACTCCCACTATCCATACAGTTAAATTTGTTCCATGTTCCTTAGTTTCAGAAAAAGTTCCCTAGAAAAAACTGTAGCCAGTGTGACATTAGAGATTACTCAGTTAACATAATACAAATACGGGATCTCATACTGCTGTCAGAAAACTGATTGTCCAGGTGATTACCTGACGAAGGTGCCTTCAAATCCAGGCTGTTCGGCAGGCTGCAGCTGCGGCTGCGGCTGCAGAAAAATAACTGCGAACACTGTAGCTGCTGCTGTAAACACTGTAGCTGCTGCTGAAGAAATAACTGCGAACACTGTAGCTGCTGCAAAACAGCTGCTGCAAAGCAGCGAGGCGAACAAGGCTAGCTGGTGATGTTCTAATGGGTTTCCTTGGGTCCGTGATCATATCATTTGCATTCTCAATGTTCAAGCAGAGAAAGGTACTACTAACGAATTAGCAACTACTCGTATTAGATATTTAGCGCGGTTATTCAGCGACATCTTTCAGTTAATTGGATCCACTTTTGCTGATCGTGCCTGCTGCCTACTTGCTAACTTGTTTTCATTCTGGACTTCAGCTTGTAAAGAGGCATGCAGCAGAGATTTTCACATCAATTGCCCTCGCTTCCGCTTTCTCTTTATACTCTACTGCAGTCATAGGACGCCTGATTGGGCTAGAACCATCATTAACCATATCAATATTACCGAGGTGCATTACGGTGGCACTGGCTTTAAGCATAGTGTCTTTCTTTGAAGGTAAACCTTGCCGTCCATTCTCTTGTGAATTGTTTATGTTCCTGTAGTAGAGATGAAGCAGAGTATGTTAGGTGTCCGTTTTTTCTGTTGAATTCTTGGCTATCATGACTCATTCCCTTGTTTTCACAGGCAAGTTTACAGTAGGTCTATTACTTTACCTAAATCTGTTTGAATCTTCCTGCCACGTGTCCTTTGGGTAATTCGATGACTGATCACTGATTGTTCATGTCTTTTTCTTGTGGTTCAGGTGTAAACTCTTCACTGACTGCTGCCGTGGTTGTCCTTACCGGGCTCATTGGTGCGAATTTTGTTCAGGCAGCCATGGATAAACTTGGTCTGAACGACCCGATCGCCAGAGGAATAGGGACAGCTTCCAGGTAATTCGATCGAATTATGCCAGTCGATGTCATTCTTTTATTCTGTGAGCATGATCAGGGCCTGAATGGAAATTAACTACGTTTTGGTTGATGGAGCAGTGCTCATGGATTGGGAACAGCAGCACTGTCAGCCAAGGAACCTGAAGCGCTCCCTTTCTGCGCCATCGCTTATGGTCTCACAGGGATTTTCGGCTCAATAATTTGCTCGGTTCCAGCAGTAAGGCAAAGCTTGATCTTCATAGCTGGTTGAGAGCAGCTCGTGATGAGTGATGCAAGCACTGCATTAATTGCGAATGGCTGCATCCGTTCAATTATTTGATCGATGATTGATCTTCAAGGGATATGGTCCTTCAGAAAGGGAAAAGGGTCCATTTTTCCTGTTATAGAAAACAAAATCATGTTCGCCCGGGAACGAAATGTCATGCTCAGGGAACGTGAGAGAACGATGTCAACGTGAAAATGTTAGGTCGGAATACAGTCTGTATAGAGGCGTGAAAGAGGAAAAATTCCGTGATCAAGATATCAGTAACATACCAGTCTGAATGCTTGTAAATACTGGTCTCAAAAAAATGCTTGTAAATACTAAATACTTACTCCTATATTGCATTTATTCGGTTAAAACATCTAGAGCAGGAGGCCTGAAAGAAGTGCACAATTCCGGGATAAGTAGATGCAGATTACAGTGTGCAATCTGCAATCCGATCAAAAGTATGAACACAGATCTACTCCTAGTGGACACAGGACACTATATATGTGTCGAGTGATGAGAGTGACAGTCACTGACCACCGCTACCCCCAATTCTCAGGTCACACACACAGTCCACACTCCACCTGCGGTAGCAAACGCGTCGCAATCCTCCCCAGATCCCGCCGACATTCTCCTAGCCAGGCGTGCCGTCGATGATGAGGAAGACGGCGGTGACCTCCGCCGCCACAGGCCCGGGAGCGGGAGGCTGGCCGTGCGGCGGCCTGAACCTGAGGCTGAACGTGCTGCTGCTGCTGTCAGTGGTGGCCACCAACCTGGTGTCCCTGTACCACCTCTCCCTCCGCGCCGCCACGGCGCCGCCGCTCCTCCCTTCGCTCCAGCGCGAGCAGCAGCAGGAGGTCCACCGAGACGACGACGAGGAGCTGATCCGCCAGCTGGGCGCCATCCGCGCGGGCGTGTCGCAGCTGAATCACCTCCGCTCGTCGTCCCCGCCGCCGCCGCCTCCCCCGCCGGAGCTGGTCCTCTACTCCCGCCTCGCCCCCGTCGCCTCCGCCTGCTCCGCGCACCCGGACCTCCTCCACCGCTACATGTCCTACACCCCCTTCGCGCCCTGCCCCGACGACGCCCTCTCCCTCGCCGAGCCGCTCCTCCTCCGCGGATGCCACCCTCTCCCTCGCCGCAGGTGCTTCTCCCCGACCACAGCATCCTCGGCGTCCTTGCCCGTCGACCCCTTCGCCCCGCTCCCCGACGCCGCCGTGCGCTGGCCCAAGGACGGCAAGTGCAGATCCTTCTCCTGCCTGCCGCCGGCGCTGGGCTTCGACGTGGCGCGCACGGAGGCCGCCCGGTTCCTCCGCGCGCGGGGGGCACTGGACCTGACGGCGCCGCAGCTGCTGCGCCTGGCGTCGCTGAGCCGGGCCGGGCCCATCCGGCTGGGCCTCGACATCGGCGGCGGGACGGGCACCCTGGCCGCGCGGCTCAAGAAGCTCGCCAACGCCACCGTCGTGACAACAACGATGAACCTGGGCGCGCCTTACTCGGAGGCGGCGGCGGCGCGCGGGGTGGTGCCGCTGCACGCGCCGCTGCAGCAGCGGTTCCCGGTCGGGGACGCGACCATGGACGTGGTGCGGGCGGGCCACGCCGTGAACCGGTGGATCCCGGAGGCGGCGCTCGAGTTCCTGTGGTACGACGCCGACCGGGTGCTGCGCCCCGGCGGCCTGCTCTGGGTGGACCACTTCTGGTGCCGGAGGAACGATTTGGAAGGCGTTTACGCCGCCGTGCTGCGGAGGCTCGGCTACAAAACCGTCAAGTGGGCCGTCCGCGACAAGACCATCGCCGCCGCCGGCGGCAACAGGGGCAAGGATGAGGTCTACCTCACGGCGCTGCTGCAGAAGCCCTTTAGTTAGAGTACGGAGGAGGACACTGTTGGTTTCTAACTGAAGGGCTAAACACTAGTGATTTTTCTATTTTATTAGTCATTCGTTATTGATCTAATATTTTATTATTAGCCGTTACTAATAAAATCCAAACAAGAAATAAGAGGTGAATATCATTACCCCTAAACCCCTGTGCTAGGTTCTAAAACAGGCCCTCAAATCTCTACTACATAATAAAAGAGATCCCGTCGTCCGCACACATAAACAAGGTGGCCCTCCCCAGGTGCGATGGTGGGGTCACTGATTGAGGACCGCCTTCGATACCGCGCCGCCTTCGATTCCGCGTCTCCGTGTTATGAGGGACCTCGATTCTAACGTCCGTTTTGCATCTGAGGACCCATGTTTCTTTCGTCGTCGGTATGTGATCCGTGCCGCCTAGGTGGATCTTCTCCCGTTTGTTCATGATCGGAGGACCCGCGTTCATTTCGTCGTTGGTGTGCGGTCCGCCTTATCAAGCTCCGCATGCGTATCTATCGGCCGCTCGGTCTATCCTCCGCCGTTTGTTCATGATCGGAGGACCCGCGTTCATTTCGTCGTTGGTGTGCCCTCCGCCCTACCATTTAGTTGTTGGTGTGTCTTCCCCCCTATCGGCCTCTGCATGCCAAGCTATCGGCAGCTCGGTCGATCCTCCGTCGTTTGTTCATGATCCGAGGACCCGCGTTCATTTCGTCGTTGGTGTGCCCTTGACCCTCCGCACGGAAACTTACAGCCCCTCGGTCGATCATCCGCCGTTTGTTCATGATCGGAGGACCCGCGTTCAATTCGTCGTTGGTGTGCCCTCCGCCCTACCATTTCGTTGTTGGTGTGCCTTCTGCCCTATCAGCCTCCGCACGCCAAGCTATCGGCCGCTCGGTCTATCCTCCGCCGTTTGTTCATGATCAGAGGACCCGCGTTCATTTCGTTGTTGGTGTGCCCTCTGCCCTACCATTTCGTTGTTGGTGTGCCTTCCGCCCTATCAGCCTCCGCACGCCAAGCTATTGGCCGCTCAGTCGATCCACCTCTGTTTGTTCATGATCTGAGAACCCGCGTTCATTTCGTCGTTGGTTTGCCCTTGTCCCTCCGCACGGGAAACTTACAGCCCCTTGGTCGATCCTGCGCCGTTTGTTCATGATCGGATGACCCGTGTTCATTTCGTCGTTGGTGTGCGTTCCGCCCTATCAGCCTCCGCACGCGAAGCTATCGACAGCTCGGTCGATCCTCCGCCGTTTGTTCATGATCCGAGGACCCGCGATAATTTCGTCATTGGTGTGCCCTTGACCCTCCGCACGGAAACATACAACCCCGTTGTCAATCCTCCGCCGTTTGTTCATGATCGGAGGACCCGCGTTCATTTCATCGTTGGTGTGCGCTCCGCCCTATTAGCCTCCGCACGGGCCCCTCGGTCGATCCTCCACCGTTTGTTTATGATCCAAGGACCCGTGTTCATTTCTTCGTTGGTGTGCCTGTTGGGGGATCGAAGGTCTTGGGAGACTAGGCGAAGCCCTCCAACGGTTGTTGTGGTGGTTGTTTGTCCTCGCGAAGCCCTCCGAAGGTCTTGGTTCACGGAGTGCTGCCTCGCGAAGCCTTGTAGCTTCTCAGATGTTTCTTTTTATGCTTGGCGAAGCCCTCCTAAAGCGTTAGCATTCAATATACTTACGTTGGGTGTTCCCCGAAGCCCTCAATCATCCGCGATGCTGGGCGAAGGGGTTAAAGCACGACAGAGAATTATGGACGGAGTAAATGATGTATCTTTGGCTCGTGGCCCGAAAAACAGATGTCATTATAGGAGCTCTTCCCTCTATATTTATAGGGGGAGGAGTGTTCGATATTATAGCCATCCCATTGAGTAATTCTGTTACGTCTCTAGGAATCATGCTTCATATTGGTTCATATTCCGTCACCTTCGCCACATATCGTTGATACCTTCGCCCGGCGTCAAACACCCTTCGCATGATACAGGGAGCCTTCGGCATTATCTCCAACATTAGCCCTCAATTGTTGATGTATTTTGATTGATCAAGGTCAGAAACAATTCATTATTTTAAAGATTGTGTCGTGTGCTCTTCTGACTCATGCACGTGTTTGTCGTTTTCGATATGTTCCTGTCTTTTCCAGATTTTTGATGCTCGTCTTAGCTCTATATATATTCGTAGCGATTGCCTTGTTTCTTCACGCTGTCTATTGCTTGTGCAGGCTGTTTTCCACTGTTTTCGGTTTCACCTTTGCACCATTAGAGACCCCTTTCTTGCATTCTTTTTCAAAATGCCAAGTGATCGGAGATCTAACGAAGAGCCTATTAAGAAGAAAGCGAAGCTTCATAAGTCTTCTTCGAAGGATGGTTCTGACAAAGCTATCAGCGGTGGTCGTTCTCAAGTAACTGATGCTGCTGCCTCAGTGCTTCCTTCCAAGGCTCCAAGTTCTTCTTCGAAGGATTCAGCAAACCGCTCGGCTTCTGACAAGGCAGCTATTTCCTACCGGCGTCCCAAGGTTCCCGACTTGATGGAAATTATTTCGGGTCGAAGTCATAGTTCTGCTAAGGCTTCGAAAGAGGTTCCTTCTAAAGGCTTCGCAGGCTCTGCGAAAGGTGTATCTCCTTCAGCTGATGCTGGCAAATCTAAGGCCTTGGATAAGGCCAAGATCCAGGATACGGATGCGGATATTGTCGCAAATGTGTCTGGCTCCATTGGGTCGGAGGCCAAGATCCAGGATAAGGACGCTGAGTCCGGTGCCCTTGTGTCTGCCATGCCTGATCCGAAGGCTAAGATCCAGGACAAGACCCAGGCTAAAGCCCATGAGGCTTCAGGTGTGGCCCAAATCCAGGACAAGGGTTTGGGCGAAGGTACTAATTCAAGTCATCTTTCGTTATCTGAAAGGTTCGAGCTTCGTCAGATTGCTGCTAACTTGGGACCCCTTTCAGATCGCTCTGCATTTCAACTTCCACCAGAACCCCATGTCCAGCCTCGTAGTATTCTTGGCTCTTCGGCAGGTGGTGAACTTGTTCTTCATTCTGTTTTTGAAGTGATGCTAGAGGAGTTTCTCCCCTTTGACATAACTTTTGATTCAGTTGAAGCTGCTGAGGGGTCTTCGCTTGCTTGTGACGATGTTCCAGCTAACACCTTCGTCATGAGTGCCCAGGCTGCTGAGCCTTTTGTTGCTGCCGCTGACAGGATTCGACTTCCTCAAGTGGAGGAAGAGCTTATGTCACAGGGTGGAGATGCCCTGTATAAGTCTTTGTTGTCATCGCAAGTTAAGGTTAGCTTCCAGCTTCTGTATTTTGTTATGATATTAGTTTTATTCTAATCCTCTCTTTTTGCAGTCTCTTGCGATTACCCATGCATCCCTTTGCCAGTATCGGGAGCTGTCGAAGGTGAGGAGCGATCGGGATGTTCTTTGCAAAGACCTTGTTGGGGGATCGAAGGTCTTGGGAGACTCAGCGAAGCCCTCCAACAGGTGTTGTGGTAGAGGTTGGCCTTCGCGAAGCCCTCCGAAGGTCCTGGCTCACGGAGTGGTGTCTCGCGAAGCCTTGTCGTTCCTTCGTTGACTTCCTACGCGCTCGGCGAAGCCCTCCTGAAGCATTCGTGTTCTATTGTTCTTACGTTGTATACTGCCCGACGCCCTTGATTGTCCGCGATGCTGGGCGAAGGGGTTAAGACACGACAGAGAATTATGGTGGAAGTAAATGATGTCTCTTTGGCTCGTGGCCCGGAAAACAGATGTCATTACAGGAACTCTTTCCTCCATATTTAGAAGGGGGGAGAGACCAATATTACAGCCATGCCACTCAGCAACTCTGTTACGTTTCTAAGTACTTAAGCTTTGCAACTCTATGCCCTTCGCCATATGCCGTGATACCTTCGCCTGGCGTCAAACACCCTTCGCATGATACAAAGCGCCTTCGGCATTATCTCCAACATTAGCCCTCAATTGTTGATGTATCTTGATTAATCAAGGTCAGAGGCAATTTATTATTTTAATGATTGTGCCGTGTGCTCTTCTGACTCATGCACGTGTTTGTCGTTTTCGGTGTCTTCTTGTCTTTTCCCGATTTTCGATGCTTATCTTAGCTCTATATATATTCGTATCAATTGCCTTGTTTCTTCACGCTATCTACTGCTTGTGCAAGCTATTCTCCACCGTTTTCTGTTTTACCTTCACGCCATTAGAGACCCTTTTCTTGCATTCTTTTTCAAAATGCCTGGCGATCGGAGATCCAATGAGGAGCACATTAAGAAGAAGGCGAAGGTTCATAAGTCTTCTTCGAAGGATGGTCTTGACAAGGTTGATAGCGGAGGTTCTCGTGAAACTGACGTCATTCCTTCAGATCCTCCTTCGAAAGCCCCAAGCTCTTCTTTGAAGGATTGAGCAAACCGCTCGGCTTCTGATAAGACTGCCATTTCTTATCGGCGCCCCAAGGTTCCTAACCTGATGAACATTCTTTCTAGTTCGTCGGGTCGGGGTCATAGTTCTACTAAGGTTCCGTTGGTTCCTGCTAAGGCTTCGTCAGTTCCTGTGAAGGATATTTGACGGATACCCAAATCAGGGTATCCTGATCTAGGATACTTAATCCCGCTAACCGTCTCAGCTTAATTGTGTAGGGCCCACAGGAACAGGTGCATAACAACAGAGCGCTCGAGGGGCCCACGGCCGACCCCGAGGGCACATACAAGTTCCGCCTCGCCCGACCCCCAGTCGGGCGGGCCCACGGCTTCCGCCCCGCCCGACCCCGAGTCGGGTGGGGTCCACGAACTCCGCCTCGTCCGACCCCCAATCGGGCGGGCCCACGACTTCCGCCCCGCCCGACCCCAAGTCGGGTGGGGCCCCGAACTCCGCCTCGCCCGACTCCCAGTCGGGCGGGCCCACAAGCCGCGCTTCGCCCGACCCCGAGTTGGGAGACTTCGTCGAGAAGATTTTCCTCTGACAAGGAGGACAGGCATTTACGACGAGTAGCTGGGGAGCCTTAACTCTACCCAGCAACTCATATACTTGCAGGCACGCGATGTGACCCGCACAGTGGCACCCGTCCCATCTCGCGGCGCCGCCTGACACCTCGAGTACAGCAGCGGGATGGCTACGACATCATCATCACCCTGAACAGGGACGAAGACCGGACCGGCGACAAGACGGCCGCGACAGTCTGGGTTGACATCTCGACCACCTGCCCGGCGACCGGGCTGACAGGACGCCGCCTGACTAGGGCCACAGTGGCAGCTAGGGTTCAGACTAGTGCGGCGTGTAGCCGCGCTAGCCCACAACTCGGAAGCCCCGTTCCCATTTGTAAACCGGCTCACTCCTTGACTATAAAAGGAGAGCTGGGTGCATGAGGCGAGGGGATCGAATCCCCGGATAGATAGACGAATCCATCGAGAGATACACACGAAGAGGCTTGGAGTTTTACTCCTCCCTCGTCAACACTTGTAGCTCCCCTCTGCAAGTCGGAACACGAACCACCCACGAACTGGACGTAGGGCATCGATTGCCTGAACCAGTATACATCTCGCCTCTCTCACAAAACCCTCGCCATCACAGAAGATTGTTAGGCGCCGTAGTTACAAATTTACTTGTCGGCCGGTTTCTTAGCACCGACAGTTGGCGCGCCAGGAAGGGGACCTCAGCGCGTTTGACATCTTCAGTTGATGGCGAGCCACGACATCGATTGGACTCCGGGCGCTCTCGTGTACTTCGGAAGCCTGGAGTTCATCGTGGTCCAGGATGGGGGGCTTTCGCGCGTCGAACCGCCGGCACCCCCACAAAGGGCCCTCACCCTCGCCATATCCGCGGGCGCGGAGCTCGTGGGTATGGCGGAGTACGACTACGACAGCGACGAGGATGACCTCCTCGACTACGACTCCGATGCCGGCAGTCACCATCCTTCGCGCGAGTGCATGGTGGTGGAAGCCGGCGGAGGTAGCCGCCGCAACGTTCACGACGTGGCGGCGCAGCCAGACCCTGCAGCGGTCGCGACGACGGCGGACGCCGGAGCGGCCGCAGAAGCCGCGCCCCTGCTTGTGACACAGGCGCAGCAAGGAACCCCTCCGGCGAGCGCCGACCTCCGCGAGGGCGATGACCTGGAGCGTCTGCTCCAACGCCAACACGAGCTCGCAGAAGCCGCGCGGCGGCTCAAGGAGGAGCGCGAGCGGCTCGAACACGAGGTGGCGCAGCGCCAGGCCCTGCGCGAACGCGTGCGTGCCCATGGGCGCGAAGCCCGGCAGCGGATTCTGGCCGAGGCGGGCAACCTCGTGCCCAGATACACCAGGCCCAGCCAAAATGTCGCCGCGGCTGCGACACTTTTGCGCGCGCTCCCGCAACCGTCCGACGAGGACCAGCGAAGAATCCAGGGGGAGCTCAAGGACCTCCTGGACTTGGCGGCGGTGCAGCAGGCCGAGCGCGAGCAAAGCTCCGCTGCACGGCGGTGGGAATCCAGCGTTTCCTACCGCACGCCAAGCAAGCCACGGCCACAACCCGAAAGTTCCGTCCACCAAACCCCCGAGCAAAGTGGGACTGGGGACGCGCCGCCGGTCCATCAGCGGATCGGCAGGATCCGCGACGCCCGCGACATTCTGCGGGCAAGGCGCCGCGAGCAAGGGCGAGGTCCACGGTGCGAAACCGAGGACTTTGTCTACGCTCCGCGGCGTGGCGGGAGATTTGACCCGGAGGAAGACAAGCCTCGGGCTCCGGTCCCGGCTGGCCCACGGGCTTTTGGCCGCGCCATCTTGCGGGCTCCCGTCCCCCAGCGGTTTCGGCCGCCCAGCAATATCACGAAGTACAACGGGGAGACGAATCCCGCGTTGTGGCTGGAGGACTACCGCCTGGCGTGCCAAGCCGGCGGTGCCACCGACGAGCGGTTCATCATCCGCAACCTCCCCCTCTTCTTGGCCGACTCGGCCAGGACGTGGCTCGAGCATCTCCCGGAGGGCTCAATCCAGGATTGGGTTGACCTCCAGGAGGTGTTCATCGGCAACTTCCAGGGCACGTACGCGCGCCCGGGGAACCCGTGGGACCTTCGGAACTGCCGGCAGGGCGCCGACGAGTCCCTGAGGGACTACATCAAGCGATTCTCCAGGCAATGCAACGCGTTGCCCAATCTCGCTGACGCCGAGGTGATCTCCGCGTTCATAGCGGGCACCAGCAACGAAGGGCTCGTTCATGAGCTCGGCCGCAAGAGCCCGCGCTCCATCAAGGAGCTGCTCGACGTGGCCACCAGCTACGCCTCCGGTGAGGATGCGGTCGATGCCCTCCTTCACCGACTAAAGGCAAGGCAAAGCGGAACGAGAGTTCCGGTGCGGGTCCGTCTGCCCCGCACGACAAGAAGCAAAAGCAGAAGAAGAAGAAGGGCGGCGATCAGCAGCGCCGCAACGACGCGCTCGTCGCGGCCGTCGAGCGTAAGCAGAAGAAGCCGGCCGTCGACAACGACGGCAAGAACCAGCATTTCGAAAAGATGCTGGAAGCGCCGTGCCCCAACCACGCCTATCCCGTCAAGCACGCCCTCAAGGATTGCGGGCTCATGCTGAAGTTCCTGGGCGCGAAGGCAAAGAGGTCCGACCCCAAGGATTCTGACCCCGGGGATGACGGGAAGGACGACAAGGAGGCGGACGGTGGGTTTCCGAAAACCACCGGCTGCCTCATGATCTTCGGAGGCGAAGGAGCCAGCTCCTCCAAGCGGCGCCAGAAGCTGGAGCGCCGGGAGGTGTACGCCGCCGAGCCGGCGACTCCGGCCTTCCTCAAGTGGTCCGAGGCGGCCATCACCTACGACCGCGGCGACCACCCCGAGCACGTGCCGCGTCCGGGGCGGTACCCACTCGTCGTCGACCCCATCGTCTCCAACAAGCGCCTATCCAAGGTATTGATGGATGGTGGTAGTGGCTTAAATATTTTGTATGCAGAGACCCTCGATGCTATGGGAGTCAGTCGCTCTCGCATCCGACCTTCGGGCGCACCCTTCCATGGGGTCGTGCCCGGAAAGACGGCCATGCCGCTCGGGCAAATCGACTTGCCCGTCACCTTCGGCACGCCGATCAACTACCGCACGGAGGTCCTCACCTTCGACGTGGTGGACTTCCCCGGCGCGTACCACGCGATCCTCGGTCGGCCATGTTACGCGAAGTTCATGGCCGTCCCCAACTACACCTACCTCAAGCTCAAGATGCCGGGGCCGAGAGGTGTCATCACCGTGAGCACGTCCGTTCAACGTGCTTACGAGTGTGAAGTAGAGTGCTGCGAGCTGGCAGCGGCGCTCATCAACAAGCCCGACCTCCCGGAGGTCGCCAGCGTGGAGTCCGAGGAGACGCCGACTCCGAAGAAGGCGTCCGGCTCGTTCGAGCCATCCAAGGACACCAAGAAGGTTCCCCTCGACCCGTCCGACCCCGAGGGGAAGACGGTCATCGTCGGGGCGACCCTTTCTGCCAAATAGGAAAGCGCGCTCGTCGATTTCCTTCGCGCCAACAAGGACATCTTCGCGTGGAAACCCTCGGACATGCCGGGGATTCCAAGGGAAATCGCCGAGCACTCCCTCAACATCAAACCGGGATCGAAACCGGTCAAGCAGAGGTTGCGCCGATTCGACGAGGAAAGGCGCCGAGCCATAGGCGACGAGCTGGCGAAGCTCCTTGCCGCCGGCTTCATCAAAGAAAAATATCACCCCGAGTGGCTCTCCAATCCTGTACTTGTTAAAAAGAAAAATGGGAAGTGGAGGATGTGTGTTGACTACACAAGTCTCAATAAGGCATGCCCAAAGGACCCGTTTCCTTTGCCGCGCATCGACCAAATTGTTGACTGGACCGCAGGGTGCGAAACCCTGTGTTTCCTAGACGCCTACTCGGGCTATCACCAGATCCCACTAAAGATCGGTGATCAAGAGGCAACGGCGTTCATCACTCCCTTCGGCTCATATTGTTACGTTACAATGCCGTTTGGGTTAAAGAATGCCGGCGCCACCTACCAACGTTGTATGATCAAATGTTTCGGTGATCTCATCGGACGGATCGTACAAGCGTACGTGGATGACATCGTAGTCAAATCCATGCGAACCGACGACTTAGTCGCCGATCTCAACGCCGTGTTCCAACGGCTAAGAGATAATGGCATTAAGCTCAATCCCGAGAAATGCGTTTTCGGGGTCCCAAAAGGAATGCTCCTGGGATATTGCGTTTCACAACGCGGCATCGAAGCCAACCCAGAAAAAATCGAAGCCATCGCGAAGATGGGGCCGATCAAAAACCTGAAAGGCGTACAGAAGCTGACCGGCTGCTTAGCCGCACTCAGTCGATTCATTTCCCGACTCGGGGAAAAGGGGTTGCCACTCTATCGTCTCCTCAAGAAGTCCGACAACTTCGTCTGGACAACCGAGGCGCAAGAGGCTCTTGATCACCTCAAGACCAGACTCTCTAGCGCCCCGATTCTCGCCTCTCCGACCGAGAAGGAGCCTTTGTTGCTCTACATAGCGGCGACAACGCAGGTGGTCAGCACCGCCCTGGTGGTGGAGCGGACGGAGTCGGGCAAGGTGCTCAGGGTACAACGGCCCGTGTACTTCGTCAGCGAGGTCCTCTCCGACTGCAAGACAAGGTGGCAGCAGATCCAGAAGGTGATATACGCGCTGGTCATCACTCGGCGCAAACTCCGCCACTACTTCGACGCCCATCCGGTAACCGTCGTCTCTTCCTTCCCCCTTTCTGAGGTTCTAGGCAATCCGGAGGTGTCGGTCAAAATTTCTAAATGGGCGTTAGAATTAATGGATCAGGGAATAGAATTTACGCACCCATCTGCCGTAAAATCACATACCCTGGTAGATTTCATCGCCGAGTGGACCGAAACTCAGTTGCCCATAGTTCCTGTCGAAAAGGAATGTTGGCGGCTGTTTTTTGACGGCTCTCTCACAAAAAGGGGTGCCGGGGGTGGGTGGCTGCTCATCTCTCCGAGAGGTGTGCGAATGCAATATGTCATCCGGCTCAACTTCCCAGCATCGCACAATGTAGCCGAGTACGAAGCTCTGCTTAACGGCATGAAAGCAGCTGTCGAGTTAGGAGTCCGTAGGCTCGAAGCCTTTGGCGACTCTCAGCTCGTTGTTAACCAGGTCATGAATGAGTCCACCTGCACTAACCCCAAGATGGCGGCCTACTGTGCCGAAATCCGCCGTCTGGAAGAAAAATTCGATGGTTTTCAGGTTGAATACGTCCCTCGGCGGGACAACGAGACGGCCGATTCGTTGGCCAGGCTGGGATCAAACCGGGAGATAGTCCCGGCAGGCATTTTTGCCTGCGATCAAGACAAGCCGTCCATCAATGATCCTGCGTCGGCCGACCCGACGAAAGAGCAAGCACAAGAACCGGCTCCGATTGAGGCCAACGAGGCCTTGGTCATCGAGCACGACAAAAACTCGGGGGCTCCCGCCGACCCCCGCGACGCCTCGCCCGACTCGGGGGCTGACCCCGGGCCCCGCGATGACTGGAGGCAACCCTTCATCGACTACCGCACTGAGGCACGCCGACTCGCGAGGCGCGCCAAGACATTTGCGATGGTCGACGGCGAGCTGTATAAAAAAGGGCGCTCTGGAATCCTCCAACGCTGTATCCCTCTCGGCGAGGGTAGGCAGTTACTCCAGGATATCCACGGCGGAACGTGCGGCCATCACGCTGCACCACGTAGCCTAGTCGGCAACGCGTTTCGGCACGGTTTTTATTGGCCGACCGCTGTTGCCGACGCCCAACGAGTGGTGCGCACTTGCGAAGGGTGCCAGCATCATGCTCGTAAAACTCATCTGCCGGCTCAGGCCCTCCAAACCATCCCCATTACTTGGCCGTTCGCGGTATGGGGGCTGGACCTGGTTGGACCCTTCAAAAAGGCACCGGGAGGCTACACCCACTTGCTTGTCGCCGTTGACAAGTTCTCAAAGTGGATAGAGGCCAGGCCGATCGGCAAAATTGACTCGGCGCAAGCCGTCAAGTTCTTCACCGACATTGTACATCGATTCGGGGTGCCAAATGCCATCATCACTGACAATGGCACGCAGTTCACGGGGAAGAAATTCCTGAACTTTTGCGATCAGTACGGCATCCGAGTCGACTGGGCAGCTGTTTCTCACCCCCAAACGAATGGGCAGTGTGAACGAGCGAACGGCATGATCCTCCAAGGATTAAAGCCCAGAATCTTCAACAAGCTCAAGAAATTTGCCGGTCGGTGGGCAAAAGAGCTCGATGCAGTGTTGTGGAGCCTAAGGACGACGCCGAGTCGTGCCACTGGCTACACTCCATTCTTCATGGTGTATGGAGCCGAGGCAGTGCTACCGACTGACCTGGATTATGGGGCCCCGCGGGTGCAAGCGTTTGACTCGGACCTCAACGAGCGCTACCTCGAGGATGCGCTCGACCAGATCGACGAAGCACGAGAAGCCGCGCTCTTGCATTCCGCCAAGTATCAACAAGCGCTGCGCCGCTACCACGAACGAAAGGTTAAAGGCCGCGCTTTCGAGGTTGGCGACCTCGTTCTTCGCCTTTTGCAGGGCAATCAGGGTCGGCACAAGCTGACTCCGCCGTGGGAGGGACCATACACCGTTGCGGAGGTGCTTCGGCCCGGAACCTACAAGCTCAAGAACGCCGACGGACGCATATTCGCCAACGCGTGGAACATCGACCAGCTACGTCGTTTCTACCCTTAGCTTGTACCTCCTTTTCCTTTTGCATCGTTCAAAGACATGCAAACGAAATAAAAAGAAAGTTTGTCTCTTTCTGTCTTTTTGAAATTCACAACAAGTCCTGACCTGCCGACCGCCGATCCCCGACCCTAACGGCTCGGGGGCTCCACCCGGCGGGTGCGCAAAAAAGGCCGTGTAAAATCCAAAATGCCCATGACAAACGAGCGTCAAGGCCAAGAGCGAAAATTGCGCCGACAACGCGTCCGTGGCTAAGGAATTTACATGAAAAATCCTAAGTGCAGGTCCGACTCGGACAGAACTTGAGCGTCGACGATCTCTCGGCCGACCCGACTGGCCGACTCGGGACTCTGACGCCTCGGCGGCTAAGAGCGGCCTGGGTTACCAGTCAGTCGAATGAAAGGTCCAAGGCAATCAAGCGGTCTGAAAGAGGAGGAAGTCACGAAGGGAAATACACTTAAAATTTCGAATAAGTTTCGAGCGAACACATTTTTTTAAAGAACGAAGTACTTGTTTCAACTAAAGGCAAGCTTTTTATATTTACATGAGGGCCACTCGGCCCAACTCGACTAACTACTCTATCTCCTACTACTCGTCACTCGGAGGCGACGGCAGAGGGAAGTTGGAAAGCGAGCGAGGCGAGGAAGACGAAGCGGTTTGCGCAAGGGCGAGCGGCGGTGGATGCGAAAGGTTGCGAAAACCTGGTAAGGCAAATGAGGTTAGGCTCATCCCTTCTTTATAGTTATCGCGTTCACACGACGCCTCGTTTCTCGCGCTTTCCCTGTTTCGCGATTTAACAGGTGCAGGTGCCTTAAAAATCGCCATCATGGCCCGCTCCACTACCGCACGAAGACAGATCGTGGCCTCGATCCGCGCGGAAGGCGAACCGTCGCGTCTCCACGACGCACGATGACGGCCCAGGCGGGCTTGGAATCCCGGCCGGGCCCACAGGTAATAAAGGCTAGGGGCTGAAAACGCCCCGACGGCCCAGTTTCCGGCCCAGGAGTTCGAAGGCCGGCCCCGCGAAAGGGTTCGAACGGCCGCTCCAGGGCAAAACTAAGTGAGGGGCCACCAAAGAGGGGTCCCCAGCGACCGCAACCCGTACACCGTAGTACAATGGGCCTCTGACGGTAGCGTCCGAGTCCGAGTCTAAAAATCCTCGACCTTGATCTCCCATCGAGGGAGGGCATCGAGCCCACTGACTCCGAGCGAAAGGAGTCGGCGATCGAAAAAGGCAGGAACTCGGATCTGAATGAGGCCGACTCCAGCTAGTCTCAATCGGACCCCCGCGAAGGGCAAGCCGAGGCCTTCACTCGGACAACACCCGTTTGCAGCTTAAACGAGCACCACGCATCGAACCATCGAGGAATGACGTGGCCGGCTCACGCGTGCCCCGTCTTATCGTAAAGACGCGCGGGTACGGACGAAACCAAAAGACGAAACGACCCTCGGACGGATCCGCGCATCGAGCGAGGACTCGGGGGCTCGCATTCGCAAACAATGACCTACTGCGTGGTCTCGGGAAAACCTTTTTTGTCACCCTCGGCACAAGTAAACCACTTGTACCGAGGCTCGGGGGCTACACCCGGCGGGTGCGCTCGCGCGCACCCACCGGTAGGAGTAGTACGAAAGTACCCTCGGAGAGACAACGACAAGCCTCGACGGCGACCACGACCCCCGGCCGCCGCCCAGGCTCGGGGGCTACTGACGGATACCCAAATCAGGGTATCCTGATCTAGGATACTTAATCCCGCTAACCGTCTCAGCTTAATTGTGTAGGGCCCACAGGAACAGGTGCATAACAACAGAGCGCTCGAGGGGCCCACGGCCGACCCCGAGGGCACATACAAGTTCCGCCTCGCCCGACCCCCAGTCGGGCGGGCCCACGGCTTCCGCCCCGCCCGACCCCGAGTCGGGTGGGGTCCACGAACTCCGCCTCGTCCGACCCCCAATCGGGCGGGCCCACGACTTCCGCCCCGCCCGACCCCAAGTCGGGTGGGGCCCCGAACTCCGCCTCGCCCGACTCCCAGTCGGGCGGGCCCACAAGCCGCGCTTCGCCCGACCCCGAGTTGGGAGACTTCGTCGAGAAGATTTTCCTCTGACAAGGAGGACAGGCATTTACGATGAGTAGCTGGGGAGCCTTAACTCTACCCAGCAACTCATATACTTGCAGGCACGCGATGTAACCCGCACAGTGGCACCCGTCCCATCTCGCGGCGCCGCCTGACACCTCGAGTACAGCAGCGGGATGGCTACGACATCATCATCACCCTGAACAGGGACGAAGACCGGACCGGCGACAAGACGGCCGCGACAGTCTGGGTTGACATCTCGACCACCTGCCCGGCGACCGGGCTGACAGGACGCCGCCTGACTAGGGCCACAGTGGCAGCTAGGGTTCAGACTAGTGCGGCGTGTAGCCGCGCTAGCCCACAACTCGGAAGCCCCGTTCCCATTTGTAAACCGGCTCACTCCTTGACTATAAAAGGAGAGCTGGGTGCATAAGGCGAGGGGATCGAATCCCCGGATAGATAGACGAATCCATCGAGAGATACACACGAAGAGACTTGGAGTTTTACTCCTCCCTCGTCAACACTTGTAGCTCCCCTCTGCAAGTCGGAACACGAACCACCCACGAACTGGACGTAGGGCATCGATTGCCTGAACCAGTATACATCTCGCCTCTCTCACAAAACCCTCGCCATCACAGAAGATTGTTAGGCGCCGTAGTTACAAATTTACTTGTCGGCCGGTTTCTTAGCACCGACAATATTTCCCCTGCAACTGATGCTGGCAAATCTAAGGCCTCGGAGAAGGCCAAGATCCAGGACACGGATGTGGGTACTGCCACGAACGTGCCTGGCTCTGATGGGTCGAAGGCTAAGATCCAGGACAAGGAGGCAGAGCTCAATGCTCTTGTGTCTGTAATGCTTGATCCGAAGGCCAAGATCCAGGACAAAACACCTGAGGCTTCCCTCGAGGCTCAGATCCAGGACAAAGGTTTGGGTGGAGGTGCTAGTTCAAGTTATTTATCAATGGCTGTCACACCCGGTTTTAAGGCCAAAACCGAATGCTCATCTATATGTGTGCCTAGGATCAAGTTTCACACATATAGGACAAAGTAAAGTAAAACAGATAACCAATGTCATAATTACATCGTACATTATTACAACAAATGTCTCAAATGACTAAATAAATACAAACGCTAGCGGACGGCTCCATAACGCTACAGGCAGTCGACCGGGGGCTCCACAAGCTTAGTCTTCATCGTCATCTCCATGTCGCCAATCTTCACTCTCTGAGCAGCATATCATGATTGTAGAGGAAATAGCAAGCGTGAGTACATGTCGTACTCCGCAAGTGTAGGAAAAGATGACATGCAAGCTTAAATGAAAGAAAGGCTAACAACATGGTTTATAGCAGAAAGCAACTACCACTAAGACACTTATTAAAGCACCTATTTACTATATGTGTTAACCCTCCCAAAAGAACCAACCAGCCAACTAGGTTCTACCTGAACCAAAACCAAACATGGCTCCTACCTGGAAACCATGCAAACCAACCACCAACCAACCATTCCCAACCAAAGGCCACTAATCATGTGAGGATCCAGGTCGCTCTTGACCGTGAGCACGGCTGTCATGACAGTTTTACACTCTGCAGAGGTTGTACCACTTTACCCACAAGTCGTGATTTCGTCCTCTGTTGCCAGATGGACTAAAGTCTCCTTTATGCCGATGCCGGCCAAGCACATGCACACTTCCTTAGGTGTGCGGCCAGGAGATCACTACGAGGCTTTTACAAAGGGTCTCCCAGCATGTACTCGCCCACTAAGGTTCCACCGATGGGGGACTACCTTTAAGTAACCTGTCCACCCAAGAGCCCCCTCTTGTGCCTTGCGGGTCATAAGACTACCTTTAAGTACCCTGTCCGTCCCCGCGCCTCCAACATGCTCATACAAAACTGGGAGAATTCCTAATTAATCAGCCAAACTGTTCCATAGCAGCCTTGTGATGGCACTGTAAATCCTGGGTTGTCGCTCCACGAACCGGTCCTTAGCTAGCTTGAGCAAGACTAACACAAACCAAAGTCTCGTGCATACTGCACCATCATCAAACATCCCACTTGCTCAAGCTACAGCACACCTAAGTTCCATGTTTCTAAAAAGGTTGCACCATCCCCATGATTAATGTGCAAGTGAACCATTAGTCAATATTATTAGCAAAATTAAGGTTAACCCAACCATATCAGCAAGCTAAGCATGACCTACCCATCAAACCACTATCAACTACCACACCCAGGTGACAAGGAATGATAAGGAACAGGATAAAGACACATAGGATTCAAATTTAACGCAATGCAAAACTAAACTAGAGGGAGAATGAAAATAGGATCAAAATGCGTCAAGGACACTTGCCTCAATTTGGTTGCTGCTGCTCAGAGCCTTCAAGTTCTTCATCTTCATCTTGGCGGTTCTTGAACGCGCGTTCTCTATTTACCGATAACATGCAAATAACACATAGCACAAACAACTCAGAACAGTACACCAAACAGCATCTATATACTATAAAAACATTACTAACATAAAGTACTCGCTTCTACGATCATTTGTGCGCAAGAATCACTGAAAACGAAGCTACGAATAAAAAGTTATGAGGTTTTGAAGTTTGAGGGATTAATATGGAAAAACAGAGTCGCATGAACAGAAAAAGCGAGCGCGTTCCCGTTGATTGGCTGCATAATAAAAGATAAGGTTTGAACAGAAACATTCAGCACGCTCTGGAACACGTTGTGCCAAGACGGTTTAGACAGTAACGCAAAGGAGAAAGAGATCGACCTGTTAGAACATGGCACAGTCCTGCAGCGGCGATAGTTGTTTGGATCGCGTTCCTGGTTGTTTTCTGGCAGATCAAGCAAATCCCTCCTGTGAGGTCGAAAATAATTTGATGGAACACGCGTGCGTATGGTTTACAAATCAAGGAATGGCAGGAATTAACAGGAACATCAAAATGAATTACCGTCATGCGCTGGGCGCGTCCAGAACATAGGAGCAGTGATCGTTGTGAAGCAGATCCTGGTCGTGTCGAGTCAGATCTGGCCATGGTCTTCAGATATGTTGTAGGGAATTCTAAGGCGCACCTCCTGGTGAAATTTGGATACATTTCGTTGGGTGGATCGACGGGAACGCGAATGCCAACAGGGGACAGCGTGGCTGTGCGCGAGGGCAGCGAGCAGCGGCGGCAGCCTGGCGGCGTCTTGTGGGTTTGAGGACGTGGGGTGGACGTGGGGAGGGCCTGAATTTATAGGGGAGGAAGGCTAGCTGATTAGGAAAGGGTGAGAGAAAGAGAGGAAGGTAATAAAAGCATTAATTGGGGTATTTAATCCCTTGTTTCCTTCCATTTCAGCACATATGGTAGGTGGGCTGAATATAGATGGCGTCGCCGGTGATACGTGCTGGCCAGGTAGCCAACAACGAGTGGGGAAGAGAGATGGTGTTGTTCATTCACCTCAAGGGAGAGGATATGGCATAGCTGCACGCAAGCTCGGCGTTCGACTTTGACTCCAATGGCGGAACGGCGGCGACGATTGTGTTTAGGATTCAGGACAAGTGCAAGTAGCAGCAGGGGTGTGTACCACATGACAAGAGGTGTCAACGGACTCCGGCTTGAACATGGGTGGAAGAAGAAGGTGTGTTGGGCGGGAAAAGAGATAAGAACACGAAACGGAGAGAAGGATTGGGTCGAGAAAAAGGAATTGGCACAAGGCATCACTGCGGATTATGATTCTCGTTTCTATTTCCGGGATTAAAAGGAAACGAATCCTATTCGGAATTTTAAATACTTTTCCAAACAAATAAAATCCTACATGCATCTAACCAGCATGAATGCAACAAACATTTATAATATAACCTAAATTCAATATTTAATTTAGAAAATAATTCTTTTGCCTAAAGAACAAGGTTAACAACCTAAATAAATCTAAGAAAATTTTAATCTATTTCAAAATCCTTAAAATTTAGTGAAATTATAGTCACATTCCAAAATTAGAAATTTTGGGGTGTGACATTGGCCGAAAGGTCTGAGCTTCGTCAGCTTGCTGCTAACTTGGGACCCCTTTCAGATCGCTCTGCGTTTCAACTTCCATCAGAGCCTCATGTTCAGCCTCGTGATATTCTTGGTCCTTCGGCAGGTGGTGAATCTTTCCTTCATTCTGTATTTGAGGCGATGTTAGATGAGTTTCTCCCCTTTGACGTAACTTTTGATTCAGTTGAAGCTACTGAGGGTTCTTCGCTTGCTTGTGATGATGTTCCAGCTAACACCTTCGTCATGAGTGCCTAGGCTGCCGAGCCTTTTATTGCTGCTGCTGACAGGATTCGCCTTCCTCGAGTGGAGGAAGAGCTTATGTCACAGGGTGGAGATGCCCTGTATAAGTCTTTGTTATCTTCGCAAGTTAAGGTGAGCTTTCCAGCTTCTATCTTTTGTTGTGATCGATTTTTTTATTCTAATCCTCTCTTTTGGCAGTCTCTTGCGATTACCCATGCATCCCTTCGCCAGTATCGAGAGCTGTCGAAGATAAGGAGCGATCGGGATGCTCTTCGCAAGGACCTTGCTGCTCTCGAGTTGAAGGTCAAGGAGAAGGAGGACGCTCTTGCACTTAGCGAGAAGCGTTTCTCTGAACTTTGTTCGGAAAAAGAGGCGCTCCTTCAGTCCTCGAAGGGTTTGGAGGAGAAAGTGAGTTCTTTAGATCTCCAAGTCGAGGGACTGAACACTTCCCTCTCGAAGGCTGTTAAAGAGAATGAAGACCTTATTATTAAGGTTAGTGCTGCTGAGCGGGAAGTTGCTAACCTTGCGGAAGCTGAGAAGCTTCGACTGGCTGACATTTGTAGTCAGATTCGGGCCACTCTCATATCCGTTGGTGTTACACCCGATTTGCTTCCTGAAGGTGCTTCGACCGAGCATTTTCAAGAGTGGCTTGTGGTTAACATCCGTCATTGAGGCCTGCAGAGCTTTTTCGAGGAGTGCATTGCAACTTGCTG
Source organism: Eragrostis curvula (assembly GCA_007726485.1). Lineage (NCBI taxonomy): Eukaryota > Viridiplantae > Streptophyta > Magnoliopsida > Poales > Poaceae > Eragrostis > Eragrostis curvula. The sequence continues at coordinate 37,407,267 of CM017439.1, forward strand.
TTAGGGATGTTCTTTTCTCGCTCGAAGCTGGGGGGAGTGATGCTGTGGCGAAGGCTTCTGACAATTCTTTTTCTTTTGCTGCCGCTGACAGTACATCTCCTGAGTTGCTCGAAGCCCTCGTCAAATTTACTGGGATTATTGACGAGTCTTTCTGGGAAAGGATTCTTTCTATGCTCCAGCCGCCTCAGGATAAGGTATAAGAATTTTTGTTTGACTTGTATGAGATGTTGCCCTTCGGACTTGTATTTGCTGAGGATGTTACGAAGACTTGTATTGTAAACTTATTATTTTCTTTAATGTTTGCTTGGCTTTGTATTTTTAGGATTCTTCTGATTTTTCGTTGAGCGAGTTCGCTACTCCGAAGGCTTCTTCTGACCTGGTTTCAAGAAAATGTGTTGCTCTGGATTCATCATCTGATGTTTCCTTGAGCGAGTTTGCGACTCCGGAGCCTTCTTCTTGCAGTTTGGTTCATCGTGAGCCTCCGATTGAAGTTTTTAGTTCTCCTTCAGAGATTAATTTGTCTAGTGATTCGAATCCTTTATCTCCCGTCGAGAGGGGTGAAGGTTCTTTCACTTTCCTTCCAGGCAGCCTTGTTGCTATTGGGAGAGTTTACCGTCCTGGAGCTGATTTTCCCGAAGGGAGTCGGGGCTGTGTTAGGCGAAGGTCTCGTGGTCGTCGTCCACGAGGTAGTGGTTCTTCAAATCGAGGCGCCATCAAGAAGAAGAAAAGCGGGAATCTTCGCCGTTGTAATCCTTCTGTTGATATTTTAGATTCATCTTCGTCCTTTGACGCTGCTTCGCATGTTGAGCGAATGATTTCTTCCGGGGTAGTAGATCCCGTTTTTCAAAGGCCTTATTCACCTTCGGGCGGATATAACGCTGATGAGTTTAGCATCGTATGTGGGATGCTATTAGAATTGGGTCTTATTGTAAAGCATGAGCCTGACGATGGTTCTTCATGAATAATTAGTGATTTAGAGCTGTTTTTTGAAGAAACCTTTTCTCGTCTCGCTTCGCTGTGGAATAGGTTCCTTCAATATCTTTTTCAAGGTTTTTTTCTTCCTGCGTGATGTCCTTCTGTTTCTTTGTGAAACTTGAAGTTTTCACACTTGAAACTTGAGTTTTTGGATTGTTGTCCCAGCGAGGGTTTTTTTTTTTGCGATGTCAAGAAAAGAGGGGAAGTTTTGTCTTCTAGCTTGTTCTGACACCTCCGATCTGCACGTTGAATGCTCATCATTATTTCTCATTGTGCGAGCCTTCAAATTTCTGGGATGTACCATATTGGTCGCCCTTTGAGTTTTATTAGACTTCTGTCGGCGTTGAGAAATCTGGCCGACGAGTAAATTTAGACTACGCACTTGGTTGTTTCGTGGAATTGGGATTGAGACGGTGGGTTATCCTGGTTCGGGCAATCAATGCCCTACGTCCAGCAATTGGTGTTGGTTCGTGTTGCTCGTAGTAGGGGTTACAAGCCTTGCGAGAGAGGGAGAGCTCCCAAGTCTCTGTGTGTTCGCGCTCCTCTTCCTTGCGTGCGAGACAAGGCCGAGGAGAGCAAGTGAAGTGTTGCTGTGAGTTGTGTTGCGGTGCGGTCCCCCGGCCGCGAGTCAAAGCCTCCCTTTTATATGACAAGGGAAAGTGTTGACTGTACAAGGATGGAGGAAAGAAGAAAAATAAAAGAAGAGGGAAGGAAGGTCTTGAGATCTCGCTCTGGTAGGGGCCCCCTTCGGCGTAGGTTGGCGGCTCGTTGGAGGTAGGCTGCTGGATAGAGGCTGTCGCCTCCCTGCTTGGTGCCGTCGTCTGCGGGTGATGATGATGCTGGCCACTGTTCCGCCGCGGAGGGGATGTCTGAGTCCTGTTCATGTACTGTTCGTCCTGTAGGAATACGGCTTGCTCTGTGGCCATGCGGAGATAGTCTTGACCGTCTTCCGCACGCCTCCACGAGACGTGCGGGTCTTGCGGTGCACGTCGCCCACTTGTGTCTCTTAAATGCGTTCCAACCGTTCGGCCCCCATCCGTCCAACCCTCCGATCGAGTTTGCGGTCGGACGCGCGGGGTCGGCCGAGGCAGAGATCCTCTCCGACCCCCTTGGAGGGAGGTGGAGAGCGGGTACGGGCAGACGTTTTGGGAGGTCCAGGCTGCCCATGATGCTTTGGGGACGGTGCTGAACGTAATGAGCTCAATGCGAGTTCCTTTTGAGGTATGTCCGTTCTTTCTCGAGACTCCTTTCCCTTTCAATTTTTTCTTCCCTTTTCTTCTGTCGGGATCTGACACGTCATGCCCGGTTCCATGCCGTCTTGATGAACAGCCGGCTCAAGTCGGAGCTTCTGCGCCTTCAAAAGGAGCAGCTGTTGAAGCAGGCTTCGGAAGTTGATTCCGCTGCTCGCCGGACTGTCGAGGCCGAGAAAGAGCTTGCAGAGTTGCGCAAGGAGAATGATGCCCTCCGCAAGCGTGCTTCCGACGCCGAGGTGCTTGCTTAGGCGTCGGACAAGCGGGCGGTGGCAGCCCAGCAGCTGGCGGATGCTTCCGCTGCCCAAGTCGCCGCGGAGCGGAAGAGGAAAGAGGAAGCCGAGGCTTCCCTCGGCGGGCTTACCGACGAGGTCTCCGCGCTCCGCACCAGGAACACTGGTAGGAAGGCTCTTTTCAGACTTGCAATTACTTGCTCGCGACTTTACTTGTTTGCTAAGTTGCGTTCTCTTCTTTTGCCCAGATCTTGATAAGAGACTGGCGGAGTCTCAGGCGTTGGTGGAGCAGTTCAACCAGCTCAAGATCAACCTAGGGCGCTTGCACCCGGGTGGGGATGGCGCCGCGCCACGGCTCCAACGCGGTGGCGGAGATGGTGCTCGAGCTACCCACTCACGTCCGGGTCTTGGAGGAGAGGGCGATGGGAACCGGCATCCGCGTGACCTTCACCGTCGTCCGTTCCCACTACAAGCCTTCGATCAACGTGCCGCTGATGAGTGAGGGGTTTCCCGAAGGAACCTCTCCTGGGACCTTGGCGGCGATCGAGGAGGAGGTCCGCCCTCATGCCGAGCATCTCTTCGAGGGAATTAAGGACGGATTTCTCCCGCGCCACGATGAGCCCTCTGAAGGAGAAGGTGTTTAGGTTAGAATGAGTCGAGTCGGGCCCTTGAAGGCCAAGTTGTTTTTAATTTCGAACAAGTGATTAAACCCGTGCTCGGTGATACTCGTTTAATTCGATATTGTTACTTTTTTTTATCCTCTGTGTTGCGCCACGCCTGCGGCCTAATCCATTCCGAGTATTAGACTTATGCTCTTAGGTCCCTTCCGCTGGCCTAGGCCGTCCCTAGCCGCTGGGGCGTCGGGTGCCTTTGAACCGAGCGGTCGGGTTTGGGACCGCGGTCTGCCACTCTTCGTCTCAAAGCGGCAAGGTGTGCATTGAGGGTCAGAGCGCGAGTCCTTAGTACGGGTGGTCGGACACGACCCTTGCGAAATTGCGTTGTTTTCGTAAGAGTGTCGCCTCGTCGTACCTTCGACCAGCGTGGTGTTGTCACCGCACCCGCCGGGTGTAGCCCCCGAGTGGGGGGGGGGGGGTGGGGGGGGATCGGACCCGACGGCTGTTCCGAGTGTGGGTGAGAACGAAAACGTAAAGCGTCGCTACTAGGAGGGCGAAAAAGAAAACGCAAGAATGAAAAGGGTTCAGGGATAGAAGCGACGTAGCTGTTCGATGTTCCACGCGTTCTTGATCTGCTGCCCCTCCGAGTCCATGAGCTTGTAAGTTCCGGGTCGGAGCACCTCGGAGACGATGAACGACCCCTCCCAGGGTGGTGAAAGCTTGTGGCGGTCCTTGTTGGTTTGCACGAGTCGGAGGACGAGGTCGCCTACGTTAAACGCTCGTCCGTGGACTCGGCGTCCGTGGTAGCGTCGCAGGGCTTGCTGGTATTTTGTCGCTCGTAAGAGCGCGACCTCACGATCCTCGTCGATTTGGTCAAGCGTGTCTTCAAGGAACCGCTTGTTGTTTTCCTCCTTGAAATCTCGGACTCGAGGGGATCCATACTCGAGGTCGGTCGGCAACACGGCCTCGGTCCCGTACAACATGAAGAAGGGGGTGTGTCCGGTTGCTCGGCTTGGGGTCGTTCGGAGACTCCAGAGCACCGAGGGGCGCTCTTGTACCCATCGGCCGGCGCAATCCTTCAATTTGTTGAAAATACTGGGCTTGATGCCTTGAAGGATCATGCCGTTGGCGCGTTCGACCTGCCCGTTCATTCGGGGGTGCGCCACGGCTGCCCAATCAACTCTGATGTTGTAATTGTCGCAGAATTCCAAGAACTTATTCCCGGTGAATTGTGTGCCATTGTCCGTGATAATGGAGTTTGGGACCCCAAAACGGTGAACGATGTCTCGGAAGAAAGCCACCGCTTCTGCGGATCTTATTTTGGCGAGGGGTCGAGCTTTGATCCACTTCGAGAACTTATCCACCGCCACGAGCAAGTGGGTGTAGCCCCCGGGCGCTTTCTTCAGAGGACCGACTAAGTCGAGCCCCCATACGGCGAAGGGCCACGTTAAGGGGATCATTTGCAACGCGTGTGCTGGCAGGTGGGTTTGTCGCGCGTAGAACTGTCACCCTTCGCAGGTGCGCACTATTTCCTCCGCGTCTCTGACCGCCGTCGGCCAGTAGAAGCCGTGTCGGAAAGCGTTGCCAACGAGACTGCGAGGTGCAGCGTGATGGCTGCACGCTCCTTCGTGTATGTCGCGAAGCAGTTCCCGCCCGTGATCGAGGGGAATGCAGCGCTGCAAGACGCCGGAATGTCCCTTTTTGAACAGCTCACCCTCCACTGCGACAAACGTTTTCGCCCGTCGGGCGATGCGCCTGGCTTCGGTCGAGTCGGGGGGGGGGGGGGGGGGAGCTGTTCCCTCAGTAGGTAGTCGAAGAAGGGTTGCATCCAGTTATTTGGCGGGAGGTCGGACCCAGCCCCCGAGTCCTCCGCGTCCTCGTCCGCCGCAATGACGACAAAGGCCGCGTGATCGTCCGATCCAGCAGGGGTCGGGGCTCAGGCCGGAACCGGAGCTGGTGCCGAGTCCGGGATCGGGTTGTCGGGCTTGATCCCGTCCTCCTCTTGGGAGCCGGTCGGCTCTTTGATGGAGGGCTTGCTCAGGTCGCTGGCGAAAATCCCGGATGGGACTGGCTCCCGATTGGAGGCCATCTTAGCTAGGATGTCGGCCGCCTCGTTCTGCAGGCGTGGCAGGTGCGAGATCTCGAAGCCGTTGAGCTTTTCTTGGAGGCGGCGCACCTCGGCGCAATAAGCGGCCATCTTCGGGTTGACGCAGTTCGACTCATTGCGAACTTGGTCGACGACGAGCTGCGAGTCCCCGGACACTTCCAGCCTCTTGACACCGAGCTCGATCGCGGCTTTGACGAGAGCTTCGTATTTGGCCACGTTGTGCGAGGCCAGGAAATTGAGCCGGATGGCGTACCGCATCCGTACCTTGAGGGGCGAGATGAGTACCCATCCACCTCCGGCTCCCTTTTTAGTGAGGGAGCCGTCGAAGTACATCTTCCAACACTCCTGGTGGACTGGGGCAGTCGGGAGTTGCACCTCAGTCCACTCGGCGATGAACTCCGTGAGCGCGTGGGATTTGATCGCTGTCTGGGGGACGAAATCGAGGTCTTGTCCCATGAGCTCGATCGCCTATTTCGCGATCTTGTTCGCCGATTCCTTGTATTTGAGGACCTCGCCGAGAGGGAAGGAAGTCACGACGGTCACATGATGGACGTCGAAGTAGTGTCGCAGCTTTCGTCGGGTAATGACGACTGCGTAGAGCATCTTCTGGATCTGGATCCAGCGCGTTTTGTTGTCCGAAAGCACTTCGTTTATGGAGTACACCGGCCTTTGCACCTTTAGCGTGTGCCCTGGTTCACTCCGTTCCACGACTAACGCCGTGCTCACCACCTGTGTTGTGGCGGAAATGTGGAGCAGGAACGTTTCCCCCGGGGTCGGGGCGGTCAGGATCGGAGGATTGGTGAGGGTGGACTTGAGTCCGTCCAACGCCTCTTGCGCCTCCGCCGTCCACTCGAAGTGGTCGGATTTTTTCAGGAGTCGGTAAAGCGGCAACCCCCGCTCGCCGAGTCGGGAGATGAATCGGCTGAGCGCCGTGAGGCAGCCCATGACTCGCTGGACTCCCTTGACATTCTGGATCGGCCCCATCTTGAGGATTGCGTCGATCTTGTCAGGGTTTGCTTCGATACCTCGCTCGGACACACAAAATCCAAGCAACATGCCTTTCGGGACGCCGAACACACACTTTTCTGGGTTTAGCTTGACCCCATTCGCCCTTAGCCTATCGAAGACTTTGGCGAGGTCGGACACCAGATCGTCGGTGCGCTTGGACTTGACTACGATGTCGTCCACGTATGCTTCCACGACCTCTCCGATGAGATCGCCAAAATATTTGATCATGCAGCGTTGGTAGGTCGCGCCAGCATTTTTGAGCCCGAAAGGCATGGTGACGTAACAGTACGCACCAAAGGGGGTTATGAAGGACGTGGCGAGTTGATCCGACTGCTTCATCGGGATTTGATGGTATCCCGAGTAAGCGTCGAGAAAACAAAGGGTTTCGCACCCTGCTGTAGAGTCTACAATTTGGTCGATGCGTGGCAAAGGAAACGGATCCTTCGGGCATGCCTTATTGAGATTCGTGTAGTCAACACACATCCTCCATTTCCCATTTTTCTTACCTACTAGTACAGGTTTATGTCACACCCAGTTTTAATGAACAAAACTGAATGCATCTGTATGCGTGCCCAGGATCAATTTTCACGCACACAGGACAATATATGTGATAAAAGAACAATATCTTTATTAAATCGATACCATTATTACAAGAATGACCAAGTGGTCTAAAAGAAAAGATTACATTGCAGCGAAAAATAAATCTAAAGCGTTGGCGTCCTTCTTCAACTCCACAGGAGGTCGACCGGAAGACCACATGCCTAGAACACCGCTTCTCCATCTTCAAGTACTCCTCGATGTATTCATTCACTGAGCAACAAACAAAAGATGGTTTTGGGTCCTCGTGAGTACATAGTGTACTCAGCAAGTGGGGGAAAGTATGACATCTTTGCCTAATAACAAGAAAGGCTTACAGGGGTTTATTTGCATAAATGCAGTTGACTAAAAAATCATTTTATAAAAGCAACTCCTAATTACTAGGTGATATATCCCTCCAAACGGCCAAGGTTACTCCACCTTGCCAAGATTAAGGGTTCCAACCACCCTGTACGTCTCTACAGGTTACTCCACCTGTACCCAATCACAGTTACCCCACTGTGATTGCCCATCCACCATTCCCAACTAATCGTGTGAGGGTCCATGCCGCTCTTGACCGTGAGCACGGCTGTCATGACAGTTTTCACTCTGCAGAGGTTGTACACATTTCCCCACGAGTTGTGATTCCATCCCCTGTTGCCAGGTGGACTAAAGTCTCCTTTATGCTATGCTGGCCAAGCACATGCACACTTCCTTAGGTGTGTGGCCAGGAGATCACAACAAGGCTTTTCCACAGCTTCCTCCAGCTTGTACGTGCCCACTAAGGTTCCACCGATAGGGGAAGTATACCCTTGACCCCTAGAGGCCCCCTCTTGTGCCCGATGGTTCCGAGGAGTAACTCTCCTGTCCCCACACATCTCTCTCCCGACGATTCCAGCATACCTGCCTTCCTCGCACCGCTGTTTGGCACGCACAGAACTGGTCTCCACAATGTAATACGCCAGGCCGCGCCCATTCTTGGACTCGTGGCTGTACGGTTTTCATGGGTGGTCGCTCCACGAACCGGTCCTTAGATTTAGGTGATCAACAACAAACCAAGGGACTGCCGGTAACCCCAGCACAGTCCCTGAGCTGCCGGTAACCCCAGCACAACTCCCATACCATAATCACCCAAATCCCTAAGCTCCAATCATATGTTGCTAAAAGATTACCATTTAACCCTCATGTGACGAAAGTTCAGTTAGTCATATTAATCTTTCCCAACCCAACACAGAGCAAGGCTAAGCAATTCTACCCATAAACAAGTAAAGGAAACTAAGGCGACAAGGAATGATATGCCAATTCTAGTAAACCCTACAAATAGGTTCGCATTCATTTGACTCAAGCATGCAATTTTGCAAACGAAACATTTAGAACATAGGCACAAAATGATCAAGGACACTTGCCTCTTTAGAAGTATTGCTGCTCAGTGAGTATATAATTCTTGATCTTCATGACATTAATGCGATTCCCGAGCGTACTACCCTATTCGCGCAAACATAAAAAACAAACATACAATAAATAAACAATGCAGGGGAGAAAACAATAAGATAAAGGATTAACAAGGCTATGGTTTCATAGGTTAGGTTGTAACAAGGATTTGGGCGCAAGAGACATTCAGTTTGGAGTTTGGAGCAAAAAGATATGGTTAAACAAGGTTATGAGGCTAAACTGAGGTAACAACTGGATTACAAGGGCTTACACGCAAGATAGCAGAGACTGCAAGAAGTGTGAGTTTGATTAACTAATAGGACAGAGGCTATAGTGCACTTGGGTGGTCTGCATGACAGTGCACAGACAACATGAGATAGATATGCGCGTTCCCAATGTTTTGCTTCAGGCTTTGGAGAAGTATTTATCCAGTAATGTGCATAAAGATATGGGACATAACAGAGACATGAATATTCGGACATGAGTTCACCTTACAGGGAGATTCATGGGGTCGATCTTGATGAGGTCGCGCAGCGACACTTCACACGCCAACCGCGTTCATGGGGGATTCGTGTCTGATATCCGTGATTCCTTGGTTAAGGATGAAGAAGAAACTCTAGAACACATTAACAAACGGTCACTGCATCATCTTGGCTAACGAATTGACCAAAACGAGGAGAGAACTGCAGCCGCGCTTCCTGGACGCGCACAGACACGCGACAACGGTGACGGCGACCTCAATTTCGCCGTCCATGGTGATCTGCTGGGGAAACTGTTTATGGGGGATATTGTGGACGACCAGAGGCACAGGATGGTGGAGAATCACTGCGTTTTGTTGGATGGAACAGCCGGAACGGGGACGCAAATCTGTGGTGGCTTAGAAAAATAGCAGAGCCGTGCAACGGCGATAAATCTTTGGAGCGCGTTTCTTGGAGCATCACTGTGAATCACACCAAATCCCCCTGCGACAATGAACAGGACTCGATGGGACTTGATATGGTATGGAAAGTGCATGAATACAGCCTCTGTATTGCGAATAACATGGAGAAAATTACAATCGCGCGTGCTGGGTGGATCCAGAACTCGGGCTAGGAGCATGGCAGTGTGGACTGTGGTCGCATCATGGCTCCAATGGAATAGATATTTGGATATGTTGTAGGGGACGACGGTGCGCATCTCCTGGTAAATTTGGGAGACATTCCGATGAACAGAACGACAGGAACGATGATGCCAACCGAGGACATTGCGGCTGAAAGTGAACAGACAGGAATCAAACGGCGAATCAGATTCCCAATCCATCGGAGCACCTATGGCCTTGAAATTCGGATATGATGTAGACAACAAAGGGATGCATCACCTGGTAAAATTTGGCGACAATTCGTTGGTTGGATCATCGGGAACGGAGATGCAAATCGGGGGCGTTGCTGCTGGTCGAGGCTGGCAACAGAGAAGACAATGGGGGAAATTGGACTCTCACGGATAGGACTGAGAGGGAGGATGCAGGGGAGTTCATCAGCCATGGGAAGGGGAGCCTAGGCTTGATTTTATAGGCCACTGAAGGAAGAGGAGAGGGCAGGGGCGAGCAGAAACTGCAGCCATGAAGGAGGGGCGGGTTCTGGCTATTACAAGATCGGTTTCATCTTTTGCTGGTGGGAGTTGATGGAGGCTTGACTGGGCAGACGATTTTGATTATTTGTGGGTGTTATAGCGCTGCTTAATTGCTCATTAGGGTGAGCATGAGGCCTTCTGCCATGGAGAGCGCAAGGAGGGGAGGAGACGACCATGTGGGGAAGAAAGGATCGATCTGTTTGGGCTTTATGGGCTGAGTTTTGTGCATACGCGAGGGAGAGGTGGGAAAATGATTAAGGACATGATTAAGTGGAGTTGGGGCCCATTTACAAAGGGTATTGGTTTAATTATTTTTCTGGATTACAAGATGATAAAAAGACTTAAACCATTTTAAAGAAAACACAAGAAATGCAAGACAAGCATTTTTAAGTTTTTGAGACAAACAAAAATTTGTTTATTCAAACATTTTCATAATCAAACCATTTTAAACAAATCTTTGAACTAAAATAAAAGAAACCATTTGAGGTAAACATTTGATAAGACAAAAATAAATTAAATTTAAATAAAAATTAAGAAAACCCTTTGAAAATATTGAAAATTGGCATTTAAAGTTGAAAAACGGTTCACATCCCAAAATAGAAATGTTGGGGTGTGACAGTTTAGCCAACCAGTTTGGATGACACACTTCTTTAATAAAGCCTGCTGCTAAGAGTTTAGCTAATTCCTCACCGATGGCCTTGTGCTTTTCCTTGTCGAAGCGTCGGAGGTGTTGCTTGACGGGTCGGGAGCCTGGCTTGATGCAGAGGGAGTGCTCGGCGACGTTCCTGGGGATGCCCGGCATGTCGGAGGGCTTCCATGCGAATATGTCCTGGTTGGCGCGGAGGAAGTCGGCGAGCGCGCTTTCCTATTTGCTGGAGAGCTTGGTCCCGATCATCACCACCTTGCTGTCGGGGTCGGAAGGGTTGAGCGGGATTGGCTTGACGTTGCTGTCGGGGTCGAAAGAGCCCGCCGTCTTCTTCGCGTCCGGTGCTTCGCCTCCCTCCACTTGGTTGACGGTCGGGAGATCTTCCTTGTTGGCGAGCGCGGTCGCATGGCTGCAGTTCTCGAGGTCGACCTCGTACGCCCTTTGAACGGAGGTGCTGACGGTGATGACTCCCTTGGGCCCTGGCATCTTGAGCTTGGGGTAGGTGTAGTTCGGGACGACCATGAACTTGGCGTAGCAAGGACGACCCAGCACGTCATGGTACGCGCCCGGGAAATCCGCCACCTCGAAGGTGAGGGTCTCGATGCGGAAATTCTCTGGCGTGCCGAACGTCACAGGGAGGTCGATCTGCCCGAGAGGGACCACCTGCCTCCCCGGGACGATTCCGTGGAAAGGAGCCCCCGTGGGTCGGATCCGTTTGCGGTCGATCCCCATGGCGTCGAGGGTCTCGGCGTACAGGATGTTGAGGCCACTTCCCCCATCCATGAGGACCTTGGTGAGCCTCACGGTTGCAACGATGGGGTCGACCACAAATGGGTAGCGCCCCGGTCGATGAACTCGGTCGGGGTGGTCGGAGAGGTCGAAGGTGACCGCGGTGCTCGACCACTTGAGGAATTCCAGGGTCACAGGCTCCGCGGCGTACACCTCCCGACGCTCCACCTTTTGCCGACGCTTGGGCAGGCAGGCGTCGAGTCCCCCGAAGATCATGACGACCGCGTTGGTCTTGGGGGAGTGGACCCTCGGGTTCCTTGTCACCCTCTCCCCCCTTGGGGTCGGACGACTTCGCATCGTTCTTCTTGAGCCCGCCGTTGAAGAACTTGAGCATGAGGGCGTAGTCCTTGTACTTGTGCTTGGCGGGGAACGAGTGATTTGGGCACGGCTGCTCGAGCATCTTCTCGAAGTAGTCGGGGGGCACCTCGTTGTTGGCCTTCGGCTTGGGCTTGCGCTCGACGGCGGCCACGAGGGATGCCTCTTGCCGAGAGAGGTTGCTCTTCTTCTTCTTCTTCTTCTTCTTCTTCTTCTTCTTCTTCTTCCCCGGTTGGGCGGACGGTCCGACTGCTCCGGCGGTGTCCACCCTCTTCACCTTTCCGGCTGGTCGCTCGAAAAGGGCTCTGACCGCGTCCTCTCCCGCCGCGTGGTTCGTGGCGATGTCCAGCAGCTCCTTGGTGGTCGATGGGCACTTGCGCCCAAGCTTGTGGACCAGCGACTTGTTCCTCGTGCCGGTGAGGAAAGCGCTGATGGCGTCGGCATCGACGACGTTGGGGAGGGAGTTGCGCATCTGGGAGAAGCATCTGATGTACTCTCGTAAGGACTCGTCTGGCTTTTGCCTGCCGCTGCGGAGGTCCCACGAGTTCCCGGGGCGTCCGTACGTCCCCTGGAAGTTTCCCTCAATGATCTCCTTGACTTCCCACCAGTCCTGGATGCAACCTTTCGGGAGGTGCTCCTGCCAAGCTCGGGTTGAGTCGGCGAGATAGAGCGGAAGGTTGCGGATGATGAACAAGTCATCGTCCGCACCACCGGCTTGGCAAGCCAGCCGGTAGTCTTCTAGCCAGGTGACCGGGTTGGAGTCACCGGAATACTTGGTGATGTTGCCGGGCGCGCGGTACCTCTGAGGAACCGGTGCGCAAAGGTTGTTCTCCCCGAACGCCCGAGGACCCGCCGGAGGCGGGCTCAGAGTCCGGTCCTCATCGGGGTCGTATCGGCCACCACGGCGTGCGGCGTAGCGATGGTTGGCCGGTCGATTGTGCTCGTCACCCCCTTGCGCGCGTCGGCGCGCCTCGAGGACGACACGCGCATCCTTGATGTTGCTGATGCGCCTGTGGATAGGCGGCAGGCCCCGTCCTCCTCCGGCTGGCGGAGTCTGCTGAACCGAGGCCTCTCCGTCATGGTCGTGAGCGGCCGGGGAGCCAGAGCTATGTCCCCGCCGTCGAGACAGGGAGCTCTCAGCCTGCTGATCCACGGCGAGCCGGAGAAGGCTCTCAAGCTCCTTCCAGTCCTTCTGCTCCTCCGGGGTCGTGGGCGGCTGCATCCGCCGGAGAAGAGCCGTCGCCGCCGCGATGTTCTGGCTGGCCCGCGAAAAACGCGGGAGCGCCCCCGCGGCGTCGTCGATGATCATTTGCTGGACTTGTCGCGCTCGGGCTTGCGCCCGGCTCCGGCGTTGAGCCAGCTCTTGCTCGATGGCGTCACGCTCTTGTTGGAGAAGCCGCTCGCGATCTTGCAACTCCCGTTCCCGTGTGAGGAGGTGACGAAGGTCGTTGTCTTGGACGGGAGCGTCGTTCTCCTCCGCCATCACGACGTCGCGATCGACCCCGCTGGCCCCCGCCTGGGCTGGCGCGGCATGCTGCTGCACGTGCTGAATCCCGGTCGGAACGACGAGAATTGGCGGTGAATGGGCTCCGATCGGGTCGATGTCGTTTTCGTCGCCGTCCTCGCCGTCGCCCTCTTCCTCATCCCCATTGCCGAGGTCCTCTACGTCACCCTCGGCGCCGCCGACCATGAAGCATTCTCGTGCGGGGTTGAGAGTGCAGCGGTCGAAGCACTCGCTGAGGAGGTCGGATTCGGAACCAGAGTCGAGTTCGGCGCGAAGCTGGAGCGCGCGTGTCTGGGGTCACCCGCTGGCCGCAACCGGAGATACCAGCGTAGGCACGACTGGGTCCCGCCTCATTGCCTCTGCCAACGGCGCGTTCACCCGCACTGCCGGGCCGAGTCGGCGGGCGAGCTCACGCCTGAACTGGTCTGCGACAGGGCGGAGGCCGTGTGGCAGAGGGACGCTGGGCCGCCAGAATTCTGATTCCGGCGGAAGGTGTCACCAGCCCTCGAGCTGCACCAGGACGTTCGCCAGCGTTGTGTTGCGGTGCGGTCCCCCGGCCGCGAGTCAAAGCCTCCCTTTTATATGACAAGGGAAACTGTTGACTGTACAAGGATGGAGGAAAGAAGATAAAGAAAAGAAGAGGGAAGGAAGGTCCTGAGATCTCGCTCTGGTAGGGGCCCCCTTCGGCGTAGGTTGGCGGCTCGTTGGAGGCAGGCCGCCGGATAGAGGCTGTCATCTCCCTGCTTGGTGCCATCGTCCGCAGATGATGATGATGCCGGCCACTGTTCCGCCGCGGAGGGGATGTCCGAGTCCTGTTCATGTACTGTTCGTCCTGTAGGAATACGGCCTCCTCTGTGGCCATGCGGAGATAGTCTTGACCGTCTTCCGCACGCCTCCGCGAGACGTGCGGGTCTTGCGGTGCACGTCGCCTACTTGTGTCTCTTAAATGCGCTCCAACCGTTCGGCCACCATCCGTCCGACCCTCCGATCGAGTTTGCGGTCGGACGCGCGGGGTCGGCCGAGGCGGAGATCCTCTCCGACCCCCTGAGGGTCGGAGGGGCCGTCGAGGGGACGGGGCTGAAGCTGTTCCGCCTGGCACCTCTCGGGGCGCCAGGCCGGCTACGGCCCAACGGCGTCTTCGGTGATCGAGCGTCGCGGGCCCGGTCTATCCGCTGTCTCTCCCGGCCCACGAGGAGTTTCGCGGCCTTATCCCCTCACGTCTTAAGTGTAATCTCTATTTTTATATGGTAACCGCGGGTACCTGGTTTTGGGTACCCGACAACACTAGTACAGATCTGCCGATCAGTGACGATTTTACTATAGATCCATCACTATTTTGGGTGTTTTCCGCGTTTTCGGCCAACTTTTATGACGTTTCGGCGTTTCGTCACTAAAAACGCCAAAACGGACCCGTTTGGTGACGAAAAGGCGTCACTGTTGACTATCGGACCCACTGGTCAGGTTGTTTATGACAAAAACTAAGCGTCACTACCGTTCATTCCAGGATTTCGCCCGCCCGCATCCTTGTCAGCACATGAGCGGCCCCACAAATTCGTCACCGGAGGAGGGATTTCGCCCGCCCGCATCCTAGTCAGCACATGGGCGGACCCACATATTCGTCGCGGGAGGGGGGATTTCGCCCGCCCACATCCTAGTCAGCACATGGGCGGACCCACACATTCGTCGCAGGAGGGGGGGGGGGATTTCGGCTACCCGCATCCTAGTCCGCATGTTGTGGACCCACACGTCAGTCAGAATTCGTCATTTGCTAGAGGATTTCCCGCACACGCATCCCAGTCAACATAGCGTGGACCCACACATCAGGCAAAATTCGTCATTAATAAAATGGGTAAATATGCCCACACGCATCCTCTAGTCAGCACATGGCGGACCCGCACGTCAGTCAAAATTCGTTCTTTGCTGAGGATTTCCCGCACGCATCCTAGTCAGCACATGGCAGACCCGCACGTCAGTCAAAATTCGTTCTTTGCTGAGGATTTCCCGCACGCATCCTAGTCAGCACATGGCGGACCCACACGCATCCCAGTCAGCATATTGTGGCCCCACAAGTGAGGCAATATTCGGCATTAAAATTGTGCCCACGCATATCCTAATCAGCACATGGTGGACCCACACCCCCCACTCAGCTTTATTGTGGACCCACACGTAAGGCAGTACATATTCATCAATGAATGGGGAAATATGCCTACACGCATCCTAGTCAGCACATGGCGGACCCACACGCACCCCAGTCAGCATATTTTGGACCCACACGTCAGGCTTATTCATTATTAAAATTATGCACACGCATACGGCATATCCTAATCACCACATGGCGGACCCACACGCATCCAATCATTATATTGTGGACCCACACGTCAGTCAGTGTTCGTCACTATATATTGGGGGATTATACCCGCGCATATTTTAGGCACATAGCGGACCCACATGCATCCTATTGAGAACATCAGGACCCACAGGTCAGGCAGCTTCATCATTAACGGGGCCTGACGTGTGGACCAAATTCAAATTCCGTACCACGGCCCATATACTTATGCAAAAAAAGGGGGAATTAAGCCCATGTACAGTAACCTAATACGTATTCGGAGGGAAACATTTGGGCGGGCCGCCGCTCTGTAGCGATGATTGGACCCGTATATTGTCCGGTATGTGATCTCATCGTCCCTGCTCCTTTCCCATGTCTGTAGTTCAGTGCCCGTTCGCTCCGCCTCTTATCCTTGCCGGCGCCGCCGAGCTGCCTCTCTCCCCCCTTTGCTGATACAAAGCACCGCACGGCCGGCCTCAACCCCCCTTGTCTCTCCTCCGGCCGCCGTAACCCAGGCACTAGAGAATAGAGTTTCACTGCTGCCGTCCTCTGCGGATTCGAGTCCCCGGCCGCGTAACCCTAGCTCCAGTATTTTGCCGCCATGTTTTTGCAAATCCGAGGTCTGATGCCGGCGATCTACGCTGGGTGGTTCCCCCATCGCCCTCTTCATCTTCTGGAGTGGTGAGACCCCATGTATGTTTTCCTTTTTCGAGCAATACGTACCTCAAATTTTTATTCGACGCTATGTTCAGTTATTCATAGAAACTCTGAGACAAACGCTTTTGAAATTCCATACTTGTTGTCGCCTTATGCAATTTCATCAGATTGATTATCGATTATTATCAAATATCTTATGTGATTAGTTTCTCATGCTCCGCCACTGCTTCTGTGCAATTCAGTGACAGATGGCTCGTCGCAAGCAAACACGCTCGCCGCTGCAAGGATGGCATGCTGCTGGCCATGCTGGGAACAATCAGCGATCAGGGATGATGCCTGTGATCACTCATGCCCAGACATCTGATCCCCAGACGAGGCAGAGAGGCAGATCCAGTTTACAGCAGATCACTGAGGTTAAGACAGTAGGTACCTCGGCCAATCGTGGCCTCTGTTATGCACGGGAACGAGGTGGGATCCGTTCTATGAACAAGAGGCCTAGAACGACGATGCCTCTGGAGGGTTCTAGCAAGAAGCGGCATCGCTTAGCTGAGCGTACTTCGGGTTCTGACTATGAGGAGTATACAGAGCAAGAAGAACAACCCCCAGCTGAAGATGAGTCGTTGATGGATCTGGTGGGCGCCGGTAGTAGGAAGATCAGAAGGTTACGCGATGTACCAGAAGATGATTGGTTCCGAGGAGACACTGGTTTATTGACTGTTACTGAGAAGAGTTTGATGCACTCCTGGAATCTAATGAAAATCAAGCTGTTTCAACACAAGACACTGGACTGGGTAGTTCTGAATAGAGCCTCGGGTGGTGCCAGCATCTCTGCGTACTTTGAAAGATTCAAGGGATTGAGTGATTTAGTTTCACGGCACAGCAGATATGTCAAGGAATGGGTCAAAGTTTTCTATGCTACACTTTGGATTCCTATTGACCAAAGTTTTATCTCATTCATCTTTGAGAATCACAGATGCACAATCACAAGAGAGGAGTTAGCTGGACTTCTCGGAGTTGATCTTCACCCCTAAAGGTGTCTACATAACATAGTGTACGGAGATGCACTCCCACCTCGCCGTGCTTTGGTCGCTGCCAACGTCCCTGCAGAGGAGGAGGTGAGTACTCTTTTTGGTGACGCCTTCACAGTTGGATCATCGTTCCGCACACCTACCTTGCTTAGCCCAGAGGCGAAGGTGGTTCACAGGGCATTGAGGAGGACCTTATTACCACAGATCCCCAATGATGAGACCATCACTAGTCTTCAGCAATGGCTTCTTCTTTGCATCATGACTGGCCAAACGTTCGACATTGTGGACTTTATACTTTGTGAGATTGAGGATGTCATCTTTGATGGGATGTTGTTGTCCCAACAGCTGCCGTACGCTCACTTCATATCGTTCTTTCTAAGTCAGATGAGGAAGCGAAGGTACCAAGCGAAGTACAAGATGTCATCGTCATCTTTCACCCCGTACACGCCGTCTTCACTAATAGGCGGACGCCGTGGCCAGAGGGACATGATTCATGGCATTGACATGCACCCAACAGCTGATCAGTGTGCTGGAGGTAGTCAGGCTAACCTCCAAGTTGACCTGTCAAATCCAAACCAAGCGATTGTGTTGGATGTTGCGAGTGGAAGCGATGATGATGACATTATTGTTGAGCCACTGCCAATGGGAGGCCCACGCCAACCTGAGGCAAGCGGCTCGGGCTCCAAATCAGCTGTTCATGAACCGGTGACAATGGACACTGATGCCGTGCTGATGAAGTTGGTACGCCAGGAAAAGATGGTTGAAGGGGCTCAACAAAAAATGGCACGAAACAAAACTTTGCTTGAGCAGTGGGTCATGAAGTTTGAGCAGCTTTATAGGAAGTACCAGCGTAGCGAGAAGAGGATGAGAGAGTTACTGAAGCGGATGGAAAACCAGGATCATTTTAATCGTACCGTGGTCCACGGTTTTCCGCCGGCAGTCGCAAAAAATCAGTGCCCGTCTCTGTTAGAAGAGCCACCTGCCTCTGTTGGTGGACCAGAGCCGCAGCTCGTGATGCTTACGGGTTCGGGGCAACCCACTGGTTTGATTGACAAACAATATCAAGAAGATACTGAAGTGATTAACGGGGTATGCCGTGATGTTTTAGCAAGGCCGGCAGAGATGAAACCTGTACATCAGGGTTCCGCTGCTACTCCTGCGGCAAAGGACCCCACTTCTCCCAACGGGACTCCATCCCCTGCGCGTTCTTCTTCAGATCAGAAAGCCCAGCACGACGCTGTCTCCCAGGTCGAAAGTTCATGCTCTTCTGCAGACAACAAGGCCAAGCAAGAACCCGGCTCCAAGATGCAGTCTTCTCATTCTTCTTTAGGTAACGAGGACACCGACACCGACACCGACACCAACTCCAACTCCAAGGTGGCTGCCGCAACGACTACTTCAGCCGCGTATGACAGAAAGGTACAGTAACTCAAAGAGAAGAAACTGGAGAGATACACTGATCGTACATTTCATTGTTGTTCGATTTGAACATGTGAGGTTTTAATTCGAGGACAGAGTTTTTCTTTCCAAGTGGAGAATAATTTTTATTTGAGGACAAAGTAATTGTATATTTTTTTTCACAATTGTATTGGACAAGGTTATTCTATCTTTTTAGACAAAGTAATAATGTATTGAATTGGACTGTAAGGGGAACGTGCGGTAGATCAGGTGTGGTTGGGTCCAACGTTCCCCCACCATCTCAATCTGGTCGGCTACAGCACGGGTCAATCCCTTGTTCTCTGTGCAAAAGCAAGGGACGATCCCTGTTGCTACTTAATGTGGAACGAGATGTTCCACTGTTCAACATTTTCGACCAATTGACCATCCTATGAACGCCCCAATTTCAGCTCGTGCTCCGAAACCTTGAACAACGTGCTAAAATCAGCTTGTGCTACCAACGAGATCACAGAAAACTGTTAGCTAGGGCATTCCAGTTTGAGTTCGCTGAGGTCAATAGTGACAAAACGTAGTACATCCTTATGCTGATGAGTCCAGCAAATACACAATGTAGAATCATAATAAAACAGTACATATCCTTTTTCGGTTAGCCATCAATGTTGCTAGAAGGACACCCGATGAAGTACGGGTACTTCGTAGTATGTAGAGTGCCACTGAACAGCTTCTGAAGCATTTGCGTTGTATCCAGGCGTAGGGATAGGAACCAGTAAGGTACAGTGTAGCCACCAGGATACAATGCATCAAAAAACAAGGTTTCCTGAATGATTCCATGAAAATTTATATGTGTAACAAAATGAAGAGGCCCCGCTGCAGGTATCTCTACTGGTAACAGCTCCTTCAGGTTATCGGTCAAGTCAATGGTCTCTTCCAGGACCCACCTTTCAACCCCATCGGGACCACTTGCGCGCTTGAATACTTGAAAGATTAGACCCCGTGTGGCAACGACACAAGGTTTTCCGCCCCCAGCTTCTCCGAAACAATATTCTGCGGAAGCCTCATCTGCGGCTGCAGGTCGCAGTTCGCCCGGGAGCTCAATATTTGAGAATTTCAACGATGCTTTATCGAGTGCCAGTAGATAACTGCTATCTGTGTAACCCCAGTACAGAAACTTGTTGCCGATCGAGCCAAGGTCCGGACGGTTCAAGTTAAAATTAAACGGGGCGACTTCTTGCCATGGATAATCTGACCACTTCATTTCAGACGAGGAGAAGGCCAAAGCTCGTACCCTACTCCCTGTGTCGGTTGCAAGAACTACGACACGAAAGGAGTTTGGGTCCGCATCCGAGCGGACCAAACGGGGAGGGTACCCATGAGGCGTCGCAATAAGATCATCCCACACAATCTCATCACGGAAGAAATCAAGAACATCAGATGACCATCTTGTCATTGGGTTGTACACCACGAACTTCCACGTAACAAAATTCGCCAGAAGTAGCAATCCGTCAACGCAGTCGGCAATGTTCCAGCTAACAGTTTCACTACTAGAAAGATTGAGCACTTTGGTGAGGAAGAAGTCCCCATTTTTAACAATGGTGTTGATCTTCGGATCACAATCCCTAGTGATGCAAAAAGAGGGAAGCAAAGGACCGTCAATCCTAGCCAAGATAGAATCGTTGATGAAACAGCCGAGGAGTGGCGGCTCCGAGTGCAGGCTGCAAAACTCTCGGCGAAACTTCGGCGAATACAGCCACTTTCGCCATGCCTTTATTTGAGCTCGTGCTACCATACCTTGAACGAGATCAAAGAAAATTGTTGTCAATGGCATTCCAGTTTCAGTAAGATGATGTCAATAATATCTACTTCTCCCAAATATGACTTATAAAACGAAATTAATACAAAGTGCAGCACATCCGTCTACTCATGAGTCCAGCAAATTAATACACAACTAGAATCATAATACACAACATATCCTTTTCTAACACAGCATCTTAGCATCGATGCTGCTAGAAGGCCACCCGACAAAGTACGGAAACTTATTAGAATCATGACTAGTACACCTGAACAACTTCTGCAGCTTCATTGTATCCAGGCGCATGGATAGGCACCAGTGAGGTTCTTCCCGCATAGGATGATACAACACATCAAAAAACAAGGTTTCATGAACGATTCCATGAATCTTAAACCTATCTGCAATATGATCACAATCCTCTATTTCTTCTGGTAACAGCTCAATCAGTTGAGTGATCAAGTCCACGGTATTTCTCGTCACCCACTCATCCCCATTGGGACTGCTTTCGCGCACGAACACGATTAAGAGTAGTTCGTGTGTGACAACAACGCAAGGTTTTCCGCCTTCTACTTCTCCGAAGCCATACCGAACTCGACTAAGCTGAGAGGAAGTCAAATCTGGGAATCGCACATCGTCCGAGAGCTGAATAGTGGAGAATTCCAACGATGCTTGATCGAGTACCAGTAGACACTCGCGATCTCCGTTACCCCAGTACAGGGACTTGTTGCCGATCGAGGCGATGTCCGTAAACTCCAGATTACCAAACGGGGCGACTTTTTTCCATGGCCCAACTGACCAATTCATTTTAGTCGAGGAGAAGACCGCAGTCCGTACCCTAACCTCGTTCTCGGTAGCAACAACTATGACACGGAAGGTGCTTGGGTTCACATCTGAGGGGACCAAACGAGGAGGGAGCTCTTCAGCCCTCTCAATCATATCTTCGAACAGAATGTCTTCACTGCATTCATCAAAAAGATCAGATGACCAACACGTCATTGGGTTGTACACCGCGAGCTTCCTCGTTACCATATTCATCAAAATTAGTAATCCATCGACGCAGTCACTGATTTCCCAGTAGATAGATTCACTACTGGTGCGGCTGAGCACTTTGGTGAGGAAGAAATCCCCTTTTTGAACAATGGCGTTGATCTTCGGATCAGGATCCCTAGTGATGGTGAAGGAAGGAAACGTGGGGACAGTTGTCACCTGGGTGGAGTCGTTGCTAAACCAGCCGAGGATTGGCGGCGCTGAGTGCAGCCTACAAAACTGACGGCGAAACTTCGGCGAATACAGTCCCTTTCGCCAGGACTTTCTCGCGTACATGGCGTTGAGTGCGTCTTGTGGCAAGGGACTCTGGCTATAATTGAAAGCTCAAGGTCTTCACCGAGTGAGCCGGAAGCAGTCTCCGTCACCGACGGCGATCCCTACTTGTTCCTCCCCTATATTTTTTTTAGGGATCCTCTACTCTCGGTCGCGGCGGAAAGAAAGACAAGTTAAAAGAGGGGGGGGGGGGGGCGGGGGGGGGGGGGGGGGGCGGTGATTCTCGCTAAGCAAGCAGCAGCAGTAAGTGGAAGCTCTTGAGCAGAGATGTTCCCATGTTAACCAGAGCAGTGATTGCACACTTCGCAGAGATGTTCCCGTGTTCACTACTAGAACTGAACATCCCTGGTTAACTGTGGTGAACACGGGAACATCTCGGGCGCCTCTTTGATCGAATCCTCTATTCCTCTGTTCTAAATGCTCGATCACGGGACGATCCAATCAACAGTCTCCAGTTTCAAATCGTGCTACAAAACCTGGAACGAGATTGAAAGCTCAAGGTCGTCGCTGAGTGAGCTGGAAGCAGTCGCCGACGGCGGTCCCTGCTTGTTCCTCCCCTCTATTTTTTGTAGGGATCCTCTGCTCTGGGCGGAAAGATCAAAGTGGAGGAAGGGGGGCTGGATTCTCGC
Source organism: Eragrostis curvula (assembly GCA_007726485.1). Lineage (NCBI taxonomy): Eukaryota > Viridiplantae > Streptophyta > Magnoliopsida > Poales > Poaceae > Eragrostis > Eragrostis curvula. The sequence continues at coordinate 37,429,470 of CM017439.1, forward strand.
GAAGCAAGAACGTAGGCGCAGTAAAAGCAGGGAGGTCCTGAGGAAAAGTCTCTCCCTTTCTCTCTATCTCTCTCATTTATTTTGACAAGTATTGCAACGTGCACTATACTTTGTACACAGGATGTGATGGAGACTCAAGGGATTTATTCTTTTTGGCACTAATGGAGGACATGAATTCTGGGAAATTCATCTATGTTACAGTCTATTAAAAAGGACCGGAACATCCCATGTTAATTGTGGTGAATAAGGGAACATCCCTGGTTAACTGTGGTGAACAAGGGAACATCTGTGGTTAACAGCGGTGAACTTTAAACTCGATATTGTAGTTGCATATGAATGCTAAAATTACAACGATGTGGTACATATCTTGGGAAATGATTCGGAGTAGACCCATTTGTGAGACTTTTGTCCGACCAAGTGCTCGCATATCTATTTGAAGTTTTTAACGTGGATAGCTCATGTTATAGAGGAAAGTTAAAAAGAACAAAATGTGGTCTCCTCTTCCTCTCTGTCCCCATTACATACCTATACCTACAAGATATCCAGAAATCCACATTGCCCGGGGAGGTACCGTGGTACCCATCACCCGTGGCATGGAGAGAGGTAGAAAATGCTGGTAGTACTACTACTTACTACCATATACAGTACTATATAGTACTAGCATAGTTTCTAATTTGCGGATGCAGCAGTAGGGTGTGGGCAGTGATTCTTGCCTTGAAGAACCTCACTGGTGCCTATCGGATGCGGCTTCCCCAGATATCGAGATATAGATTCCTGAGAGGCGCTCTCATGGGGCAGTGATCGGTCCAATGATCCAATCTACTGGGAGTATTCGCGAGAGTTGCCTCAGGGAGTCTACGCACGATGCTCAAAGGACGATCCCCTGCACACTGGTCAAATCAACACGTTGATTTGCGAGGGAACATCCCTTGTGAAGGCCCCCTTTGGAACGCAGGATTATCAAACGTACGAATAGGAAAAACGTAGGATTGGAGTTGGGTTACCAAGTGCAATCCTACAGGAATTGAAAACACAGGAAAACTCTCTACACAACACGTTTGGACGCAACACAGGAAAAACAAAAGGAATTCAAAGAGAGAGAGAGAGAGTCTCAAAGGAAACTTTCCAAGAGGTTGGACCTCTTGCTACAATTCCTCCAAATTTGCAATAGAAGAAAGCATTCCATAGGAATTTCATAGGATTAATAAGAGCACAATCCTTTGTTCCAAAGGGTGTCATAGGAAACATTCCTAGAGGATTTGAATCCTACAAAATTCCTCCATTTTTCCTTTTGTAGTTGCTATGCAGTGGATGATACAATGATACTGACCGACCACTGAGCAACTTACCGGTGAAATCAATTCACGATCTTTTCCAGGCCCAACGCACCGGGAGCTGGGAAGGCTACACCAGACCAACGCATTCTCGTGGTGTGAAAGTAAATGACCTGTACTAGTAAGTCATCATGGGCTACGCCTACGCGCACTAGATGATCCCCTGTGTGGATTATTTTATCCCCAGAATATACCGTGAAGGCTGCGACTTCTACCATGTTCCACAGATCCGTGGCACCACGCCACAACTCGAGCAATCCTTATCCCCTTTTTCTCATCTCCCTGGCCTATTAATTTGGCTAAGCGAGAGGTTCTCCAATCTCATAACCTTCTTACTCGTCGCTTCCTCCGCTACCGTCTACTTCCATCTCCATGGCGGATTCACTCAGACTGCCATGGCCAGGCTTCTCCCCCATCTTTGTAAACTCCAGGTGATTCAAAGTGGATTTCTGGAGATCTCGTAATAGGTTACTTCGTAGATTTCTGGAGATTTCGTATGAGATCCGAGAGTGGTTGTGTCGTCGTCGTCCTTTCCATCTTCTCTTTATGTTATGATCGACGTCGTCCTACCATCGTCGGGTAGCCGGCGGCAATGGCAATCCAGAGCTGCTTTCCTGCATCTCTGGTTGTTTCTTCGGAATGGCCGATGTCGTCATTGCCTCAGACCGAGGAAGGAGATTGATGAGGAGTGTTTGGACTGTTAAAACTTGTTGTACCTCAATTTTATTATTCATTATCTGAGGTGATACTTTTGTCATCGACTGTTAGATCTGTTTATGCTAGTCTTCTAGCTTGCCTTGTAATCTTTTCATATAACGAAAGATTTTCATGTTTGAAGTCGACGCGTTTTCAAATGGAAATGAAAGTTGTGGCCTCCTTCGCATTTCGTATGAACGGACTATCTGGTCAGACACGTTTCGAGATAATTCTAATGAATATAACCAAACTCATGAGCAATGGCCAATAGTTTTCAGCGATTTTTTTTTGTTTCAGGTTGTGAAACTTTTTTTTTTATTGAATGTGATGAAAACTTTTCTAATTCTCGTTGAATCTGGACCTGTACGTAACCAAACGTGTACGTCTAGTGAAGGGACGGATAGTCAACCGATTAGTGACGAACAGGTCCAAATTTTGGGGCGGGGTTCCCCGACCTGAGCCAGGATCACTGACCCGTGGGCCCAGCGCAACTTTTGGCCGCCCGCTCAAATTGGCCGCTGGGCAGCCCGCGCTGGGGATTCGAATTTCGTTCGAGGATGGGCGAAACGAGGAAAAGTCGGTTTTGTGCCTGTCCTCCCAAACGCTTTCGTGTCACCGCGAAGGGTATTTTGGGAAAGTATCTCAGCCTACTCTTAAAATATCCCTATCCTTCTCCTGAACAGATCCATCCCCCAGTTCAAAAAAAAAAAAAATAGAGCAAAGCCATCCCCAATCCCCAGCTCTTCTTCTGGTCGCACTCGCACCATTGCTGGGATCACCAAACCTCCCCCCCCCCCCCCCCCGACCCCTTCGTTCGCCGCCACGTACTCCTTGGTCGCCCATTCCTGACTCTCCTCGCCGTTTCTCTCGGCCCCCTTCTTCCCAGAGCGCAAGCGCAACCACCGATGGCACGTCTTCCTCTCAAGACTCCGACGGCACCAGTGGGGAAAGCGGGACTGAAGCGGAAGCATGAAGGTACTTATTTTCCTTGTTTCGTAGGCACAAGCGAAATACTTGATACTCGTTTAGGTTGTCTGTGATTGTTTGTGGGATGCGGTGAGTGCTGTGTAATGCTGAGTTCATACATATGTAGCTTTGGTCCGTTTTGTTGAGCTACAGATCCAGAAAAATCTTCGGATCTGGAGCGGGGATCTGTGGTTGCTTGATATCGCCACTTTAAAATTGTTTTTGACTTAAAACGTAGGTTAAATTACTTCTGGAAGCAGCCTGGCAGTTCCATTACATTAACTGCATCTGTACCTTTCTTATTCGAATGCTTGAACCATGATGATAATCTGTATTTACTTGAGTAGTATACTAGTATTTTAAGCTTATTACCAAAAGAGTATAGCTCTATACCTGATGATTATGCTTCTGAATGTATTCATCAAAATGCATTGCAACCCAAATAAAGCTTATTGCACACTTGAGTACAGCTACATACTTTGATGATTACATTCATTTGACGTCGCTTCTATATGCACGTGGAAGGAACAACAATTAAAGGAGACCTACCAGCCGGAGACCTGTTGGAGATGCGGTCAAGCCCCTTTCAGAAGGTATCACAACGTCAAATTGCATCAGTTTTATATCTTACAAACACTGTTAATTTGATTTGGCTTCTTTAAATGTAAAGCATACTATATCAGATAGCCTCATCTAACTATAATGCACCATGTGCAGGAAAAGCGTGTGACAATGGAACAGAAGAGTGAGGGGGTCGAATCAACAGGGTCTCAGTGCGACATCTCTGTGGTAAGAAGTAAAAGGAACCATGCCTTAGATAATCTATCACCAAAGCATCATTTCCTTTGTCGTTGCAAGCTTACCGTTTACATCTTTGTCCACATCTTTCCAGAAGAAAGTGATGCATCGCGCTGCGGAGGTGACCGGATGTGACACTTTTGAGGATAGCCAGGATCCTTTTGTAAGTCCTTGTCCCGTTTTATCTCATCTTGCACATTGGTTTACTTCAGGCAGTCTTAGTATATGATGGAAATCTGAGTTGACGCTCTTTATTTGCCAGGATGTTGATAACGAAGTTGATCCTCAAGTTGTGGGATCTGGTACAGTTGTTGAAGTTGTGGGCATCAAGTCACTCTCCAAGGACCCCTTCGACCGTTTACAAGAGCTTCATGCTGAAGTTCTGACAACTAAAGAAGGCCACAAAGCACTTCGACGACTGATGGATAAGCAGCATCAAGAGTAGGCAACGTTGAAGCAGGAGGCAAAAGAAGCAGATGCAGCAAGGAAATCTCAGTTCGATGAGATTGAATGTTTGAAGAAGCAAACTGAAGCTGACAATGTCCGCCTGGAGGAACTGCTAAAGCTCCATCGCTTGTCTCGTCCTGGACAAACTGTGCACTGAAATCTTAAGTATGCTCTCCTTACCCTTTGGTTGTGCGATGGATGTAGTTTTGTTTGTTAGTTATTAGGGATTATGCCTCGCGGCACATGTTACTGAACCGTCAACAAGAAGCTTTTATATATATTCAGTAATTTCTGTTCTGTCATCTGTGTAACATCCGTTCCAATATGAATGAGTTTTGAGATTGTAATTGGACAAAGAAATGGGCCAGCAGCAAAATGGAAACCCGGCCCAGCTGCTGTATGAACGGAAACAAATTACGTGTTTGGGCTATAAACACGGCAGCCCAATAATACGCTGGACTCGAAAAAATGTGACGAAATGCGCACTGACATGTGGGCCCGGCCCTTTCAAGCCCACTACAAAACAGTAACAACACGGCCCACTATCGGTGGGACCCACCATCAACCATGGCCCCACGTGTCGGCTGAACAATAACAAAACGGCCCACTTTGTGTGGGACCCACCATATTTGTTGGGCCTATATGCTGCTGAAACAGTAACAAAACAGCCTAGCTGAAATTGGGCCGTTAGTGGACCAAATCATGATTTATGACGAAAATAGGCGATGCCATCCGACGTGGCCAGTGGCCAGGTTCGGCTCAGTTTATGACGAAGAAGCAACCGTCACCATCCTGTGGTCTGTGTCTAAAAAAGGTCATAAATCACGACTGACCACGCTCGACTGCTGACGGACCCTAAAAGGTCATAAATCACGATTTATGACGAAAAATTCGTCACTACGAGCAGTCGGTGATGCGTTTAAAACGTCACTAATCAGCATATCTGTTCTAGTGCAACTTCTATTCTTTTTTCCTTCGCCTTAGGCTTTTTTTTTTAATAGTCGATGGTTTCTCTCTTTTGAGGCCATGACTTTGTTTTCTTGATATGGCCTCCGTTTTTGGAGTCCATTGTACAAGCTTTTAAGATACTTTTGTATCTGAGGGGTTTGTGTTGTTTGTTATAACACACAAACCCAAAGTTGGGCTACACCAAATTTTGTTTTGGTGCTCCCTTCGCTTTGCTCTAGGCTTTTTGCCTGAATGTTTGTTAAGCTCGTGGCTTGGCCTTTGATGAAACTTCTCAGTAAATTTCTCCGCAACTTTTTGAGGGGAAAAAGATAATTATAAAACTGATGTACAGTCTTGGAGGGTGCCTCGTTAAAAAACCTCACACCCTTCGCAGGGCTTCCCTCGTGAGGAAAAAGAGTGCACCCCCGTATTTCTTTTATGTTTTACACATAAGCATCGTTCGGTCTACCAAGGAGTTGTTCTGTTAACTCTTGGTAGTAGCAGTTCATGAGGTCTTGAAGTATCTTCGCCGAGCTCTTGAAGCCGAAGATCATGAATGATGTGGCTTCTTGTATTTCTCTTATGAGATGGATATTTTTCCTCCCAGGTGTTTCATTGTCTTCGATGGCTCTTGCTTGTATCTGGTCTCCGAAGACCCTAATCACAGAGATTGGTCCCGGGATTTTCATGCATACATATGCCTGGTGTATGACAGCTTCGAACTTGTTGATGGATCCTCTCCCAAATATTGCATTATATGAAGGTCGGCCACATCGAAGATGATATCTTTGATTCTTGCATTTTCACCTTCGCCGAAGGTTACTAGTAGTTCATTTTTCCCCGAGGCTTGTATGATTTTTCCTGTGAATCTGACCAGAGGGATTCCTGCCTGTTGAAGGGTTTCATTTTCCAGGTTCATTATTCTGTAAGTTGACACGAAGAGGATATCTGCTGAGCTTCCTCCATCGACCAATATTCTGAGGATGTCAAATCCTTTGATATTTGCTGCGATGACTAGTGGGTCAGAATGCGGTTGGACCAAGTTTCTTGCATCTTCCTGTCCAAAAGTTATGTCCACGTGAGACCATTTTGTTTTGATGAATGGAGCTCCCGAAGAGACGTGTTGTACCCTTCGCATGTGCTCTTTTTCTCGCCCTTCTTGAGTCCAGTTGTTGTGTTGACCCTCCAGAGATTACATTTATCCTTTGCCTTTGCATTTCGCTATTTGCTTCTGAATGTCTAGCATTGTTTTGAGTATTTGCATCTGGTGGTGGTGGTAAGGCAGCCAGACTTTGTGGTTGGTGATAATTTTGATGCTGTAATTGATGCGAAGCCTCATTTGGATAATTGACCACGTGATTCACAGAATGCGAGGGATAGATTGAACGATTGTTGTTCTAAAACCAGTCTTCGCGGAAGTTGCCCATGTGTCGAATAGCTTTCTTCGCCTCTCTGTTAGCTAGCCAAGTTTGCTTATATGCCTGGAAATCACGGCACTGCTTGGTTGTGTGCCATTTGCCTTCGCCGTGTAATTCACACATTATGTTGCGAGAGCTTGACCTTTGGTCCCCCTCTCTGCTTCTTTCCTCATGATCCTTGTCATTGTTGCTTCGCCCCTTTCCTTTTTCGTCTTCTCTAGTTCTTTTTTCGTCTCCTCTTTCCTCTCTATTTTCCAAACTGTGTACCCTTCAGTTGCCATGGTCTCGGGTGTTTTCCTTGTTGTCATCGTGCCTTCGACTTCGGCTTGACTCCTTGTCTTCTTTTGCTTTTTTCTCATCTCTTAGCTGTTGAGTTTGTTTTTTCTCATCATCCTTCTTCCTTCTAAATTCATCATCTAACATCGCGTACTTTTCGAAGACATCGAGTAGTCCGAAGATCGTGGTGGGTTTCTTCCTTGCCAGTGAGGAGTGGAAAGGTCATGATCTCAATTCTTCCATTAGTGCATCGATTACTGTGGAAGCTCCTACTCCTCTGGCCTTCGATTTGATTTCCATCGGTGCCTTGATGTACTTTGCAAATGGTACGAGACCCGATATAGCTTTTGCTGTTAATTTACTTGCAAGATATAGCTCAGCACTGACTCGAAGGCATTGGAATGGCATCAAGCAAATCCTCCGATATTTGAGAGGAACTGAAGACCTTGGATTATTTTTCAAGAAGAATGGAGAATTAACCCTTGTGGGTTATGTTGATGCTAGATATTTATCTGATCCACATAAATCAATATCTCAGACGGGATATGTGTTTTTATTTAGAGGAACTGAAATTTCTTGGAAGTCAACGAAGCAAACATTGGTTGCTACATCGACAAATTATTCGGAGATCATCGCATTGTTTGAAGCTGCAAAGGAGTGCGCCTGGCTCAGGAGGATGACAAGCCATATAATGAATACTTGTGGAGTGTCGTATACTTCATCCCCTACAATTATCTATGAAGATAATAAAGCTTGTATTGCAGAAGTACGATCGGAATACGTAAAGTCGAACAGGACAAAGCATATGTTACCTACATTCTTCCACACGCATGAAATGCAAGAGCAGGGAAAGATTTTAGTAACACATGTCCGATCTTATGACAATCTTGCAGATATGTTCACAAAAGCTTTACCTTCTCGCACTCTCGAAAAGTGTCGGAAAGGTATTTGCATGAGAAGACTTAGAGAAGTGCTTGGAACATGGTGATAACTTCCCTAAGTACATCACATTCCCGAACTAAATGAGTTATCTCGAAGATAATTCATATCAGTCATGCAGATTGATACAAATTAATCACGAAGATTAAAAACATTATACTCTTTTTCCCTTATGAGTTTTTCATATGAAGTTTTCTCAATAAGGTTTTTAACGAGGCAATGTGTGCATACAAGTGGTGGTAATATATGTTCTTTTCTCCATTTTTTCCACAGGGTTTTTAAGAGTTTTTATGAGGCATATTTATCACGATAAAGAGCTCAAGGGGGAGTGTTGTAAAACTCTTAATTGGGCCAGGTCCACCTTCTAGAAGAAGGAGTCCTGGTCCATGTGGGTTGCTTTATCAAATCCAGGCCCAACACGAAGTTAAAGTTCCCCCTTTATATATAGTTGAGGAGATCCCTTGTAATTGAATACGAGAATTTCGCAATAAAGAATTTCGTCAACTCTATTCCAGTTTTACTTTTTGTTATCTGTCGTGATCTACGTGCCGTCGTTCCGCCGATAACCTAACAAGTTCAAGGTAGTAGAACTTTACCCGCAGGAGAAGACGACCAGCTTGTCCAGGGATCATACTTTGGACGATTTTTTTTACACTACTTTGGACGATTTCTTATTGCTCGTGGGTTACCTGACTTGTGGCACCAACGTGAACATTGAATTAATAATTGCTAATGGTATGGAAGGGACATGATTGTGGACCACGGAAAAAGACTAAGAGAAAATTGAGCCAATGGTACGGAAGGGATCGTAACTTTTTCAATGGTGTAGAAGGGATTAGTCGTTTCAATGAGACAGGGAATTTTCTATAATTATAAAGGGTCCCCGTAATAAAGACGGATCAAACATTAAACTGTCATGTAAGACTGAACTGAACAAAGCCTACAAGTGTCAGCATCGTTCCAATCTTCAAAACAGAAAAAGTAGCCTACATAATATCACAATTTGTTTACCCCAACACATACGATAATATCACACGATAATATCACAATTTGTTTACCCCAACAACACACTAATGTGGTTCGTACTGCAGAGCTGAGGACGGCAAAAGGTCTTGGACACCTTGATTCCTTCATTTGTCTCCAGGGAGACCAAATATCCGTAGGTCACAATCCATCGAACCTACAGCAATGTACTTAGCATCGGCTCCAAACTTCACGGAAGTTACTTTCCCTGTGGAAGTATAAATGTCACAAAACTTCGTCAATCTGACCCAGGTAGAATTGGCAAAAAAAAAAAAAGACAAACCTTTTCGTGATAGATCCGGCAGTTTCTTGAGTAAGCTCCATTCGATCTTTTCTGCGTGGCAAACCCTACAACAGAGACTTGTCAAGAGGATATTTAAAATCCAAGGCCCAACACAAAGGCGTGTTTACTGATTACGTTGGGGTTTACAATTCTCTAGTACAAATTCAAGATCCTCGCCTGTGCAATCAAGCATACCTTTAGAGGGAAACAGCTTAAAACACTAGAACATAGAAAGTAACGGAAAACCAGATTACAGTACGAAACCCAATAACAACTTTGAAACTCAATAATGTTCCAGCATTAAAGAATAATGCAAAAATGAATGCAATGTACAACAATTTTATCAGCACCAGAACCCCACTAGAGATAACCTAATGAACCAGTCTCCATTCAGCTCTTTTCAGTTCTCCAAATTAAACATGTGATCATGAAAACAATGTTAAGAAATAAAGAACTCTCATAAACCAATCATTACATTACCAAGTTCACTAGATCATATACCTTATATCTGAACCACCAATGGCAAGATAGCTCCCACTCGAATCAAACTCCACTGCAGGGCAAAAGAATCATCATATTATCAAATTAAGCCCATTTTGAAGATCCAGTAAATTCTACTGAAAGCAGAGACGTTTTAAATTCTGTATCCAGTAATTATTTGAGTTAATGGTGAATTTTATAAACCACGTGATCATGTCACAGAGATCTCAAAAGCACATGCAGATAGAGGCTTACAAAATCCAGTAAGCTCCTTACCAGCATTGGTTGGGGTGTCTGAACAATAGGGAGAGATGGTCCTCAAATATCTGTATTTCCGAACATCCCAAATCATGACACCATTACGAGCAGCAGTCTGCAAAATGGCGGTAAAAAGTCAAAAAAAAAAGAGAGAAATGAAGAAACTTATTTTTGTAAATGTTATCTATGGAAATATACATACCGCTACATGGTAGCCATTTCCAGAAAATGACATGGCATTGACTGGTCCGATGTGCCCAGGTAACTTTGCAACATTTGACTACAGATAATAAATGATTCATTAGCAAAGGAGGTTCAAGGTAAGATCCCATAAACAATGACAACAGGAGCAGCAGCAACATCACAAGCAAAGTCAGGGTAGGCAAGAGATGAAAGTCATAAGAGTCCTTTTGGGTTTCATCTCCAGAACTAGCTTCATTGTTGAGACGATGTTTTTATGGCCAAAACAGCGGAACATCCTTGAAAAAGGTATATATAATAGCATAGTACCATATCATACCTGAGTCCTCACATCCCAAATTTTGACAACGGCAGTAGTTCCTGTTCCAAGCAAAAGACCATCCGGATGGAATGATGCTGATGTATAACCCTCTTGTTCAGAATCCTCACGAACCTGAAGTATAATCATGCATATCGATATATACACTCATGGACAGTAATAGTGTACACATGAAAGGCAAGGAGGAACCTGAGTGAGGCAAGATCCAGTCGAAAGATAATAGAAACGCCACGAGTTATCCATGGAAGCACTCACAAAGTATTGCTGAGTCGCGTGGACTGTCACAGCTTCAACCTGATAAAATTTTAATAGAGAACCTGGGCATTAGAGACTAAGTGAAAGGACTGCTATGACATAAGTACAACAGAAGAACAAACAAAGGTAGCATTTTCACATGTATTTAATTAACAATCAACAATACACATGGATGAGCCAGAGTACAGCCCAATGCAGCGATCAAGGAAATTGGATGGTTGAAAACCACATGACTTCTAAAAGCATAGCCAGAGTTAGCCATCAAAAAACGTATTGCAAATGTGTGAACATCGATAGACGTCTAAACTTCATCTCAACCCACTGATACCTCAAAACAGAAGTTGGTCCATCAATAAAATTGCAAAACATCAATTTGTTTATATTTACAGCAACACCAATTGAAATTCACTTGGAATGGAAAAGATTAATTCATGTATGAAGGAAATCAGCTATAAGCATGGGGCGGTCAGCCACCGCCTAGCACCTAGGGAGCGCTTAAGCGGCCTAGGCAATGTAAGCGGTCCTAAGGGTTTGTACTTTTGGAAAACAAAATAAACATTAAAAAAAAAGATTATTGCATATTACCACATAATTATTGGGAAAATAGCGAGAAAAGCTTCATCTATAGCTTAGCTGATAGCAAAGCGGTGGAGCACCGCCCAGCGCCTAGGCAACCTCTTATCTAAACAGTAGAAGTGCAAAACATAGTTCTGAAGAAAGGAAACATTATTGAAGTAGCATCGATCTACCGCATCAGTATGATCTTCTAATGTATGTATACAGCTATAGTTTCCATCCTCGCTCCCCTGCCAAATGCGAACAGTCTGCAAGGTTTGGAAATAATTCAGAACAATAAACTACTAAAAACAGATTCACTCAGATAACCAAAACGCATCAAAGCACCATTTCATCACTGATAGTTAATGCCAACAATCCAATGCATTAGGCAAACAACGCACATAACTATTTCATCACTGATAATTAATGCAAATCAGTTGGATAAATGATCAAGAAAACTGTAAATAAGTCCCACATTGATTTTGATCTGAAATCTTCAGTTAATTCATATAACAGTACACATTATATATTTCATCACTAGAAATTATATACATCAGTAATGGCATTAAGGGTTTCAGAAAAACATGACAATGTTTTCACTTGAATTTTTTTTCTGAAATATTCTCAGCTATTTAATTGTGGACCTTGAAGCAGTTCAACAATCAGGTATCAGGAGACCTGAAGATAATACTTCCAAACAAGGTCTGCTCACTGGTAAATAGTGCATACCTGTCCCAAGCTAACTGGCTAAAAGGTCAATGCCACATGCACAACTGATCCATAAGGTGGAAGTGCACTATGTTCTTAAGTTTTTCAGCATACTGGTTGGTTTTATATGGATTAGTTGGCTCTAGCCTGCAGTCTCGGATACTGCTTATTTGGTTGAAAATCAACGGCAAAAGAAGTAAAAGGGTAGAAGAAATTGATGGCATAATATCAATGTGCTTATTTAAGGTCGTAAACCAATAATAACCATGCATACCTTGTCTGCTGATCCAGTTATGACAAGTTCATCCCGGTTAACAAATTTCAAACTGGTTATCTGCGTAATTGAAAGTTTTTATATCATAATATACTTTTGAAACACACAGAAAATACCAGAGTACACCAAAAGAGCACATAGGGAAATACCTTCTTCGAGTGACCAGCAAGCGTGCATAAAATTTGACCAGACGGCCGATCAAAGAGTACTGCAGTGGTATCAATGCCCCCAGTTGCAACAATATCCTGTTAATCAATGATAAGAATCAGGTAAGTGAACGCATGAATCGAACACCCTATCAGATTCGCAGCACTGAAGTTGAAACATCCAGAGATGCCCAAAACAAAAAAAAAAAACAAAAAATTGAACTACATCATTACTCAGGATGAGAGAAAGTAAGAAAGATTCGAGTAGAAAACGTCCAGAGATGCCAAATAAGTAAATTATATCATTGCCCAGGATAACAGAAACTATTTTTCTAAACCGGTTTAGCATCAAGATCCAAACATAAGCATAGTACGCCATATACATAGGAATACCATATTCAGTACCTCAAGTTTACATAGAGGCTAATCCAAACACTTTGACCTAAGGGGGGCAACAAAATGACAAGATGACGTGACGTTAGAACACCCAAATTAAGCAAATCCTTGCCAAAAGGTAATTTAGAGAGGGTGCCACAAGAGAAATCAAGCTATCGAAGCATTTTATGCTCAAAATATCCAGAAGAACAATGGAGAGAGCCAAGTAACATTATATGTACATATAATCCAGGTTTAAATATCTCATAATATATAATCAAGTAGCAACACAAAATGCAAAGCCGTAAGTCCAGTAACTACAATGTGGCATCTGCGAGGTTAAGCACAACATATAGAAAAGATATTAAAAACAAGGTGTAGTATCAAACTTAACCTTTGATGGATGGATGTGAATAGACGAAATGCCTGGTTCATTCATCCTATGAAGTTGATGGCTGGAGATATCAGTATACCTCTCGATTGCAGATACCGGTGCCAGAGAAGGTGGAATCTGTGAGAAAAGAATCATTGCTTCATTTAACAACGAAATGAAATAAGAGCCTAACTATATCCATACATTCAATAAACAAAACAAGATTACTGCAAGACACAAAAGCATGAAGCCTTAGCTATAGTTTATTAATCTTTTTTTGTGTTACAATGTTTTTTTTTCCTTAGAGAACCATAGAGTGAGCTCATGTTCATTGTTCTACTGTTCAGTCAGCTCATGTTCATTATGGAGCATGAAGCATACCTGTCTTTTCTTGCGTTGATCAGAAAGGTTGCAGCTGGAATCTATGAGATAATCAATCACACTTGCCACCTCTTCTCCAAACCAGATACGTTCAACTCTTTCCTTCTCCCCAGTAACAGTTTCATGATTCGTTGCACATTCAGTTGCCTTTGAGGTCTGATGGAGCAAACGGCGCAACACACAAGCCGCCTTATACCTAGTTTCACGGGCCCAACAGATTTCATCATAGACTACCAAGAGGGGCGTCTTCAAGATTTTACGTTTATATTTTTTTTTATCCTTCCACAATCTTCGCAACTCTTCTTCTGAAAAAAGCTTAAAGAAGCACTGGCATTAGTTAAATTATCAAATTCCATCAAATGTGTACACATTCACGAAATGTTATGGTTTACCGATCGGGGAGCTGCAACTTTCCGATCAGGGAAACATATCAGCTTGAGTGCAGTTGCAATTTTCATTAAATCCCAATCCCGAGTGTCAATGTCTGATATTTTCTTAAGGTGCACAGCAACACTGTGCAAGTTGGTACTATGTTTGTTCACACAAAGGTCGCACGCATGCACGACACCTGCCAACTCAATGATACGTCTAGTAACCTGGATTAAGAAGCATTATTGCATCAATAATACAGAAAAAAAAACATGCAAGGAAAAACTCAGAAAAAAATATTGCATCAAAATATTTTGGGCAGTGAAAATTAGAGGCTCAAAGTACACAGGGAAAAAAACACTCAGATGTCAGACTTATATGAGAAAGGAGGTGAGGCTCACCATCATATCTGGTTTGAATCTAAACTGATGGAAATTCAAGAGAAACTTCATTCCTTCACTCATTGGGAACCGATCCTCTTCAGCAGGCTGCTGTTTTTCTTTAGGCACTAAATACGGCATCTGAACCTTCAAGCCCCACATCAACTCCTCCACAGCAGGATCATAGAGGCAATCCATTTGCTGAAAATAGAAAAGGTAACCCTGAATATTGTTCATAGAATTAATCAAACACGGGAGCTCTGCACTAACCAAGCTTTTTTTAATGGCCATTTTATAATCCTCGTTTTCAACAGCTAATTTCTGTCCACAGCCGATATGTTCTTTTATCATGGCAGCAAGCTTATCACTGACGCCAATACTCCGATCAATGGCGCTGAGCTTGTCCTCAAAAGTTTCATAGCACACTAGCCAAACAGCCTGTGAAAGAAATACAAACAACAAACAGCTTGTTAATTGGAGAGAAGAGACACAATTAAACCAAAAAAAATGCCAAAAGAGACATAATGATAAAAATCCATGATCCATGTTCGAGTGCTCAGTTTATTTATTGCAGCGTAAATCAGAGTTAAGTTCATATGTTATGCTAATAAACTGGAGTATATTTTTAAAAAGGTCATATTGATAGTACAAAATCCATGTTCAAGTGTCAACCGTAATGATAAATCCATGTTCAAGTGCTCAGTTTATTTGTTGCAGTGTAAATAAGAATTAAGTTTATACGTTATGTCAATCAAGTACATTTGAAAATAGGTCATACTGATTGTATAAAGACGTTATCACAAGCCAGATCTCAAATAATCCATATCAGTAAATTGGCAAATGCAAATACCCCCTAGGTATCACCAACTTGGGCATAACATTGACCTTGCATGAAAATAGTTTTTGGAAATGCATGCATAAGCAAAACAGAAGAATGCTAAATCCGATCCCTAACAGCTTTATTGGAGAAAAAATATGTCAGTCAGTTTGATTAGTAAAAAGCTAATGACCAGAAATGAGCTTGAGTTCAAACTTTTTGATTCAACAGATGCAAAGAATACATGAAAGTGACAAACATAAGCCCCTGCAAGATCCCTGCTCAGTTTAAGTCTAGCACAAAACTTTGGTCTCTAATTGCATGTTTTGTCCTCATTTTTTCAAAGGGGGAGGTAAATGTGCAAGCTGAGAAAAAAAGGGCAAATTGCAATTAGTGATAACACTAGGGCACACCCATGCAAATTAACCTATCACGAAAACTAGAACCAGGAGGAGAAAGGGGAACTACTCTTTTTGCCACAGTATGATCCGCAAAGTCTGCCCAGATATTCTGCACGGCATAGGGAATAGTTAAACGTTAGCACAATGAAAGCAATGACACGAACAAGCAGACATGAGTAAAATCATATAAGTACCTGACAGGCATTTTGTTCGAGGAGCTTGACGCCATCATAACTGAAAATTGCAAAGCCAGAGGGCGTCTCAAATAACGCCAAGATCAACCCACCATGCCCCAACTTGGTAGCTGGTAAAATATTCACGTAATGTCAGGCAAGCAGAATTGCAAAATGATAAGTTCGCAAATCAACTATCTAGAGAAAGTGTTCATGCCTCAGAAAATGGGAAGTTCACAAATCGACTACCTAGCTATTAAGCGTTTATGCCTCAAAGACCAAAGGCGCGTCCCCGCCAGATCCGCATTATAGCCTTAACCACCATTCCCACGCAAGCGGGGGCACCTTTGTGCAGATCCGTGGCTACAACGGCGATTGGGGACAGTAGCAACCCCTGCCCAAATCCAGGGCTACGCCCAACCCCGAACACTAATTAAAGGTAAGACATCCTTCCGGCGTGGGTGGGACAGAGAAGAGGACGAGTTCGGCTCACCTGGACCGCTTTCCCACGGCTCCGCCGCCGTCTCCTCGTCCGTGTCTTCATCCACCTCCGAGGACTCCTCCCCTTCATCCATCTGAAAGGGCGCCTCCTCCTTCGACTCCGAGGCCGTCTCCTCTGCCGCTGAGGCCTTCTGCTTCCTCTCATCCTCAGTCCGCGAGGACTCCTCCGTCACCACCTCCTTCAACTGCGAGGCGGCCTCATCCGTCGCCGAGGCCTTCTGCTTCCCGTCACCCTCGGTCCGCAAGGAGTTCTCCATCGCCTCCTCCTTCGACTCCGAGGTCGAGGCTTTCTGCCCCTCCACATCCTCGGTCTTCAAGGGCTCCTCCACCGACGCCGTCGAGGCCTTCTGCTTACTCTTAGGTTCCTTCTTCGCCATCGAGAGCGAGATGATCCGGATTTTTTAAAGAAAATCGCAGATCCGGAATTTGAGAGGTGGGAGAGATTTGGAACCGCCTCGTCGCGGGGATTGGGAGATATTATTTATAGAACCTCGAGCAGCGACGTCGGCCCACTGATAGCCCATGGGCCGGCTATGTTTGAAACCCACATTGTTTAGGGCTAGCTAGAATGTGTCGCTCCATCTAAAGCCCACCGACTGTCCCTCAAAAAAAAAAAGAATCTAAAGCCCACCGACTTCACTCCACCAAATACGGAGAGCGGACGAGACCGAGCAGTAGCTCGAGTGGTAAGCCTTGCGGCTGGCAGGCTGTCCACCGGGGTTCGATTCGGCGTTTCTCGTCGAACATTGAATCCTGTTAGTTTTGGTGATCTTTTAAAGGACGCGATTTAGGATGTTGTGTAGGTCTGGTTGTGTGCGTGGTTAGAGTGAGTGTGTGAGTACGCACATGAACAGAAATTACACTTATACCTAGTTCGAGAGGCTCCTCCCCTTTGGCTGCACCGCCAGATCTCCCAAATCGCAAAAGGTACATCTCCACTTTTACCTTCTTTTGGAATGCATTTTCGCCGCATATGGTATATCTTCACATGATTTGTCAAGTATTTGAAAGCACCTGCCTATTGTTAATTTTGCTAATTTCACAGATGATGTCATAAACTGAAATACAAAATTTATTCTTGAACATGTCAAATAAATAATGCGTGCAAGATTATATTTTGATGTCAATATGAATCATAATGTGAATGGATATCATTCTCTTGCTACTATAAATAATGACCGCGTCATTTGGGTATTGCCTTCTATGTGTGGTGTGATCTCATCATCTCAATCTTAATTGAACCCATTTGATTGCATGATTATTAGTACGAGTTAATTGAACCCATTTTATCTCATCATCATCATATCTATTGTGATATGAAAAAAATATCAGTCTCTCTTTTTAAAATAGTTATTTCCATGTAAATCTATGAACAACACCTTGTTTTACAATCAATTTGCATACAAATTGTCTATCAAGTTTCACAGCTATTTTAACCAAATGATTCTAGTTTTCTCACGACTTACAACAACTTTTCTCCATCTCATATTTCACCACAGTTTTTGCACAGCTCACAACCCAAACAAACAAATATTTCTTACGAAACGTATAATTCCACAGTTGTTTTAAACAAACGGACTCCAACTTTCTCATAGATAACAGCTGACAACAACCTTTTCACATCTCACATCTCACAATAGTTTTTCCATGTCTCACCGCTTAACCAAATCTACACGTAATCCCATTGTACACTAATGGTAATAATGTGCTAGATGAGGCATTAGTACTTCCAGGAAGAGGACGAACATACCCTATCATTAATCTGAAAACAAAGAGAGCAGGATATGAGAATGCCCTGTGTTGATTTAAAACCCAGTGTAAGAATTAGGCACGTATGTCCTACCGATTTTAACTCTTCTGATTGGACCGGAGTCACCGGACTGTCATACATGATACATGAACGCCACGAAGGGTACATCCATTTTAGACTCCTTTTGTTTGTGATTGTGATTCTTACAATTCAGTTTTTGATTGAGGATTGTAGAATCTGAAATTGTTAAAATCTGGAAGACAAAATCTGAGTCTATAATCCAATCCTTTGTTCCAGTTTTTGTGTCTACAATCTACAATCCACAACCAGAATCACAAACAAAGGGGGGCCTTATACATACCTGCCTGCTGATACAAAATACGCCTTTTGCTCCAGTTTTTAGATGAATGCGTGATCATTCGAAGCAATTCATCTGCTACAATGGTGAAAACAAATCACACAATTCTGAAATTTCTGATCGATTTTCGCCGGAGGCAATGCCGCCTCGCTACAAAGAGAAGAGAAGACACTGTATGATCTCACGCATTGGTTACTTACTTTTAGCACAAAATGACGAGGTGATACGATATTTTCGTTGCTTTTCCCTCTGTAGATCAATTAGTGAAGAAGGGGTATGTTTGGCGTGTTGGTGATGGGAGCAGTGTTAGGCTGTGGAGCGATAACTGGATTCCTAGAGACGATGGGCTAAAACTGATGGGCAAGAGAAATAGAAATCGACTAAGATGGGTTTTTGATATTATTGATCCAGCAACGGGTGGGTGGGACTTGAATCTGGTCAGACATATCTGTCATGAGCTTGATGTGGAGGCTATTAAGAAAATCAAGCTATCCAACCGTTTGACTGAAGATTTGGTGGCCTGGCATTTTGAAAAATTTGGAATTTATAGTGTTCGGAGTGCTTACAGAGTGGGTTTCATTGACAAGTTTGGGAATTCCATGGGTGCTTGTAGTTCAAGGCCAGAGGGAGACCGGCCATTCTGGAATTATATTTGGAAGTCGAACGTTCCACCAAAAGTTAAGATGTTTGGTTGGAAGGTGGCATGTAATGGACTCCCAACTGAAAAGAACAAGCACAGCAGGAAGACGGAGGTGACGGGCAAATGCAAGGTATGTGGAGTGGAGGTGGAATCTGATCACCATGCCCTGATTAGATGTCCACACGCTGTGGCTTTACGTCAGGCTATGTCTGAAATTTGGTCGTTGCCGGATGAGCAACAGTTCCGAGTGGACAGGCCGGACTGGTTGTTCATGTTACTCGATGCTGCATCGGAGGTTCAGAGGGATCTGGTTTTGTTAATGTTCTGGAGGGTGTGGTGCATCAGAAATCAGATCACGCATGAGCAAGAGTGCCCAAGCATTGAAGGCTCTCGACGATTCCTGGACAGTTATCATGAAGCTTTCCATGTACCCAGGACTTCGATTCGAGATTTTGTGGGGAAAGGAAAACGACTGAGAAGTGATCGATTCAGTACCAGCAAGATGCCGCACAATTCATATCCTATGTTATGGTGCAGACCTCCTGAGAATGTGATCAAGATTAATGTGGATGGAGCTTTCAAGTCTGATACAGGCAAGGCAGCCATAGGAATCGTCGCGAGAAATTCTAATGATGAGATTCTGCTGTCGTCTGGTAGGATTATTTTTAATTGCACAGATGCTGAGGAAGCTGAGGTTCTTGCCTGCAAAGAAGGCCTACACCTTGCTGTTCAATGGTTGTCTCCGCCCTTGATTCTGGAAACCGATTGTCTGAATGTGGTGAACTCGCTGAACTCAAAGGAGGAGGACAGGTCACGTCTGGCTCGGACGGTGACAAGTTAAATCGCTCTCGGATGAGCTCGGGGAGATTGAGATTAGGTATTGCCATCGTGATCAAAACAGGGTAGCACATGAGTTAGCTGCTTTTGCTTGTAGGGAGTAACTGTGTACTCTGGCTTGGCCAAGTGCCTCCAGTTGTAAAGCATCTCGCTGATGCTGATTGTATCCCTGCCATGGTCTAATAAAATCTCATTTCCCCCTCGCAAAAAAAAAATTACTGGTGCAAATCCGCATCGCCCAATCCGGGCAGGTTCTCCATGCCTGTGATGCGATGCGACGCGATCGAGAATGCATGCATGCCCGCTTTGTACTGGTCCCACAGCAGGAGGCGCGCGCGCACGGACAGGATGCCTTGTCCGAGGACCCGCCGTAACGCGGTTTCGCTTTGTGACGGCCGAGTCCAGTGCAGTCCAGTCCACCACAATCCAGTGCGAGCTCCGGTGATCGACCGGCACGCCGGCGGTGGCGCGGCGGGGATTCACTGGCCGATTACTGTGCCGCGCAATTAATGGTATTCATTGTGGTTCACCACCCAGCGCTCGCCTCCTTCTGTAGCCGTAATCCGCAGGTGCGCACCATCCCTAGCAGATTGAGTACAGCTTCCATTGAGTAAAATCTGGCATTTTACTCAACTAACTTTTTCCAGTAAATTGAGTAAACAGTTGAGTAAATAAAAAAATTACTCAGTCCCCTAAATTCTCTCCTTCATTGAGTAAATATGTTCAATCTACCCTCATTGAGTAAACCGATTGAGCAAACGTTTCAACGCCTGGCGGGAAGCAACCGTCGGCTCTACCGACGTCGGTCGTTCGTCGTCCGGTGGCTATTCGCCATCCCTGCCTTGCCGGAGTCTGGCCTCCCTTCGCCGCCACGCCTCCGCACCCCACCATGGTCGTCTCCGGTCGCTCGCCGACCTCGCGCGCCTCCGCGGCGAGGTACGACGCCGCGGCCCGGCGCAGTAGCCTCTTCGACGCCACCGCCACCACTCCCTAGTTGGAAGGTCACCGGAGACCGCCGCCCCGGCCCTCCTCCGCCTCTACCCTGCCTCTCCCGAGCAACCATGGCCCTCCTCTGCGGCCCCCATGGACCGGCGCACGGGACGACGATGCGTCCTGACACCGCACAATGCGGTAGGGCGGCGCGCGGGACGACGAGGCGGCCCGATGTCGCGCAACGCGACAGGCCGGCGCGGCTTGATGTCGCACGACGCAGCTGGCCGGCTCGCAAGACGACGACACGCCTCCTCAGAATGGCGCAACGCGACTGCTCCAGAATGGCATGGTTTCCTCCTTCTTCCACGCGCGGGCAGCCTTCACAGCAGCACGATGTAACATCCCGGATCCCTAGGCTCTCGTTTTTAAGAAATCTAATTGCTTATTAACCTAAGCTATGAAAATTTAAGATAAATTAGATAGAAATTTCCTAAATAAAATGTTAACTTGACTCTTTTTTTTGGCTTTAGTAAATAAAGTTTGTCTTGATTTTGATTCGAGATGTTCTTATTTGAGTTTCAAATATTTAGGGTTGGCTTCCTTGTTTGAATGATAAAAATTATATATTTGTTTTTCGGGATCTTTCAAAGTTGGAAAATTTTGTTTATGCATGCACGTCATTTCATATTGCACAACAGTTTGTTAGATTTTTCGTGGGAGTTCGGCTTTGCCAAAAATTCCCAAAACCTTTTCACGGCTAGGAATCACAGTAAAGTAATTCCTGTGAATTTTTCATGGTTTTTGGAGCACGTTCGAATAGGTAGAAAATTCGCGTTTGCCTCTGCCGTTAGAAAATCTGAAAGCAGTCGAATGCTAAACTGGGCTTGGCCCATTTGGAAAATAGAAAACAGAAAAGGAAGAAACCTGCCTAGCTCAGCCCGTTTAGCAAAGGAAGAGGAAAAGAATTACCTGGGCTTGGCCCATCCTGCCACCATAGTGTGCCACCGGCAGCTGCCGCCACTGCTGCTCTGGCCAAGCGCGACGCACCACGACACTCACGGCATGCTAGCGCACTCCTTGCACCCTCTGCTTAGCCTGAGCACGCCTGCCCCATTTCTCGCTAAGCGCCGCCTCCGTGCCGCGCGCCAGTCTACGGCCGTTCCAATCACCGAAACAGCTTCGCGCTTCTGCTCTGCAGTTGTCCTCGTCGAACTCTGCTCACCTTGGTTGCCGCCGCCGAATAATCCGGCGACCACGCCGCCGTTGGCTCCCTGCACCACCGTCTGCCAGCACCACCTTGCTTGTGCAAGTCTCTGGTGTCCGGAATATCGACGGACAAGTCCGATCAGCCTAAGCACTACGGCCAGCAAATAGTGGTAATCACTAGGTACACTCTACGTAGAAAGTTACTTTCAGCATGATCTAAGTGTAGAAAATTTCTAGTAAAGTATGTACAATGCTAGGACACCTGTGAATGTATTCATGACATTTTTACCTATGCTTTTGCGGTAGCAAATAAATATACCTTACATGTCATGCTATTTAAATTGCTAGGCACATATATCTTTTTTATTCATAACAGGCTTTAAGAGCACATTCTTGTATAGGTAAAATTCTAGAAAGATTCATGTAAATGTCCGAACCACTCATGAACATATTTAGTGCCACATGTAAGTTTTACATGCATATAATTAAATTTACATTTTTATACGCTCTCACCTTATTCAGATACTTCGAAATGATTCTTTAGGTTGCATATGCATATAGTATCTTGCTCTGCTTGCATCCAAATCATGTACGATATACAGGAATCTCTAGACCATGCCACATTTAGATAATTTGGTTTAAATGAAACATATTGTCGACTATGTCATATGCATGCGTAAAGGCACATAAATGTTTATATAGAAAACAAAGTAGGATCTTAATATATAGGAATGTCTCCATATGCATTGGACACATGTAACCTTGTTCTGCATCCATATCACCCTATAATTAATTGTTTTGCAAATCTACTTTATTTGTGCATGTCACCTTAAGCAACCTCATGTGTTTAGTAGAAATAATTTATGACTCACATAATAGATATGCACACAATCACCATCAATACAATATATGCAACCATCGTTTTCACCATAAGGATTTAGTAAATAAAGGTTCATGCATAAGCGTACACCTTACTTTCTTTAAGAGAAAATAACCAATGAATACCTTGTCTAGGTGGCCCTTGTAAGGCCAAGAGCATATCTATCTAAACTAATAAAGCACGAGTTACCTACTTTTTGTTGGCGTACCTAAATTTTGTGTACCCAACCTCTAATCCATCCTTGATTGCTATCTTCAACACTACCTTCACCATCGGATTTGAAGATATGTAGGGCATTACAGAGAATGTAACACCTTACGACACCATTGCAACAGAGAAAGTTTAACATTTGAGGGTCAAAATAATGTTTTTCTCACCGGCTACTGTCTACCCTCCCGCAACACCCACCGCAACCGGGTGGAGTGTTTCCTATTGCGCTTTCTCACATTTCCATACGTGAGCATGTCTCTCTCCTGGAAAATCATCCTTTACTTTTCTCACGATCCGCAGTACAGAGTTTCCTACGCAATGAAAATTCAAACACACACGACGCGGTCTCTCTCCTTGGATAGCGGTCCTTTCCTATTTCTCTACCGGCACCTTCCTTTTGCTCACGAAATTTGAAACGCGTCCGAGGCGGTCTCTCGCGATCGCTTCTCCTACCTACCTACCTACCTCCCAGTGCGGCCAGCGATCGAAGTCCACGCCGTACGGGAATCGCCATTGGCGCCGGACGGGGTCTCGATGACCGTCGATCCCAAACGACGCCCTCGATCCCTGACGAGTAAGTAATACCATCCCTGGTGTCGCCGCATCACCGGCGAGCTCTTGTCATCAAGACCTCTGATCAACATCTCTGAATCTTCTTGTCGCCTTTGATTATGTTGGTGATCAAGGCATCAGTCCCCGGCATCAGTCCTTCCCCCACCGCCTGGCGCATGCCGCCACTTCGCTCGCCGTTGCCTTTGCCGCCGGCGAGTTCCTGCAGTTCGTGGAGCTTGGCGGCGGCGGGCCATCGATCTATCAGTCGAGGTATCAATTTGCTTTTCTCTCAATTCCCCGATTTCATTTGTTCCTCATGTGCCCCTGATCGTGCATGTGCCGGCGTTGAAGGTGAAGGGGAGTTCAACAGTGACGGCGGCGTCAGCAATGGAGGACCCGCTCATCCCTCGCTGGTGCACGTCGCTTGACTGGCTCAGCAATGGAGGCATCAAGGGCGATTCGATGGCTGGACTGGCCCAGAGGAGGCCTTCCTCCGCCGTCGCTTGATGCTTGAATCACCCATGGCAGCAGCGAGGTCTAACCGCGGTCGTGACGGTCAGTCAGATCGCTGTCTCGGATCACTTGACCCGGTGGGTGGTGATGAGTTTGATTTGGGCTACCAATCCCTGGATTCCGTTGGGAAGGGGCGAATTCATCCAGAAGCCGCTCAATTTGGCAACACTTGAGGTTATGCTGCCGAGTATACCATCTCGATTCAATTTGTTTAACAATTATTCCATTCAACGATCCAAGGCTCCTCAAATTATTCCATTCTCCGATTTAATTTGCTTTGCTCTCTATTTCTTAATCGATTTGTTCCTAACATGCCCCTGATGCTCATCCCGCTGAAGGCGATGCTGGTTTGGTGGATCGGCCATGTGAGGATGCGTTGATTGTGGTCTGAAGTCATCTGACATCTCGTCCGTTCGAACACTATTGTGAGATACTGCTACTTGTATTACTGTTTGGTATATTCCTGTTGTTTCTTACAAATTTTTTGTTTGTACTGACTTGTGAAATAATGTCACCCTCAGATAGGTACTATGTTTTTGTCGTCTCAATACTCAGGACTAAAAAGACATGTATTTAAATTTCTAGCGTATCTCAACTCAAGGCTTTTCTCAGAAAAAATCATTTCAACACTATGTTCTGTGTTTCTGTGACTGGGTCATTGCCAATGGTTGGCATGCAAGCTCTATTTCTTTTTGTGTTGCAAACTAACAACCACAGGTGCCAAAAGACCATCTTTATGGATTTACGTTTGTACCATTGCTGGCTGGAAACTATTTCTCACTTGTGTGCCAGTAGATTTGTATGGTTGGACCATGTTAGCTGGGAATTTGTGTTGGAGTGTTGTGGCCCTTGTATAGTTGGCCCATCTAGAGGCCCATGGACTAGCACTATGTATCCACCCTTTCTAGGGTTCTGGGATGGATTGGACAGTTTCACCTCATTCTATCATGGTATCACAACTAGGTTTTTCTCTCCCTCCCTCCCTCCTCCTCTAGCTGCCGCCGCCGCCGCCGCCATGGCTGGCCGCCGGCCGCCGGCGCCTTCCCTCCCCTCTCCCTCCTCCTATTCCGCGGCGCTGGTCGCACCAACCGCCGCCGTCGTCGATTTGGCCCCCGCCGCCGTCGATTCGGCCGTCATGCGAGCCGCAGCAGCCGCGGGCTCCGCCGCCCCGCCGCCGCTGGGAGCTGCCCCTGTCGCTGATCTGCTCGCCCCGCCGCCGCCGGGCCTCGCCATGTCTGCCGCGGGCGCCGCCGCGGGCGGCGCGACCACCACGCGCGCGGGCGTCGCGGGCGGAGCGGCCGCCGCGGACGCGGACTCGGGCGCGTACGCAGGAGCGGGAGCGGAGGCACTCGCAGGGGCCGTCGCGCAGCCACCGCCGGGCGCCGCCGTCGCCGTTGCGCGGGGAGCAGCTGCAGGCACGCCGTCCCCGACTGCCGCCGCAGCGCCGTCGCGTCCGCTGCTTGCAGCTGCGGCTGCGTCCGCTGGTGGTGCTGCTGTTGTTCACGCGCCTGCCCTGGGCCAGGCTGGCAACACGTCGCTACCGGCCCATGACGAATTTGCCTCGGCCCAGGTCGCCTCCCCCGCAGGCCAGGCCGCCTCCGTCGCGGGCCAGGCCGTGTCTGCTGCGGGGCAGGCCGCTGTAGCCTCTGTCCTGGCCCAGCCTGCTGCGGGTCAGGCCGTGGCTGCCTCTGCCCCGGGCCAGGCTACCGCTGCCACTGTTCTGGGCCAGTCTACACAAGCCGCCAACACGTGGGCCCCCACTGCGACACTGCTACCGGGTCCCACGTCCTCCTACGCCTTCGCTTGGATGGGCGTCCCGACGGGCTTCACTTACGTCGGCCTGGGCATGCCCCCGGAACTCGTCACTGCCCTTCCACCGACTTCCTCCGCGCTGCCACCCCCCACCGATGCGCCGGCGCGTGCTGCCGCAGGTGTGCGGGCCGCGCCGCCGCCGCTGGACTTCGGCGTCGCAGGCGCACGTGCTGCCGCAGGTGTGCGGGCCGTGCCGCCTCCGCCGGACTTCGGCGTCGTCGATACGCGTGCTGCCGCAGGTGTGCGGGCCGCGCCGCCGCCGCCGGATTTCGGCGTCGCAGGCGCACGTGCTGCCGCAGGTGTGCGGGCCGTGCCGCCTCCGCCGGACTTCGGCGTTGCCGATGCGCGTGCTGCCGCAGGTGTGCGGGCCGCGTCGCCGTGGTCGGATCTCGGTGTCGCGGGCGCGCGGGCTGCCGCAGGTGTGCGGGCCGCGCCGCCGCCACCGGACCTCCTCGTCGCGGGCGCGTGTGCTGCCGCAGGTGTGCGGGCCGCGCCGCTGCCGCCGGGCCTCTTCGTCGCGGATGCGCGTGCTGCCGCAGGTGTGTGGCCCGCGCCGCTGCCTCCAGCCGTTACCATGTTCACCGGCCCTTCTTCACCGGTGCCCTGGTCTCCTCCTGCTCCGGCTAGCCAGCCACCGTCCTGGCCGGGGGGTTGGACTCCTCCTGCTCAGACCTGGCCGGGGGGTTGGTCTCCTCCTGCTCCGACCTGGCCGGGGGGGATGGGGCCAGGCGGCCCGGTCCTTTAGCACCATGCAGCCGACCCTGCCGGTGGAGTGGATCGCTGATTCGGGGGCCTCGTACCACACCACGCCGGACGCTGGTATACTCTCCTCCGCCCACCCTCCCCATCCTTCCTGTCCTTCTGCCATTATGGTGGGCAATGGCACTTGTCTTCCTGTCACCTCTGTCGACACTGTTCCTGGTTCTTTTCGCCTTCCAGATGTTCTTGTTGCTCCTCAGATGGTTCATAACCTTCTTTCCATTCGCAAATTTACTTCCGACAACTCTTGTTCTGTTGAGTTCTACCCATTTGGTGTTTCTGTGAAGGATTTGGTTTCCCGACGTCCTCTCTTCCGATGTGACAGCCAGGGACCCCTTTACACCATCCGCCTTCCTGCTTCCGCTGCTTATTCGCCTCTTTCCTCTTCGTCAGCCGCTTTTGCCACTACTTCTTCTTCCACGATTTGGCACCGCCGGCTTGGTCATCCCTGCCGTGACGTTTTGGCTCGACTCTGCCGCAGTGCAGATCTTTCTTGTGCTCGGACATTTGATGAGCATCTTTGTCATGCATGCCAGTTAGGTCGCCATGTCAGACTTCCTTTTTCTGCTTCTTCTTCGCATTCGACTCATGTGTTTGATCTCATTCACTGTGATCTCTGGACGTCTCCTGTACCCAGCCTTTCTGGCTATAAGTACTATCTAGTGATTGTTGATGATTTCTCCCATTACTCTTGGACTTTTCATTGCGCGCCAAGTCTGACACATTCCCCACCCTCCTCCACTTCTTTGCCTGGGTTACCACTCAGTTCGGCCTCACCATTAAGGCCGTCCAGTGTGACAACGGCCGGGAGTTCGATAACCACGCCTCCCGTGACTTCTTCCTCTCTCGCGGTGTTCACCTGCGCATGTCTTGTCCGTATACCTCACCTCAGAACGGCAAGGCTGAGCGGATGATCCGCACCACAAACGATGTTGTTCGCACCCTCCTCCTCCAGGCTTCCCTTCCTGCCCGCTTCTGGGCTGAGGGCCTTCACACTGCCACCTACCTTCTCAACCGTCTCCCTTCCACTGCCTCTCCCGCTCCCACTCCACACCACGCCCTCTTCGGCACTCCTCCTCGGTACGACCACCTTCGTGTCTTTGGGTGCGCCTACTACCCTAACACCTCCGCCACCGCCCCTCACAAGTTGGCGCCCCGTTCGACTCGATGTGTGTTCCTTGGCTACTCCCCTGACCACAAGGGGTATCGCTGCTATGACCTCACCTCTCGTCGGGTCCTTATCTCTCGTCATGTCGTGTTCGATGAGTCTGACTTCCCTTACTCCACCTCCACTACTCCCTCTCCTGATCCCGAGTCGGAGTCCGTGTTTCCGGCTGATCCGGTAGCCCCGTCGCCGGTATTTGTGTACCCTCCACCTGCAGGTCTTCGGAGCTCTCCCGCGCCACGCGCGGCCCCAGAGTCTTCTACCGCGCCACACGCGACCCCGGCGCCCTCTCCCGCGCCACACGCGGCCCCGGAGTCTTCTACCGCGCCACGCGCGGCCCCGGCGTCCTCTCCCGCGCCACGCGCGGCCCCGGAGTCTTCTACCGCGCCACGTGCGGCCTCAAAGCCACCTCCCGCGCCACGCGCGGCCCCGGAGTCTTCTTCCGCGCCACGCACGGCCCCCGCGCGCTACGCCCAGCCTGCGCTCGTCTACCGGCGCCGGGCGGTCCCGGCTCCACAGCCGGCCCCGGCCCCGTCTCGGGTTCTCTCACGTCTCGACCCGGTGGTGTACCACCCACCTGTCATCCATCGGGATCCCGGCCACACTCATCCCATGGTGACACGGCGGGCGGCGGGAGTCCTCCGGCCTTCGGCTCTCTCCGCCACTGATGGCGAGCCGGGGATCTCACCGATTCCCACATCTGTCCGTGGCGCCCTGGCTGATCCTCACTGGCGCCAGGCGATGGAGGAGGAGTATGCTGCCTTACTTGCCAACCAGATGTGGGACCTCGTGCCTCGTCCTCCTGGTGGCAATGTGGTCACAGGGAAGTGGATCTGGACACATAAGCGTCGTGCTGATGGCTCACTTGATCGGTACAAGGCTCGCTGGGTTCTCAGGGGTTTCACCGAGTGGCCTGGCGTGGATTATGATGAGACTTTCAGTCCAGTGGTCAAGCCTGCTACAGTTCGCTCGGTTCTGTCACTGGCTCTCTCTCGTTCTTGGCCTGTACATGAGCTGGATGTGAAGAATGCTTTCCTCCATGGCACTCTCTCAGAGACAGTATACTGCAGTCAGCCAGCGGGGTTTGTGGATCCTGGTCGTCCTAACATGGTTTGCCGGCTTAACAAGTCCCTTTATGGTCTGAAGCAGGCTCCTCGGGCTTGGTACTCTCGGTTTGCCTCATTCCTGGTCTCTTTGGGTTTCACTGAGTGCAAGTCGGATACTTCACTGTTCGTCTACCGCCATGGCACTGACACTGCATATCTGCTGCTGTATGTTGATGACATCATCCTCACTGCGTCCAGTCAGGCCTTGCTCCAGCGCATCATCCAGTCTTTGCAGCAGGAGTTTGCTATGAAGGATCTGGGTCTCCTTCATCACTTCTTGGGAGTCACTGTTGAGCACCGTCCTTCTGGCCTGTTCCTCCACCAGCGGCAGTATGCTCTTGATATTCTGGAGCGTGCAGGGATGTCTGATTGCAAGCCGTGCTCCACCCCTGTTGACAGTCAAGCCAAGCTGTCTGCTGATTCTGGTGCTCCAGTTGCTGACCCGACTGCCTACAGGAGCCTTGCAGGTGCCTTGCAGTATCTCACCTTCACCAGGCCGGACATCACTTATGCCATCCAGCAGATCTGCCTCCATATGCATGACCCTCGTGAGTCACACCTGGCTGCTCTGAAGCGCCTCCTCCGCTATGTTCGTGGCACGGTTGACTACGGCCTGACTCTTCACCGATCTTCTTCTGCTGAGCTTGTTGTCTACACGGATGCTGACTGGGCTGGCTGTCCGGACACACGCCGCTCCACCTCGGGCTACGCTGTCTTCCTCGGCGGCAACCTTGTCTCTTGGTCATCCAAGCGACAGCCCGTGGTCTCCCGCTCCAGTGCCGAGGCAGAGTACCGGGCTGTGGCTAACGGTGTGGCTGAGGCGTCCTGGCTCCGACAGCTCTTGGCGGAGCTCCACAGTCCGCTCGCCAAGGCCACACTTGTCTACTGTGACAACGTCAGCGCGGTGTACCTCTCCACCAACCCGGTTCAACATCAGCGGACGAAGCATGTAGAGATCGACCTCCACTTCGTTCGGGACCGAGTCGCCATTGGGCAAGTTCGGGTTCTCCACGTCCCCACTACCTCCCAGTTCGCGGACATCTTCACCAAGGGTCTCCCCTCCTCGACTTGCTCAGAGTTTCGATCCAGTCTCAACGTATCCAGTGGCTAGTTGTGACTGCGCGGGGGGGGGGGGGGTGAGTTCTTGTCTTTTCTCTTGTGTCCAGTCTTGAACTCCGCTGTGTCGGTACGTTCAGACTGCGGGGGGGGGTGTTGGAGTGTTGTGGCCCTTGTATAGTTGGCCCATCTAGAGGCCCATGGACTAGCACTATGTATCCACCCTTTCTAGGGTTCTGGGATGGATTGGACAGTTTCACCTCATTCTATCAATTTGTATTATGCTGTTCCAAAATCCGTATTGATCATAATACTGCCATCTTTTTTTTTTTTAACTAAAATATGTCATTGGCAACAGGAATGGTCGAATGGACAAGGTTTGGTCAGGAACTTGTATGAAGTCAGTACAAGAACAGACAAAATAACAAGGTGTGCCAGTCATCAAATGTTCCATTGTTAGTATTTTAGATGGTTATCTATGCCTTTTAGTTCCAAATCAAATCTATTCCGGCAATTGTAAAAGAGTTTCAGATCATGTGCCATGAAATTTGGTTTTGCTTTTTCAAGATCGGTTTGGTGTAGATGAGAAAAAAGGGGTTTCCTGAATCCTCTGTCATAAAAACCGCTTGATTGAATGAGATGAGAGCTTATTGCGTATTCAGAGAAAATATGTTGCTAGTTCCTCAACTGAATGTCCCTATTTGTGTCATATTTATACTTGTAGTAATATACTCTTCCTTTAATACATTATATGGAATTTGTCCATCTGCAAGAATTGCATTAATTCACTTTCTGCATGTGTGAGAGAAATTGTATAAAAGTCAGAGATCGTACAACCGTGGTTCACTAATGGATCATTTTTATTATTTTCTGATTCTGAATTCGTACAACAGTCAGAGATCGTGATATACATTTTTCTGCAAGTTGTGTAGCTTCATCTTCCTCAAGAAACACCTCTTCTTTTGTTATTGCGTTGTTCTATCCTCCAAATGTATTTCATATATGTTCTTTCATCAAGGTATATAGTCTTCAGTTTCTCTGCTTTTTTGGGTTGTTTTCATTATTTTGTCCATTACTGTTAGCTAGGTTTATTCTTGCAAGGAAAATTAACCTATGTCAGAACCACACGTATGCATATAGAGCTATAAATTTAGTGTGATGTGCTGCACATATCTCAGAAACAATGTATATCTTGGAGTACTAAGTTGATCATATATTGGAGGTATGCAGGGATAGAGATCTGCACAGAAGTTCCCATTGTCAGTTAGTTCAAGTTGGTTCTTTCTTCTACACCGGTAAGGGACTAAGAGGAGGAGCTCAAGGATGTTCTTTGTTTCGATGAAAAATAGTCGAGGTACGGGATTCTTGTTAAACCTTCTGCTTGAGTGTAGTACTTTAATTGCTTCTTGCCAACTCATGTGACTTGATTGTGGTAACAACAATTCACTAAACCGGATTGTGTTAATAATTCACTAGACCGTTTCTGTGAATATTTCTACTATATGTCTTTTGAGACTTCATTTTTATGCTCTGAAGTGATGTGTACATGTGACAAATAACCATTGGTAGGTTGCATATTACCGGCGTTTAATGTGACATACCACAAGTGATACATGCTTTTACCGGCATTTTGTAACTGCAGTGATAGTGACCGAGATCACTGTGACGACGCTAAATAAAATCTATTTTATCCAGATTTTAGAGGAACATGATTGCTCCTTTTACTTTGCTAGCAATGTTCATGTAAGGTACAACAGGGTGCAAATCGGACCACTGGAAATTTCAAGGGATTCTTTTCATCCTAGCAGCAAACTGACTTCAGCTCAGTTGGTTAGTGCCTCCAAGTGGTGAGGCCACCCATCAGGGTTCAAATCCTGGTGTGCACCAATTTTTGGAATTAAAAAAAATCCTAATATAGTGGCGCCGACGCCGACTTGGATGTCTTGAATCCGGGCTGTGGGCTGGTTTGGGCTCTCCTACTTGGGGGTAGTTGCAATAGTCACTAGCACGGTCAACGGTGTTCGACCCAAATATCTATGAGGCCCTATAGAGTGATGCCGGGGTTCGGGGATTTTTCTCAACCGGAGAAGGTTGAGCTTCTCTATCAAAAGAAAGCCGTGGGGGTGGTCTTACCCCCACCGGTCGAGTTTTTTTTTTTTCGTCCTAGCACATTTTAATCTTTGTAATTTTACTCCTTGTGCAGTTACAAGATTAACTGAAAATGCTTGTGTATTATCAAAGAAAAAATGAAAATGCTTGTGTCGCAGAACTACTGAAATGATCTTTTTTAGACAATCATGAATTAACTATGCTGTTTTTCTGAAGTGGCAAGAGAATTATTGTGACCACTTTTATCTATCAAGATAAAAAGATTCAGTTGATGTCCAGAAAGAATAAAGGAAAATATGTCACAATCTAATCTTATAAGGCACGAGTTGCTTACCTTTTGTTGGCTTACCTAAATCTTGTGTACACAATCATCTAATTCACCTTTGATCTCATCAGGCCTACAAACTCTAAACCATCCAAACCGTGGATCCTACGAACCATCACGCAGCGTGATGCGTCACGCATGACGGACGTCTACGTTGAAATTCTTAATGATTCAGAGCAATTTTTTTCACCAAGATTCGTCGTAACCCCACCCACCCCGACCCGCCAGCGTAGATTGCGTCCTTGGTTTGGTAGCGCGATTAGACTTTCCATATCCAATTCCAAATTCTGCGAATAGAGTTTCCAAACTTCACCAATCCTTCCTGTTCAGCCCGGCCATCACCTGCTGATCGCCGCGGTCTCCGAGGGGAGCATCGACCTGGTTGTCCTTCGATCCCTAGCGGTAAGTCTGCATCTTCACAAACTCTGTCGTTCAATCTGCAGACGAGCACGCGCTGTATCTACCCGGTGCCGGACGCACTACAGTTAACGTCCCACGATCATCTGGATGCCCACCAATCTATTTCCTCTCCGATCTACCCCGTTCTGGACGTCCTACAGTAAACGGCGGTGTTACTTTGTCTTCAATCTTTACAAGGTTTTCTGTATTCGTTCGTTTCAGTGTCTGTGAACGACACCAGTTCAAAGCTCATCATCGACAATGGATTGACGACGAAATAAACCATTGGGTGATCAAGGAGACATCAAGTTCGCAGGTGCGTGACTCACGGATGCGGTCTTCATCTTGTTGTTTACAACACGCACTTCATCCTTGTTGTTTACAAATTTTGTCATTTCCTCATCAGGTGATGCCGTTGATCTGTTCTTCCTCATCATGTAAAGTTTCAGCTCTTGATCCCGCAGATTTCATTCGATTCTCTGACTTTCTTCTCTTTTAATCCCTCGGATTAGGGAGTTTAATCCACGGGAAACTTTAATCTTTTATTGATGCTATCAGAGGAGAAGAAAATTGATATTTATCTGTACTGCTTTGCATTGAAGGTGAAGCTCTGGTAAGATCGATTAAATTGATTTGTAGAGAATTAGACCTGAAGGTAGCTGTTCGATAGGGACTGAAGGTTGGGAATTCCATTCTCTTTCTTTCCTTTCTTGTTTTTGTACGATTCAATTTCAAGCTACCTAAATGACGTCACCCATTTGATCATCACCAACACCTCTCATTCTTTACGGTTCCTGCTCCATCTCCTCATATTCATCATCTTTGGATGGTGGAGTTAAGTATTCACATATTCCACAAGTTTTGTAACAGGCTACCTCAAAAAAAAAAAAGTTTTGTAACAGGAGATATCTTCTCAATCTATATTACACAGATATCTCAAGGTGTGCAGTTCATTGCAATCACTGCGGTGCTCCGGTGGCCTTCACCCTGTTGTTGCCCAAGAAGGTTGTTCACAGTGGGTTAGAAAGATCGATCTGCCTTCACCTCCTTCTGGGAGAACATTACATGGATGCGGTAAAGTGAGCAGCCACGTCTCATAGTGTAGAGAGTTGGGCAATCACCACACCCAACTAGGGAGGTGAGCTTCCATATAAATAGCCAATACGAACAGAATACAAAGGGTGAGCCATTAAGGCAAAATACAAAGAGTCTAGCCAATTAAGGCAGAATACAGGAGGTCAAGAACTAGACAGTTCTAATTATATCTAATACCCGCCCGCAGTCTAAGCAGGAGGGCCACGGACGCATAGACTGGACCTAAAATCAGTAAATAACTGTACTGGAAGTCCTTTGGTCATGATGTCCGCGAACTGGTGAGAGGATGGAACATGAAGAACCCGAACCTGTCCCAAAGCCACCTTCTCACGAACAAAGTGGATATCAATCTCAATATGTTTCGTGCGACGGTGATGGACATGATTGGCTGTCATGTAAACTGCACTAACATTGTCAAAGTAGACAACGGTAGCCGTGGTGATAGGAATATGAAGTTCTTGAAGCAACTGGCGCAACCAACAACATTCAGCCACAACATGTGCAACTGCCTGTACTCAGCCTCAGCACTGGAGCGAGAGACCGTTGTTGTCGCTTAGAGGACCAAGACACCAGAGTGTCGCCGAGATACACACAGTAGCCAGAGGTAGAACGCCGAGAGTCAGGACAACCAGCCCAGTCTGCATCAGAGTATGCTGTGAGGGTGTCCACAGGACCAGCACCAATGTGAAGACCGGATGAAACTGTACCCTTCACATAGCGAAGAATGCGCTTGATTAGTGTGAGATGTGGCTCTCGAGGATCGTGCATGAACAAACAGACTTGTTGAATAGCATAAGCCAGATCAGGACGAGTAAGGGTGAGATACTGTAAGGCACCTGCAATACTCCTATAGTCTGAAGGATCTGCAACTGGAGGCCCATCTGTGGCGGACAACTTAGACTTGCTATCAACAGGCGTTGAGGTGGAGTGGCACTCGCTCATGCCGGCGCGCTGAAGCAGGTCCAAAGCATATTGCCGCTGAGACAGAAACAATTCGTCAGCGGTGCGTGTGACAGAAATCACAAGGAAATGATGAAGATCTCCTAGATCAGTCATAGCAAATTCTGTATGAAGGCACCCAATAAGAGAGTGAAGCAGCTCTGTCGATGAGGTAGTAAGAACAATGTCATCGACATACAAAAGCAGATAAGCGATGCTAGAGCCATCCTTATAGACAAACAAAGGAGGTGTCAGAAACTGAAGGAACAAAGCCCAATTGTGTCGGATATAAGTGGCAAACCGCTGGTACCATGCACGAGGAGCCTGCTTCAACCCATAAAATGACTTTTGCAAGAGACAGACATAATCTGGGCGAGAAGGATCAATGAACCCAGGAGGTTGTTGGCAATATACAGTCTCATCAAGATTTCCATGGAAGAAGGCGTTCTTCACATCAAGCTGACGGATCGGCCACTGGCGAGAGACAGCAATGCTGTCCTGATAGTCGCCGGCTTTACAACTGGACTGAAAGTCTCATCATAATCAATGCCATGTTGCTGAGAAAATCCACGAATAACCCATCGAGCCTTATGGCGCGCAAGAGATCCATCTGAATGAAACTTGTGCTTATAAATCCACTTCCATGTTACCACATTAGCACCAGGAGGTCGAGGAACAAGGCGCCAAGTACCATTGTCAATCAGAGCCTGAAATTCATCTTCCATGGCAGCTCGCCAATTAGGATCAGCAAGGGCGCTGCGATAATTGGCCGGGACAGGAGAAGCCACAATATGATCAACAGACAAATTCTTGTAGCTAACAGGCAGAATGGTGCCGGACTGTAGGCGAGTGATGCATCGAGGAACAGGAGGTGGAGATGGCCTGTTTAGAGGCTGTGGAGGGAGCGCAGGTGGCTGAAGCACACGAGTAGGCTGGCTATACTGCCGGGCGAACACAGGGCGGCGGCTATAAAACTGACCAAAGCGGCCAGGTGGTGCAGCCGCAACCGGAGCTGGTGCTGTTGCCTGAGGTGCAGCTACCACGGGTGCTTCCACGGGTGCTGACGCAGCAGGTACAACAGGCTCAACGGATCCTGGCGGGGGCACAGAACCTCGCCCACCAGGAGGAGACTCGTTGAGATGTTCTAGTGGGGGTACAGGACCACGCCCACCAGAAGGAGGCTGCGGTTGCTCAACGTCCGTGGAGGACGGAGCATCCGCAGGTGTAGGAGTGACACGAGCTGCAGGATTAGTAAGGCAAGGCTCAATATCCATGTCGACATCAAGCAGAAAATCAAGAGAGGTGACAGGAACAGAATGCTCTCTAGCGAAAGGAAATGTGGATTCATCAAAAACAACGTGACGTGATATGATAATTTTCCGTGTAGAGAGATCCAAACAGCGATACCCTTATGGGAGGTAGGATATCCTAAGAATACACAGGCAGTAGAGCAAGGGGCGAGCTTATGTTGGGCGGTGGCCTGTAGGTTCGGGTAGCATAAACACCCGAAGACACGCAAATGCTCGTAACTAGGAGGCGTCTTGTGGAGACGAGTGTAAGGGATCTGGTTGCCTATGGAGGAGGAGGGGCGACGGTTTAGAAGGTAGGTGGCTGCAGCTAGGGCCTCAGCCCAGTATGATGGTGGCATGGCTGCATGGATGAGAAGGGTGCGCACAGAGTTGTTGAGGGTACGAAGCACGCGTTCAGCTTTGCCATTTTGTGGAGAAGTGTATGGATAGGATAAGCGGAAGACAATGCCATTAGCAGCAAGCAAGGAGTGCATGGCGCTATTGACAAATTCAGTTCCGTTATCAGTTTGAAAGCTTTTGACAGGAAGGCTGAACTGGGTGCGAACATAACGAATAAAATCAATCATATGCTGATGCACCTCAGATTTACGCTTAAGCGGAAAGGTCCAACAAAAATGTGTGAAATCATCCAACAGAACCAAGTAATAAGAGTGACCAGAAATACTAGTCACAGGAGAGGTCCAAACATCACAATGGACAATCTCAAAGTGAGAAACAGTCTGTGAAGTAGAGGTAGTAAAGGGTAGACGCGCATGCTTGCCAAGCTGACAGGAGTGGCAAAGGGAGCGATCTATTTTATTACATGAGATAAGATTATTCTTCTTAAGGCTAGCAATGGCAGCAGGACTAGGATGACCGAGGCGATGATGCCACAGGGATGATGAAGCTGCAACTAGGGCATGGGTGACACGAGGTATGGTGTAGAGGTCCCCAGCACTATTGCAGCGAAGAATCACGTGCCGCGTCCTGAGGTCCTTGATAGAGAAACAAGAGGCGTCAAATTCAATAGAACAATTATTATCTCTAGTGAATTGACGAACATAAAGAAGATTACGAATAATGGATGGGACAACAAGAATGTTGTTTAAAACAAAATTGGACGTGTCTGTGGCAAGAATAGAGGAACCACGAGATGTGACAGGGATATGTGCACCATTGCCTACTTTAATAGAAGAATGGGCAGCGAGGGAGCGAGAGAGAAGTATACCCTTGGATGAGTGCATGTGCGTCGACGCGCCGGTGTCCAGGACCCAGGGGTTGGAACCCTGGATCGACATCTCTTGCAGGGCAGCAATTAGCCCTGCGAGATCCCAAGATTGGGCAGGCTGCGACGCCCCAGGGGGAAACGCGGACTGCGAGACACGAGGATCAAACGCCGCGTGGGCCTGCGGCGCTGAGCCAAGGAGGCCCGGGCCGCTGCGCCAGCCCTGGCCGCTGCTCCAGTTCGGGCCGCCTGAGGGACCGCCGGCCTGGCCACCCTGCTGCATGGTCCATGGATTGAAGCAAATCCACGGGCCGGTGGGAGAGGGTGCACGTGGCTGATGTTGACCACCACCGCCGCCCCAGCGCTGCTGCTGGCCGCCCCCACCGCCGCCTCCGCCTGCCATTGCCCTTCTCGCGCCTGCCCTGCTGCTGTTGCTGCTGTTGGGGACTTGCTGGCGCAGACGGAGAACGGCAATTAGAGCCACAGCCAGAGGGCGTGGAGGCAACGAGGGCAGTGGATGCTGCGACCTTGGCTTCATTCTCCAAACGCAGCTCCTTCAGGGCAAGTTGATCAAGTGCCGCGGCGAAGGTGGTGTCTGGAGTGGCAGCGATGAGGTCCGCAACGGTGCTGTAGCGGGGGTTGGCGCCACGGAGGAGATTGAGGACGAGCGTGGATTCAGTAACAGGCTGCCCCACGGCGCGAAGAGCATCGGCAGCTTGCTTCATCTTCTGCCCGTAGTCTTCAACAGACAGATCGCCCTGAGTCATGGAGTGGAACTCGTGACTCAGGAAGATGGCGCGGGGAGCTTGGTTCGCCTGGAAGTGATTTTCAATGGCGACCCATAGCTGACGCGCCGTCTGTTCGTCTTCCATGGTGAAGTCAAGAACTGATTCAGAGACGGAGCCATATAGCCAAGTACGGACGCAGCAGTCTGCTTGCTGCCAAGCAGCAGTTAGGGGATCAGGAGGAGCAGTCCCATCGATGTGCCGCAGAAGACCAAACTTGCCGCACATGGCCTTGAAGGAGCTCCACTTGATGTAGTTGGAGGAGCGAAGGTTCAACATTATGGGGACGTGGGACTTGACAGAGATGGTGGCGTAGGGGTTTACGTCGGCCATGGAATCAGTAGTAGAGGAGTCACTGGAATCAGCAGAAGAGGAGGCGTTGGAAGCAGCAGATCCTGCAGAGGTATTGCTGGTTATGGTGGACATAAACAGGGAGAAACTGCTGAGATATGGTGGAGGTGACGCCTGGTAGAGAGGAGAGGAAAGGGCAGCGGAGGAGTGAGCACACGGCCTGCCTAGAGGACCCGGTCTCGTGATACCATGTAGAGAGTTGGGCAATCACCACACCCAACTAGGGAGGTGAGCTTCCATATAAATAGCCAATACGAACAGAATACAAAGGGTGAGCCATTAAGGCAAAATACAAAGAGTCTAGCCAATTAAGGCAGAATACAGGAGGTCAAGAACTAGACAGTTCTAATTATATCTAATACATAGTTTTATTTTCCCCCTAATCTCATTCATTAAATTTGGAGCCTGGACGAGTTGGTAGTGAACTGTGTTTGATTGGATCACTCCATATACAAATGGGTGCTTAGCATAGTTGGTTCGTCACCATAATGGTTGGTTCCGATTATTTGAAATTACTATTACTGTCGTGTTAGTTTTCTGCATCATAGTACCTGTATTTCAATTAACAAATTGTGCTAATTTGGCAGGTGGTAAATCTGTTATTGACTATGTTCATTCATAGGGTGAGATCAATCATTGACCTCATAAAAATACAGAGTGGCTTTGATGAGTCATCAGTATATTACTCGAGTATATATCTTGGTTGATTTTGATGCCAGTTCATGTGCCCAACAAATTATATTGAGGTAATGCAATGTGTCCCCCCCCCCCCCCCCCCCCCCCTCTTACTCAGGCATAAACTTGGTAGAATATATTGGCATAAAGTAGCTGCAGCTTTGTAACCATGCTCTTTTATGTCAGACGATTTTTATATTAGTTTCCAACTCAAATTTCTGCATATAAATTCACTTTTCTTTACAGAATCAGGTTTCCCCATTTGACCTGGGGCATTAACTTGATGTTGCCGCTTTCATACTGTCAGCTTCTGCTACTATTCAGGGACATAAGTTATACTTCCCTCCATGTTGAATCAAGATAAAATGATTTGCGGGGTCATTTTTTTTCAGATCTTTATACAGGTATTCGGATAGCTCACATATAATGATAGTATCATGCATGGCTCTGTTCCAATCAGCTAGGTGACGTGACAAATGGGATCTTCAGCTTTTTTTTCCTGTTCAAAGGTCATATTGTTGTTATCCTCAAATTGTTTTGGCTGGTTGTTTCACGTGGTTGTGCTAAAGGCCACATCAGTGAACCACCTTAGCTTTCAGTTGCGTGTCTCTTAGACGCATTATAGGTAAATTGCTTAGCTTAACCAAGGGAGCTAACTATAATTGTGTCATTTTGACTACAGATTAAAAGGAAATTTACCTCATAATTATTTGTTCCGGTGTTGCTTTTGTCAGATTGTTACCACTGATATTTCCATTGATAATATTTGGTTTTATAGAATTTCTATTGTTTGGTAAATATCTTGCTGGGATTACGGAAGGAAAGGCTCCATGTACAATTTTCCTTTTTCAGGTCAATACTGAAAAGGTACGTGGTGGATCTCAAAAAAAAAAAGAAAAAAAAAAAGAAAAGGTATGTGGTGCCTTGTTACTAGACTTTCCATTCATGTTGGGTGTTGCAACGTGCATATTTTTCCTTTCAAATGGTTAATCTAAAGTTAATAGAATTTGAGATCCATAGAATGTTAGTAGTTGGGTTGTTCCCAGATACTTGTAGTTCCAGAGCAGGTTCTTCATAAGCTCCCATGTAATTAGCACCTGAGTTTTCTGTTCATGATCCTTTTGTTTTCTTCTATTCAGCTCAATAAAATTACAAGTGTTGTCAATCTTTGGAAACTTACAGAACAGAGACTAGCACTGATTTCTTTACTTCTCTTAAAAATAGCAGTTGGTGTTGATGGTGTGTCTGCCATCTTGCAATTTGGGCCGTTGGATGTTCATCCAACGAATTTCTGCTGTCCGTCTTGTGATGTTTCTTTGCGCCGACAGACGGGGCCCGCAGCCCACCGACGCGCTGCTCCCGCATCTCTCGAACCAAAAATGCAGTCGCTCCCATCTCCACCCGCCGCCGCCGCCGACCCCTGCCACCGTAGGACGGCATCGCCGCCTTCTGCGCCTGCTCCCGGCTGTGATCTGCCGCGGACCACCCCCGCCACCGCCCCACCCGTGCAACAGCGGCACCATCTGTTGGTGGAAGAGTTTCGGCCGGGGTAGTTTGGCGGCGGCGGCGGCCGTGTCGTCCGGCACTTCGTGCTTCGCTGGGAAGAAGAGAGATGGGCAGTCCATCCCGATTTTCATCTTACATCTTACATCGATTTTGCTCCCCGCATTAGCTTTCCATCTAGATTTTCCTCCACGCAACTGCTACGCTGTAAGTGAAATTTCTTGGTGAGGTACTCACTGAGCTCGGCATTGATGAGAAGCCACGTCTATGATTGCCACATCGATTTTAGGCAAATGCATGTATTATCTTCAAATGATATGTCTCCTGGTTGCAGTCGTTCATGGAGATTCAGAATAAATCATTTCAGTTTGTAGCGTGAAGAAGGGGAAAAAAAATGCGATGCCCAAGTCTTAACATGGATACTAATAAAGAATATAGTTTTGAAATGATGTGGTTGGTTTCTGACAACTTGGAATTACCTTATTCAAATAGAATTACAATAATTTCATTGAACCTATTACCCCAGCTGATTAGTAGGCTCCGAGGAAATTCTGTTTCGTTGAACCTATTAGCTAATTAAGTTCTGTTTTGCTTAACAATCAGAGCTCCAATGCTGCTCGTACGTATTTATAAAATTTGTATATTGTTCTTCACACCATTCATGTCAAAAATTGAGAATTCAAGCTTTCTTATCAAGTTAAGCTATTGAATTCATCTTGTTGAATTTACTGCTTTTCCTTGCGCTGAAGCAATTTGTATTTGTCTTAACATGAACTCTGAATGTCTGACTGATGACCTATTAAAATTAACAACTTTATGAAAAGAGAATTTTTTCCCAAAGTTTAAATTCCGTAGCAAAGCACGGGCATTCAACTAGTTTTGCAAAACAATAGTAGGGGTCGGCTGACCCCTACTGTTGTTTTGGTGCAGTACTTACAGTTTAATTAAAACTGATATCAATAATTGTTGAGGGAGGATAGAAATCTCATGACAATTCTGTTCAGTTTCTGAGAGAATAGATCTTAATTCCATACTGTGTTTGTACACCTTTGCATCAAATTAGTAGTTTCTTACTTGGTGCTCTTTCACTATTTTAAGGGATTTTTGCTGTATCATGGATATATATGTCAGGGGAATTGGTCAGATTACAGATTCCTAAGTTCATGTGGTAAGTTCAACTTTTTATCGAGATACAATCTGTTCACATCTATTTACCAGCACTGACCCTGATAAGTAAAGTTTAAAGTTTAGGCTTCCTAATAGAAACGTAACAAATTATTTTGGACACGCAAATGATTTCTGGCAAATGTGTTCCCTTCAGCTTACTTCCAGTTGATAGATAGTTCCCCTATGCCAGGATTCTGAACAATTGATCGAATGGAGGGATTTATGCTGGGAGGGAAGATAGTTACGATCAACCTGATAGTGCATTAGCTTGTGTGCAAACAAGCTCGAGGTCCGCATGTTGTGGTAGGATCTGCAGTCACCAAGATGCATGTGAATGACAGTATTGCAGTCTCTAAGGTTTGTTATAAATACTATCTACTGTTTGGTACGGAGTGTCTTTCGTATGTTGTTTTATGATTTTTTTTTTAACATGGGTTCTTTGCTTTGGATAAGTATGCAACTGAGTCTTCCATATGTTGTTTTATGATTTTTTTTTTCACTTGGATGCATATCAAAATACCATTCCTGAGTAATGTTCAAATCCATACTTCTGATGCCCTATTTTGTTGAAAACTGCAATACTTTGGTTTCTTGGATTCAGGGAACAACATTTAATATTAGATATTTAGAATCTGACATTTTGTTTTTTTTTTTTGTTTTTTGCTGCATGTATCAAGAACAATAACTGTCTTGAGTGATTTTGTCTGCTGCTAGCCAAACCTGCATACAACTATTTTCTTAATTTTTTATGGTGTCTCATATTGATGTGTGATGAACGATGTATAGTTCTTGGAGATCATAACAAACAATATTAAGGGAAAAGATGTGATATAGTGATTATTAGGTGCATATATGCAACTTTAAAGCTAGAAAAATCATCTTATATAGAAAAATGTAAAAGACAAAGCAAGATATTCGCTATCACAGCCTTTTGAAACTTAATCCCGACAATGATAATGGTGTTATGCCATGATTTACATTCGTCTTACTATCCTCTTATGGGCATGGAAATGGGTAGCTTTTGGATTGGAGTGTAGTTTTTTTTGGCGGGGGGGGGGACAGGATTGGAGTTTAGTTTATTCATTTAGTTATTCATCATTCATGGTGGAAGAGGCCAATCTAAGTTTTTGTTCAGGGTGCTTTTATCTAGGTGTGAAATGAATGGTTATGATTAGTTAACTGAATTTTTTTGCTGTTTTATTTCCAGTTCATCATGTTAAGTGCTTCTGCTATATATGTCGAGGCTCAAGGAGCATGCTGAAGGGCACACTGCCGTGATCATATAGGAACTCAATCCAGGAGGGTTTGGCTGCATTCACGTAAAGTACCATGTTTTAATCCCAAGCTAAGTATCATCTTGTTGGAACTGGTGCGCTATGATTAATTTCACAATCCTATCTGATATTACTTGAACCATCATTGTCCACTGATTTTCAAGGGAAAACATCTTACGTAGAAAATAATTAAACAATGCGTGGGAAATAT
Source organism: Eragrostis curvula (assembly GCA_007726485.1). Classification (NCBI taxonomy): domain Eukaryota; kingdom Viridiplantae; phylum Streptophyta; class Magnoliopsida; order Poales; family Poaceae; genus Eragrostis; species Eragrostis curvula. Next base: position 37,472,691 of record CM017439.1, read on the forward strand.
AGTGGTTTTGGCTGGACATGTTTGGATTTGTCCATTCAGGTAAAACTTTTCTTACTTCTGCCAGTCGAAACCCTTCAACTAATGCTCTCCTACAAATTGATAAATGTTAAGAGTTCAGTTATTAATTTGCAATAGGGACACTAGAAAAATATATACTCTTGATTCTAATTGTTCTTGAGCGTGTGATTATGCTCAGGACCCTGCCTCGGTTATTCTATTCTCTGAATGTTTACAGTTTATTTATTTTGCAATGGTTCAGAGTTCAGAAAAAGGTCGAGTATGTGACTGTTGAACTTTGTTGGACAAGCATGTCTTTTCCTGGAAGTAGCAGGACCATGTTTTTAGATATTTGGATATGAATGTACATACGTTTTTTATTTCAGTTATAGATAATCTTTGTATTCTAAATTTTGAAATCATGAAGGCAAGGACATTTAATGCAGACTTTTATGGCTCTTGCCCTGCTACATGGGTCTCCACAGCCAGAGATGTGCACGTTTTAGCTTCACTTGTCATAAATTATTGTGGTAGCGTGGTTTATTCTCAAAAATCACTTTGTCCTTGTATGACATTTGGATTCAAAATACTTTTCCAGAGATTTCCTGTTGAGTGTGTATCCTAATGTTGATTTTTTGTTTAGAGCCATAAAAAGGTTCGCTTTGTGCATGGGACCAAGCAGGTGTACATATGTAGTATGTATGTAGATGGTCCTGTTGATTTGGTCAATAGTTTTTTTAGTTGACAATAGTTGACAGATATATGTTTGATGAAAGATTAACAGTTTGATTAAATATATGCAGATTGTCCTGTTGATCAGGGTTGGAGTGTCCTGTTGATCAGGGTTGGATTCCTTAAGTTTTGCATCCTGAAGCTTCCGAATAAAATTCATCATGGGATAATTTGTGTTTGTAAGTCTATGGTAGGCTGCATAGATATGATGCTATGTGATGGTCACAAATAAGGAACTTGGAGGTAACATGAGCTGGTTTCTGAACAGGCAAAAGAAACATCCATTATCAACTGAAAACTTTTGGTTTCATGCCCACAGTAGCATGGCACTCATGTTAATTTCTATTTGTTTTCATGACTGTATCGAGAATCTTTGAAGCAGCATGCAAGAACTCGAGGGTGTGAGATAAGTATTGATATAACTGGAAATATTGATATAACTGCACGGAAAAAATGGAAATATGTATGCGCTTTTCTTCATTCATCTAAAAAGAGCATAGCATTGTTGCCTACACATGACGGTTATTGTTTGCTCTCATGTCATCTTAATATGATGTTGCAGTATGATTTTGACTTACTTTGCACCCACATAACGAATTGTGTGATCTAATTGAGCAGTTTTCAAATTGTGTGTGACTAAATTGCATCCACCTTACAAGTTGTTGCACCGATGCAATTTACTCTAACTAGAACTAAACAAGGAAACTCTTTGCGCTGGTGTGGAAAATGGAAATATTGATATAACTGCACCAAAAAAATTATAGACAATCTATTAGTGTTTGATTATCAACGTTTGGTTCATGTTTCCTTGTAAGCATAAAACATTCCACGAAGCAATAATACTCATGATGGAAAAAAAATAAGTTTCCTATTTGACGATCAACTTTGCCATGGACATGTGGATCTCCTCCCTTTGGTTAACGCCATATTGATTTCCAAAGTCAGCCTCCCTTTGGGCATAGTCATCACCACTTTTTTTTCCTATCTGAAAATATAGGGCGCACTCCAGAGCAAAGGGATTGTCTGATGTTTTATTTTATTTTTATTTTATAATGCATTCACGATATCTTTATTCGCTTCCTCTAGATTATGTTGCTATTTGTCCACGCCGGGAATTACTACATGTTCGCTGTGAACATTGAGAGCAATGTTGTGCACGTACTTGACCCAAATAAATGTCCCTCGTGGTTCAAATTTCCTTATGAATCTAACTACAGTAGTAAATATCAAACAATAGCCATGTATTTTAAGCTTTCCACGGACGTGGAAACTGCAAACAATTTGGTTGATATTTCAAAGTGGCCGATAAGAATGTCTGCCATCTATAATTCCGGTCATCATGATAGGTAAGGTTTTTACAAACCCACCAACTTTATTTGGTTTCCTGGTATGCCATTGGAATTGTGATTTGTTTGTTTTAAATTGTAGCAAACATTCTGGCTTGTTTGTCCTGAAGATTATGTGAACTTAGAATAGATTGAATGTGGACCATCAACGGATGTCATGGGTAGCCTTTTCCATTTTCATATTTTGTTATCATCAACATTGTTATCCTAACTAACCGTAATTTCAATGAAAATGCATAACGCAGGAGTTGCCAAGGAGCGTTTTTCCTTAGACGTACTGAGGTACGAGCCAATGAATCTAAAGAAGGCATCCCTGTTGATGTGAAGGAGTTTTTAAAGAGGATTTCTGGCCCTTTTTAGATGGGCGTGAAAGAGCGCTCTTCTAAATTTGCATAATCTGAATCTTTGGTTAGTGTGGTACTGTGTAATAATTAAATATTATCAGAGAAATTCATTGTGTGACATACTTTGAAAACGGGTTTGCTTTTATAATAATTTTTAGTTCTGGCGCTTGGATATTATCTATATTTGATCATTATTACCTCTTTTCATACAATTAATTTATATCAGTGGTCATGTTTTTAACTGAACCAATGTTTTTCATTGCTCTTCTTTTATTATTTTTCAAAAATCAATGAAGCACCAGCCTAACAAATGACTTCTTTGTCGGAGCCGTTTTTTCACTTTCTTGTATTGTACAATGAAATATTGTCATGCCCGCAATATTGTATTCAACAATATCCGCGCGTGCGCGTCGCTCGTGCATTTTTACTAGTCTCGTAACAAATTATCACCGTAGAGTAAGTGGAACCACCAAAACCATCGTTGTCCCCTTTTCTATTTAATTTATCAATAGAACCTGTCAACGTTTAGTCCCGTTCATACGAGCTCCGAGTAAATCTTTATTCTCATGAAATGCACTTCATGATCATGCTCTTTGGTTTTTATTCAAAATATTTGTATTTATTGTTATTGTAGATTTTATTGGATCTTCTTGAATGGCTTTATTTGGATCTTCCAGTGTTTATCGATCATGAATTGATGCGCACGTGAGTGAATCGTCATCAAAGGACTACATCACGCGGAGGTTGATACTTGAAGACCGCCATACAAGAACTATATATATGTAAAGGTGCGAGGCAAGTACACCCCCTTGATCATTTTGAACATATGTTTGCAAATGCAATTAAGTGCTCAATGTGTAGGACAAATTTGTGCATAACCTATATCACTAAAAATGCTCATCGGGGAAAATGGTAGATATTACCTATTGATCTTATATCCATTTGTTGAGCTATATCATATTTCCTTGTAACCATAAGTTGGGCTATCACTTTATTTATGTGCTCTAGCTTCATGCTATACTTAAATGCTATTAAAGCTTGCTTAAATGAAGGGGGGTATAACTTGTATGGATGTAAGTACATGTATATTCACTAAATTTCAGATTTATGTTGATGGGAGAGTCTTGGTTATGTATGTTTAGAATGTCGGTGTTGACGGGTTATGATGTGACACTTTCTTCTTTGGATTAGTTGTGGAGATGATTAGTATGATTTTGGGAGACCCATCACATCACATAAGGACCGGTACATTTGTATCCTGATTTAAGGAAACATCGTGAGACCATGGATGCTGGTATGGGACGGTCATGGCTAATTAATTAGTTGGAAACTATCTTGCCTTCTAGGAGTAGGCTGCATGTATGGATAATTCATTTGATGAATGTATTCAGAGGGACCTCCATCACTACGGTTTTGGGCTCAAGGTTTACCAATACAATGAAATGTACCCTCTGGTCTAATTACCCACCGGTAAGGAGGATTAGCCTCTGGGGTGTTAGCAGTCAGGTAATAAGGAGGGAATCATACATTTCAGGGGACGCAAGGTAGCGTACAACTAGTGAAAAATCTATGTGTGATACCGATGTGCACACTTCGTGAGTGCACGATGCTAGCTACACCACATATGGTCACTCACTGTCCATGGGTACAACGTACAAACTCTACAGAGTCATAATCTATTCGAATAGCTGTGCTTGCGGTCTCAAGCTCCTTAATGATGGGTCCTTGTTTAGATAATGGATGGGATTAAAATTGACTATGGTTATTATTGTTGTTGATATATGAATGATATAGATGGAGAAAATATTCATGCCATGGTGGTAGTGAATATGCATAGGCACTTGACATGGAGGTCAAGCATGGTACTTTACTTACATTATGTCTTACTTGTGCTTACATTTATGCAATTTATATTCAGCACTACAATTTAGTAATCATTTCATTAGTCAAGTTTAGATTACCTAGTGCTCATTTATGCAAACTTTACCCTCATCAACCCATCCTTCATTCAGCCAAGCATTTGATTATGATATTGCAATTATTCACCCACATAGCTTGCCTCCGATAACTTGGTTTCAGATATGACATGAATCTTGGTGAGGGACGATGCCGTTCTTTCTTGGAGTTCAACTTCCAGCCAATTGCCTGTGGAATGAACATGGGCCACCCGCTGCAAATTTGAATTCTATTTGTTGCCGCTGCGTATATCTCTTGATGTATTCTTTTCGTCCTTTGAGCCAATATTTTGTAATAAATTTGATAGTTACATGAAGTATAGTTGTGATTCCACTGTGATTATCGTGTGTACTTGCCATTGATCCTGGGACAAGTACGACAACACGTAGTTTCGGGTAATTTAATGACCCGGAACGCTTCAGGTGGCATCAGAGCCATATTGGCTGCAGGTTGACCCTATATAGATTGATCGTTAATTTAGATTAGTAATTTTAAGTTATATTTTCAAAACTATGAAATGTCTTTGAAGAAAATATAAGGTTTTGCTCTATCTTTCCTAAAATCTTAGTTTCTGAACTCTCCAATGCTCTCATTTGATTTGAGAAAATGTTTGCTCACTCTTATCCTTTTCTTAGTTAAGAAGAAAGAGAAGGACCGAAAGATTGTTACATATGCCATGACTCTAATATTCTTTATTGCACCTCATCTTGCCATTTGTACTATTTCCTCTCTGGATTCATTTCCTATATGCTATCATGAGACAAGAGAAGAAGATGCAGTAAGTGTTCGATGGTGAATACTAGGACCTCTTCTCTCATTCCTTTCAAAATTAATTAGGAAATATAGTTGTATAAGCCGTAGGAAAAAAATATTAAGGTAGGTTTATATGGCATTTTAAAGTGCTATGCCATGACAGCCTATGAACATAAACCATGCCGAACTTGTTTTTGAAAATTTCAGATGTTCCATTTGCAATTGGTTTGTTCGTTCTTATGTTTTGAAGTTTCCAGGTGCTTTTGGTGTTTCTTTTCCATTAAAGTAAATAGTTTAAGTTTTACTAACATCCCTTTAGAATAACATCATGCTAACTTTTTCCGTGATATAAGTTAATTTTAGCATTGATATGTTGGTAATTATGCCTCCTGACTTAATTCCTAATACTCTAACTCCGTACATTTCACTTATCTAATTTATCAAACACTTCTTTGATTCAGCTCCATGCACGACATACACCGTGGTAAAGCCTTCTAAAATCCTTGTTAACCCAATATCACTTTCATTTTTTCTGAATCTGCACTATGTTTGTAAGCTCATGTTTGCATTTATCCTATCTGTCAAATGCCTTCCTAGATAGTTGCACTAGTATCCTATCAATGGTGTCATTGTCCATTGTTAGTTCTATTGATTTCAAAATGATCTCACATCCTCACTTATTCATTTCTCTAATATTTTGGCATTCATCCTGCATTTCAATATTTCTTTTGATACTTGTATTAGTATCTCATCGATGTATTCATCAGGCAATGTTATTTGTTTTCAATCCAAAAGGACAAACACCATCGCATATGCATGCATTTGGCTCACCTGTTTATTCATGTAGACCTAGCTAGTTTAACATATAGCCTAGTAGTTGTACACTCACCATGTCATGTTTCCCCACCTTGTTAATTAACAATAGAATATTTAAGGTGGGGTAGTGCAGGACCGTCGATTGGCAGGGCCAAGGTGGACGACCGCCCAGGGCCCCCAATTTTCTGGGGCCCCCACACGCTGCCAGATCAGGGAGCATTTCCTCCATCTCCATGGATGTCACGAGTTGTTCCTAAGGTCGGAGGCAGGACTTATAATGGAGAAAGGTAGGCGGAATCCCTAATTAAACTCTCCGTCGAGTTCCCCCTGTCCTTCCTCCTCCAGAGCTCCGGCGGCCTGCCGTGCGGCGCTACTGTCTGCCATGGCTTCTTTTTTTTTTTTTGAGCGGAAGGGGATTATATTAAAAGATAAAAACAGTACATCCTTGGAGTTTACAAAAACCACCCTGGATACACTGAAATTTGCACACAGCCCCCTCAATCGAGATTGTGCTAGAAACATCTGGAGTCCGTGGTCGCTCGCCGGACTCCGGCATGTTCCACCTCCCTCGTCGGCCGACGGCAGCCGCAGTTAGCCGCGCCCGGGAACCGAACGTGTTCGCAATAGCATAAGGACCATTGGCTGCCGCCGCACAAAGGGAGGGAAGGGGAAAACAGTCCACAGCCGGCGCCGCCTCCGACGCCGTCGCCGCCGCCGACAGGGACAAGCTGAGTCGCGCATCACTGAAAGCCTCAGCGACGCCGACAAAGAGTGCACTCCCAGGGAGGCACATAAACTCCACCCTTCCGCTCAGAAGGTGGAAGAAGAGCCTCGCACCGTCTTCCTCCATGTAAGCGTGAGAATGGTTTGGTTTGTAACCGATTGGAATGGTTTGGTTTTCTTTTGGGTTGACTTTGGTTGGTTATAAATGGGTTGATATAGCTAAATGAGTTGGTTTAGTTTGGTGGCACCATATATCGAATTGGGTTCAGTTTGGTTTGGGTGCGAATGGTTTGGACGAAAAAGTTTGCAATCCATAGTTAGAAGCCTGGTTCCTGATGTGGGTTCTAGCTTTATGTAAGACCTACGTCAAAAGTTGGACCCTAAAATTAAAAACTTCGTGTTCACACCTTAATTTTTCGTCAAAATCAACTAAAATTTGTTTAAACTTACTCATCATGATGGTTAGCTACTATGTTTAAATCAGTACAACTATATCTATATGTAGGACCCACGTCAAGAGCCGGACCCTAAAACTAAAACTTTGCGTTCACACCTAAATTTTTTGTCGAAATCAACCGAAATTTTTAGAAATGTCTCAGAATGATAGTTAGCTACAATGTCAAAATAAGTGTGGCTATATCTATATGTGGGACCCACGTCAAGAGCCGGACCTTAAAACTTAAATTTCGCGTTCATACCCAAATTTTTTGTCAAAATCAACTGAAATTTTTAGAGGTGGCTCAGAATGACGGTTAGCTACTATGTGCAAATCAGTATGGCTATATCTATATGTGGGACCTACGTCAAGAGTCGGACCCTAAATCTAAAACTTCGCGTTCACACCTAGAAATTTTGTCGAAATCAACCGAAATTTTTCGAGCTGACTCTGTATTATGGCCAGCTACTTTGTGCCAATGTTTTCCTAGACGGTAAACGGTAGACAGTCGGTCGACCATCGTTTAGCGTTTAAACCCGTTTAAACGGCAGTTTAAACGGGCATAAACGGTGGTCACCCGTTTAGCATTTAGACGCCGTTTAAACGGTGTTTAATTCTGTTTAGGAAAACAAGGCTTTGTGCAAATTTATAAGCTTAGATCAACTTGTGAGTCTCACATATAAAACTACTCATGAACCACAACTTAGATCAACTTGTGGGTCCCACATATAAAACAAAGTGGATATGTTTAGACCTAGTGTCAAATGCATGTGAAACTAATCATGAACCCATTGACATGAATTCATGACAAACCCATAGGTTAAACCCATTTGAACATATTTTATAGGTTGAGTGGATGCATTAGTATGATTGGGACGGAGTGAGTTGGGTTGAGAAAGTAGGGTTTGAATTGGGTTGGATTGAAAAAATAGGTTAAATAACTTTTGGTTTGGGTTGGGTATGGGGTGGATTTCAACCCGTTCTCAGCCTTACCTCCATGTTGGCTGGGAATCCGTCGGGGATGGTGAGGGAGCTCTCGACGTAAAGCAGCCTGGAGAAGCCCTCAACACATCCACGCCGTCGCCTGCTGGAGAAGCCGTCGAGGAAACCGAGCCCGCTCTGGCCGACCGGAGCGGGAAAACCTAACCCTAGCCTACCTAATCTAGAGAAAGCAGGAGAGGGTATGTACACCGGACAACGAAATTGCCGGTCCCCCCATCCTCCAGCGCCGACTAGGACACCGGAGGCGGAAGGGACCGAGCGAAATCGCCGCCGGACAGTGCGTCGCCTCGAGTTCGCCCTTCTGGTTACTGTAGAAGGGGAAAAGAGAGACTTCGAGAGCCCAGATGGGGTTGGCTCTAGCTGGTTCTGGTTTGAAAGGTCAGCTATTCCTTGTCCGCCATGGCTTCTGTCAAGCATGGAACGCCCCTGTCCAAGGAAGAAGAAAACAGGCAACGAAGGGGTATGGGCTATTGGGCCAATTCGCCAATGGACCACTAACACTGAACGCAAATGGGCCTCGTAGCGTTCAGTCCAGTCAGAACAACCAGTCTTCTTTTTATTTTTATTTTTTTTTAGTAGAGAACAGCGATGTGTATGCATGTGTTTGGCAACGATGACTGAAACTTTTGTTGTAGCTGGGGCAGATGATGGGCATGGACGTGTGCGGTGTGTATGCATGCATGCACTGTGCACAGTCTATCTATAGATCGTACTGATATTTTGTAACAAGGCAGACCATGACTACGAGCCAGATTGCGTTGTGCGTTAGATCAGCAGGAGATGCAATTGACGTAAAACATGTTTCTTATGATCTTGGTAGAGGTTTTCTTCTTACATGTAGCAGCTCCTAATCCAAAATCCCCAATTCGACTATGGTTTGTAGAGTTTCCATCCCTAGCGCCGTCGGCTACAGTATTTGCACGGCATGGCGCCCGACGTAGGGGCCTCATTTTGCACTTTGCACAGGGGCCCCAAAATCGTGAAGACGGCCCTGGGTAGTGTCCCAAGGTATATTACGGCAGGGATCCCCTTTCGCGGCTCCGTACTTATCTCGCGGTCGCTCGAAGCTTGAACGCTGGTGCGAAATCAGCCCAGTCAGCTTCGGCTCCGCCGGCTTCTTCCCTGGGAAGGACCTCTTTTCCTCCTTCCGCGACATGGTGCTCTCATGCACATTCCCTGCCCCGTCGGCCTTGTCGGCGGCTGAAATTCCGGCGGCCTCCTCGTCCCCGGCGCGCTGTGACGCGTCGGCTCCCTCTGCCAGTAGGGTCGTGGTGCTGACGGCGCCTCAGAGCAGCAAAGGGCCCGTCGCTTCATGTACCCCAGCCCCGGCATCTGATGGCTGGCAGAAGGTGGAGTCTCGTAGCTCTCGGCGACGTCGTCTAAAGGCTGCCAGCCCTCGTCGGCGCGTTCCAGCTGACCTCGTCAGAAAGTGTTTTAATTGCCTCTCCCCATCTCATCAGGCGTCGCAGTGCTACCGGCATACCAGGTGCTTCCGCTGCCGTTCCCTGGGCCATCGCTCCTATGTTTGCCCGAGTCTGAGCAGCGGCGAGGCACAGGTCCCCGGCCAGCGCCCTGCTACGCGCATCATGGTGTGGCGACGCGTCACACCGCTGTAGGTTGCGGCGGCTGCCCCCGCCGTCGAGCAAGTGAAGGCGGCTACCCTGGAGGCTCCCCCCAGACCGACGGATGCCTCAGCAGTTGAGGCGACCTTGGGGGACGCTGGCACCGGGGGCAACAGTGAAGCGGATCCTACTCGCCGCCGGCGCCGTCGCAGGCAGCGATCGTCAAAGGAGGAGTGCTCTCGGTCACTGACGGAGCCTAGGGAAGAACTACGTCAGGATGGCAGGGTCAGGTGGCCGATGCTGGCCGTCGTTATGCCCCTCCGTGTATCATTGATTGGAGCCAAAGCTTAATGCAGACAGAGGAAGATCTACTCAAGGCGGTGGTAATCACAGTGATCAGTGACAGGTCAAAAGTTGAAGCAGAAGATGTTGCGGCCTTGCTTGCACCTCGACTTGAAGTCCATGAGAGCTTCCTTGTTCTCCGGCGTGCCTCTGCGTCAAGCTTCCTCCTTTTCTTGCCAAGCACTGATTAGGTGGCGGTGTTGACGAGCCGATGGTCTTTGATCAAAGCTGCCTCCTTCTTTGTCTCATGCAAGCGTTGGTCGCGGCTGATCGGAGCTTCTAGTGGAGTTCTTCCACATCAGATTGACGTTGAACTGTCCAGGATTCCTCGACGGTTGACCGCTTCCTCAGTCCATATGCATGGGTTTAGAAAGTACACCCAGATACCCTTGGTTTGGCGGATCTTTCAGTGTTCAAGTGCAGCGCTTGGTGTTTGCATCCAGCTTCCATCCCTGATGAGCGTGATCTCTGGATTGTCGAGCCGCCAGTCGCCGTTGAGGAGTGTGAACGAAGAGGAGAATTGGCAAGACACGACTCGCGTTGTGCGGCGGCCTTCGCATGTATTTATAGAGAGAGTACAACATACAAGGGATAGGATCCCAGAATACAAGGCAATGTACAACTATATACATATTTCCATTAACACCCCCCCCCCCCCCCCCCCCCCCGCAGTCGCAGCATGAGGCTCCTGAATGCAAAGACTGGAACGGAAGTCTTGAAATAATTGTATCGGGAGCCCTTTGGTCATGATGTCGGCAAACTGATGACTGGAAGGGACGTGCAACACACGGACCTGCCCAAGTGAGACCTTCTCGTGCACAAAGTGAAGTCAATATGCTTCGTGCGACGATGATGGACAGGATTGGATGCCATGTAAACAGCGCTCACGTTGTCACAGTAGACAATGGTGGCACTGTGAAGAGGGTGGTGGAGATCCTGCAGCAGCTGACAGAACCAGCAACATTCAGCAACCGCATGGGCGACGGCACGATACTCAGCCTCGGCACTAGAGCGAGAGACAGTGGTCTGCCTCTTGGACGACCAGGAGACCAGGTTGTCACCAAAGTAGATGCAATAGCCAGAGGTGGAGCGACGGGAATCCGGGCAACCAGCCCAATCAGCGTCGGAATATGCCGTGAGGGATGTCAGAGGCGATGCTGCAGAGATGTGAAGACCAAGATCCAGAGTACCTTTGATGTAGCGCAGAATGCGTTTGATCAAGTTGAGATGAGGCTCTCGAGGATCATGCATGAAGAGACAGACCTGCTGAACCGCATATGCAATGTCAGGACGTGTCAGAGTGAGATACTGAAGTGCCCTGGCAAGACTCCGATACTCCATGGGGTCGGCAACAGGTGGACCTGCAGCAGCAGAGAGCTTCGCTTTGGTGTCCACTGGGGTGGCAGTAGCATGGCACTCGGACATGCCAGCGCGCTGGAGCAAGTCGACAGCATACTGGCGCTGAGAGAGATGGAGACCGTCATCAGAGCGGCGAACGTCAATCCCCAAGAAGAAATGAAGTTGGCCAAGGTCAGTCATGGAAAACTCTGCATGGAGTTGGCAGATAATGTCCTGGAGAAGGTCATGTGTGGAAGCCGTGAGAATAATATCATCAACATAAAGCAAAATATATGCCAGAGAAGCACCCTTGGAATAGATGAACAGAGAAGCATCCGATGGTGAAGAAGCAAACCCCAAAGTGCGAATGTGAGAAGCAAATCGTTGGTACCAAGCACGAGGGGCCTGTTTGAGACCATAGAGTGACTTCAGCAAGCGACATACATGATCGGGGCGCTGAGAATCCACAAATCCAGAAGGCTGCTGACAATAGATTGTCTCGGTGATGTTTCCATGAAGAAATGCGTTCTTGACATCAAGTTAATGAATAGGCCAAGACCGTGAGGTGGTAATGCTCAACACGGTGCGAATAGTAGCTGGCTTGACCACAGGACTGAATGTCTCATCAAAATCAATACCCGGACGTTGTGAATATCCACGAACAACCCATCGAGCCTTGTAGCGAGCCAAAGTGCCATCAGAGTGATATTTGTGTTTGAAAATCCACTTGCCTGTGACAATGTTGGAACCCGCTGGCTTAGGCACAAGTTGCCACGTTGAGTTTCCCACAAGAGCATCAAATTCCTCCTGCATGGCCCGGCGCCAATTGGGATCGATGAGAGCAGCCCGATAGGTGGCAGGAACAGGAGAGACTGCAGCATGACTGACGTTGAGGTTGAGACGGTTGACTGGCTTGACGATGCCAGCCTGGCCACGCGTGACCATAGGGTGGTCAGGTCATGGAGGGGGCACCGAGGGCGCGCGGGCGCGCGAGGCAGTGCCAGTGCGCGTCGTGGCGACGGGCACCGAGCCGCGGGTGGGTGCCGCACGGGACACCGGTGCACGCGAGGGAGCCGCGCGTGGCACTGGGGAGTTGCGCTGCATGGGAGCCGCGCATGGCGATGCGCGGGAAGGCGACGCAGGGGCCGCACGTGGCTGTGCGGAGGAGGTCGCGCCCGCTGGCGCGGCATGCACTGGAGCCGCGCGTAGCTGCGCGGGTGCAGGAGCCTGAGGCGGCGCCGGTCCGGGTTCGGGCTGACGAACTTGCACGCGAACCAGGAGCGGAGCCGCGTCACCACCGTCCGGATCATCATCGATGTCATGTGTACCTGCAGGAGAAGACATGGAACTTGTCCTGGAGGACGGGTGGGATAGAACACCGAGGAAGTCAAGGGAGGACGGCGAATTCGAAGGGGAGGACACAGCAAAGGGAAAGACTGTCACGTCGAAGACCACATGACGAGAAGTGATCACGTGGCGTGTCAATGGATCTAAGCACCTAAAGCCTTTGTGTTCGAGTGGGTAACCAATGAAAACGCAGGCTACAGAACGTGGTGCAAGTTTGTGCTCCGCGGTGGCGGCGGTGTTGGGGTAACAAAGGCAGCCGAGGACACGGAGATTACTGAGGTCGGGAGGGGCACCAAAGAGGCGAGAGAAGGGTGTGGCAAAGCCCAGCGGGGCAGCCGGACACCTGTTGATGAGGTACGTGGCTGTGGCGAGGGCTTCTACCCAGAAGGTGGGAGGCATGTTGGCTTGAAATAACAAGGTGCGAACAACGTCATTTGTGGTGCGAATGGCGCGCTCCGCCTTGCCGTTTTGTGGTGACGTGTGCGAACAAGAGAGGCGGAGGAAGATGCCATGTTGGCGAAAGAAATCAACATTAAAGTAATTGACGAATTCGCGACCATTGTCAGATTGGAAAGAGCCAATTTGAGTGTGAAACTGGTTTTGCGCATACGCCGAAAAAGCAACGAGCATCTCATGAACCTCGGATTTTTGCCGTAGCGGAAAAGTCCAGAAATAATGCAAGAAATCATCCACTATAATGAGAAAATATTTGTAGCCTGAGGGATTGACAATTGGCGATGTCCAAAGATCACAATGAACTAACTGAAACGGCGATGAGCTAACCGAGGAAGACCGAGAAAATGGTAGTCGTACATGTTTGCCTAATTGACAGGCGTGACAAATGGAACTACCAAACTTATTACATGAAATGAGACCCGACTTGTGCAAGGAAGAAAGGACATCGCGCCCAGGGTGCCCGAGACGACGGTGCCAAATCTCTGAAGATGTAACAGCGAAGAGGAGTGCAACTGAAGTGGAGGGTGTGCGAGCGCCAAAGGTGTAGAGATCCCCAACACTATTGCAGCGAAGAATCGTTCTCCGAGTTCGTAGGTCCTTGACAGAGAAACCAAACGGGTCAAATTCGACGGAAACACAATTGTCAATAGAGAAACGGTGAACCGAAATAAGATTTTTGACAATAGACGGAACAAGAAGAATATTGTGAAGAAAAAAGTTGGATGAAGGGGCGTGTAATGTGTGATGTCCCATGCATGCAACAGGTAACATGGAGCCGTTACCAACTGTCACAGAGATGGGAGAGGGAACAGGTTGGGAAGAATGAAGAGTACCTTCATCAGAGGCCATGTACGACGTTGCACCAGTGTCCATCACCCACTCGTTGGGGTTTTGCATGGCGTTTAGGGCGGCGATGAGGGCCGAGGTGTCCCACTCCGAGCCTGGGGTCGACGAGGACGTCTGGACCGGCGCGAGCGTGGTGTACACCTGCGCCGATGCGGGAGCCGGGGCTGGGCGAGCCCCGAGGACGCCGGCGGAGGTCTGGCCGCGCCCATGGCCACGGCCGAGAGCGGAGCCCTGTCCTGTGGGGAAGCCAGGAGGAGCACCATCGGGAGGGGCCCCCAGGGCGTCATGCACACCCACGGACCTGCAGATGGGGTGGGGCCAGAGCCGCGATGAGAGTTGGAGGAGCCACCGGAGGCCTGACCAGGGCCCTTCCCGCGCCGGCGGCCGCGACCGCGCCCACGGTTGTTGGTGTTGCTCGGCGGGGCACGGTGTGGGTCAGACGCAGACGAGGAGGCGAGAAGGACGGAGGCCGAGGCTGGGAGAGCGGTGCGACCAGTGCTGCGCGACTGCTCTCGGCTCAGGAGCATGTTGCGTGTTCGGGCGAAGTTCGGCAGCGGATCAGTGAAGGCGATGATGTCGGTGGCGCTCCGGAAGTCATCGTTCAGGCCACGAAGGGCATTGAGGACGAGGTCGCCGTCGTTGACAGGGTGTCCGGCGTCACGGAGGGCGTCAGCTGTGACCTTGAGGCGCTGGAAGTATTCCGTGATGGTGGAGGAGCCTTGAGTCATGGAGTGGAACTCTTGGCTGAGGTAGACGGCGCGGGAGTCGCGGTTGGCCGTGAAGTGTCGGCGATGCGAGACCACAGCTGACCGGCGGTCTGATCAGGCTCGACGGAGACGTCCAGCACGTCCTCGGCGATGGAGGTGAACAGCCACGTCCGCACGGTGAAGTCCGCCTGCAGCCAGGCGGGATCGTCGGGGAGGGGCGGCGAGTCGTCGATGTGATGAAGGAGTTCAAACTTGCCGCAGGCAGCTGTCGGTGTTAAGAAACCGGCCGACAAGTAAATTTGTAACTACGGCGCCTAACAATCTTCTATGATGGTGAGGGTTTTGCGAGAGAGGCAAGGTTTATACTGGTTCAGGCAATTGATGCCCTACGTCCAGTTCGTGAGTGGTTCGTGTTTCGACTTGCAGAGGGGAGCTACAAGTGTTGACGAGGGAGGAGGAGAACTCCAAGCCTCTTCCTCTGTATTTCTATGTCTGTGTGTGTTGTCTATCTATCCGGGGATCCGATCCCCTCGCCTCATGCACCCAGCTCTCCTTTTATAGTAAGGAATGAGCCGGTTTACAAATGGGAACGGGGCTTTCGAGTTGTGGGCGGCGCGGCTACGCGCCGCACTAGTCCGATCCCTAGCCGCTACTGTTGCTCTATTCAGGCGGCGTCCTGTCAGCCTGGTCGCAGGGCAGGTGTGTCGAGATGTCAACCCAGACTGTCGCGGCCGTCTTGTCGCCGGTCCGGTCTTCGTCCCTGTTCAGGGTGATGATGATGTCGTAGCCATCCCGCTGCTGTACTCGAGGTGTCAGGCGGCGCCGCGAGATGGGACGGGTGCCACTGTGCGGGTCACATCGCGTGCCTGCAAGTATATGAGTTGCTGGGTAGAGTTAAGACTCCCCAGCTACTCGTCGTAAATGCCTGTCCTCCTTGTCAGAGGAAAATCTTCTCGACGAAGTCTCCCAACTCGGGGTCGGGCGAAGCGCGGCTTGTGGGCCCGCCCGACTGGGAGTCGGGCGAGGCGGAGTTCGGGGCCCCACCCGACTCGGGGTCGGGCGGGGCGGAAGTCGTGGGCCCGTCCGACTGGGGGTCGGGCGAGGCGGAGTTCGTGGACCCCACCCGACTCCGAGTCGGGCGGGGCGGAAGTCGTGGGCCCGTCCGACTGGGGGTCGGGCGAGGCGGAACTTGTATGTGCCCTCGGGGTCGGTCGTGGGCCCCTCGCGCGCTCTGTTGTCATGCACCTGTTCCTGTGGGCCCTACACAATTAAGCTGAGACGGTTAGCGGGATTAAGTATCCTAGATCAGGATACCCTGATTTGGGTATCCGTCAGTAGCCCCCGAGCCTGGGCGGCGGCCGGGGGTCGTGGTCGCCGTCGAGGCTTGTCGTTGTCTCTCCGAGGGTATTTTCGTACTACTCTTACCGGTGGGTGCGCGCGAGCGCACCCGCCGGGTGTAGCCCCCGAGCCTCGGTACAAGTGGTTTACTTGTGCCGAGGGTGGCAAAAAAGGTTTTCCTGAGACCACGCAGTAGGTCCTTGTTTGCGAATGCGAGCCCCCGAGTCCTCGCTCGATGCGCGGATCCGTCCGAGGGTCGTTTCGTCTTTTTGTTTCGTCCGTACCCGCGCGTCTTTACGATAAGACGGGGCACGCGTGAGCCGGCCACGTCATTCCTCGGTGGTTCGATGCGTGGTGCTCGTTTAAGCTGCAAACGGGTGTGTCCGAGTGAAGGCCTCGGCTTGCCCTTCGCGGGGATCCGATTGAGACTAGCTGGAGTCAGCCTCATTAAAATCCGAGTTCCTGCCTTTTTCGATCGCCGACTCCTTTCGCTCGGAGTCAGTGGGCTCGATGCCCTCCCTCGATGGGTGATCAAGGTCGAGGTTTTTTAGACTCGGACTCGGACGCTACCGTCAGAGGCCCATTGTACTACGGTGTACGGGTTGCGGTCGCTGGGGACCCCTCTTTGGTGGCCCCTCACTTAGTTTTGCCCTGGAGCGGCCGTTCGAACCCTTTCGCGGGGCCGGCCTTCGAACTCCTGGGCCGGAAACTGGGCCGTCGGGGCGTTTTCAGCCCCTAGCCTTTATTACCTGTGGGCCCGGCCGGGATTCCAAGCCCGCCTGGGCCGTCATCGTGCGTCGTGGAGACGCGACGGTTCGCCTTCCGCGCGGATCGAGGCCACGATCTGTCTTCGTGCGGTAGTGGAGCGGGCCATGATGGCGATTTTTAAGGCACCTGCACCTGTTAAATCGCGAAACAGGGAAGGCGCGAGAAACGAGGCGTCGTGTGAACGCGATAACTATAAAGAAGGGATGAGCCTAACCTCATTTGCCTTACCAGGTTTTCGCAACCTTTCGCATCCACCGCCGCTCGCCCTTGCACAAACCGCTTCGTCTTCCTCGCCTCGCTTGCTCTCCAACTTCCCTTCGTTTCGCCGTCGCTCCGCGTCCCTCGTCCGCATTCGCCATGGCGGATTGGAGCCGGTCCAACAGCACCAAGGGGAACCTCGATGCCCTGGTTGCGCGCGGCCTCCTGATGCCCCTCACCGCGGAGCATGAGTGGCTGGTTCCCGGGGAGGAGAGGATCCCATCGCCGCCGGACGGCTACATTGTCTCCTTCCGCTCCTTCCACGAGCGCGGCTTCGGCATGCCGCCTCTTCCCTTCCTCCGCGGCCTGCTTCACCACTACAAGTTGGAGTTGCAGCACCTCAACCCCAACTCCATCCAGCACATCTCCGCCTTCGTCGCCTTGTGCGAAGGTTTTTTGAAGATTCGCCCCCATTTCCACCTTTTCAAGTACTTCTTCACTCTCGCGCTCCAGACCAAGAAGGACGCGGAAGGGAATCCGCGCGCCGTCCCAATCGGCTGTGCTAGCTTCCGGCTCCGGGGCACCCGGGCCCGCGAGTACATCACCATGGCCGTCACCGACACCAACAAGGGTTGGCACGAGAGGTGGTTTTACCTCAAGAACGCCGCGCTCGCGCCGCTCCCGGAGTTCACCGGGCGCCTGATCGAAGAGGCGCCCAAGTGCTGGGGTTGGGGACCGGACGCCCCTGACAAGAAGAAGTTGGCCGACCTCTTGGGTATGATCGACAAACTCAAGAGGGGCGGCGTTGCGGGCGTCGGGGTTATTGGCGCCTACCACGTCAGGAGGCTTGCGCCGCTCCAGGACCGGCGCCTCCCCATGTGGGAGATGGGCCACGACTTTGCGTGGGAGGGGACCTGCATGGTGGACCCCCACGCGGAGCCGCGGATTTCCGTCCGAGAGCTGAAGGCCCGGCTCTCGGAGGCGATGGGGAAGACGGCGGCGGATTGGGATAGCTTTGACTATCCGATCCCGGGCCACCCGCCGATGCTTCCGGAGCAGGGGGCCCTACAATTCGTAAGTTTTTCGGTTTGGTTTCGATCCCGATTCGGCATTGTTTCGATTTTCCCGATCTTTCGCTTATACACTTTTTCTTGGATTTAGACTGGCGTCGCCTTCCTCCCTTCTGCCGCCCCACTTCCCGAAGTCTACGACGCCGTCCGCGCGAGCAACAGGGAGCGGGCGGAGCGGCAGAAGGCCCGCAAAGACCGCGAAGACGCCAAGAAGGCGAAGCGGGTGCAGAGGGAGGAGGAGAGGAGACGGCGTCGCCGCCGAGGCGACGTGGTCTCCGACTCCGAGGACGAGGACGACGACGATGACGACGGCGGCGGTGGCGACGAGGGCGGCGATGACGACGGCGACGACGACGAGGATCAGGTCGACTGGGGTCGACTAGAAGATCGCTCCCCGGGTCCCGACGTCGCCGGCGCTTCAGGCAGTGGGGGCGCGCCAGGCTCTTCGCGGCCAGCGGCTCTCCCAGCCTCCATGGCTCTCACGCTCGCCCCCGCGAGATTGCTCCCTGTGGCGACGGCCATGGCGGGGTCACAAATGGCATCGGCCGCCGCGACGACGTCGGTCGTGGTGACCGTGCCGTCGGCGGCGACAAGCTCGGCGGTGGCCGCGGCGACGACGGCATCGATGAGCGCCTCGACCGCGGTCCCTTCCTCGACCACGTCCCCCGCAATCACCGCGCTGCCGCCCGCTGCGATGATGATGACCGTGGCATCCCCCACGGCCCCGTCGGCCGTGGTGACTTCGTCGTCCGTGGCGGCGGCGTCTGCGGCGGCTTCTGAAGCTTCGCCAACCGTGGCGACCGTGGTGGCGACGGCTCCCGCCATCTCCGCGACGGTGGGATCCTTGGTTCCGTCAGTCATGGTGATTCCCCCGCCCGCGCCGGCGGGGACCGCCGCCATCCTCGCGACGGCGGCTTCGGAGGCGATCGCCGCGGTGGCGACGGTGGCGCCTTCTGCGGGGACGATGGCTGCGGCGGCGAGTGCCCTCTCGGGAAAGAGGGCGCGTGATGAGGCTGGGTCGTCCGCCGGCCCGACCCCGAAGCGTCAGCCATTCCGGTTAGTACCTGAGTTCATCACGTTTCTTTTACCTCTTTATTTCATTTGCTAACTCTCCTTTGTTTCAGGGGTCCGCTGCAGGTCCTGCCACGAAAGCAGCTGCTCCGGTCCTCAGGGGTTTTGGGGACAGCGCTCGGCTCGGCGGCGAGCGCGGCGGCGCCGGCGGCAAGCACGGCGGCACCGGCAGCAAGTGTGGCGGCACCGGCAGCGAGCATGGCGGCACCGGCGGCG